>SJYQ01003927.1:90473-113953 GCA_006410935.1 Redunca redunca | reverse complement strand
CTTATCAACTTTGTATTTTTGAGTTACATCAGAGTGTCTGAATTTAATAACTCCTCAATGCCTACTAAATAATATAATCAATGACAATAGAAGCTA
The DNA here is from genome assembly GCA_006410935.1 of Redunca redunca. Classification (NCBI taxonomy): domain Eukaryota; kingdom Metazoa; phylum Chordata; class Mammalia; order Artiodactyla; family Bovidae; genus Redunca; species Redunca redunca. The sequence continues at coordinate 113,857 of SJYQ01003927.1, read as the reverse complement.
CTGACTGTGTAATAGTTTCAAAAGTACACTCTAAACTATGCATTATTTCCCATGATTTTCTGGAAAAACAAAAATACTTTTAGTGAGAGAGTTCCTTAAATACACAGCTGGGAAACAGCAAAACCACTTGCAAATCTATGTCTACATGAGTACAAAGCCCACATACTTACTCTATGCCACGTTATCCAAATCCCCAAACTGTGTATAGAAAGAGTTACTACTATGATAGGTAATGGAGGACAAAAGATAAAACTTAAGCTACCACAAATCTCTTTCTATTCATATTCATATTACTGTTGTTTCTTTCCTGTTGGTTTATATTATTTAGAGAAAGGAGCTGCCTGTCTCTTAACACGTTACACTGAAAGCAAAATCTTCAAAGGACAAATTCCCCAAATTCATCAAGACCTACTCTGTCTTACTTATTATTGCCAAGTTTTGGATGATCAATAAATGGCTTGATCTGAAACACAACTATTTCCTTTTTAATATTCACTACTTCTCATAATTTGACAAATAGAAAATAAATAGACCAAAAAATTTTGTTAAGTATCAAAGAAAAAAGGATCTAACACAAGTGAAAACAAAGACACATTTTTCATCTTAGAAAAGATCTTCTTTGCTTGTCAAGCTAGTCAATGTAAGTAAAATAAACAGCTTAATTGTTCTATTATTTTCTTTTAAACCAGAAGTTTTGTTCTCAACCAAAAGCAGCATTTGTTTTTGGCACTCTGTTGTCCCCTCTTGTTTTCTAGGTACAAAGATTTAAAAATTCTTTGTCAAGCAATTCAAACAGTGGAGACATTCATAAAAAAGAGGGTGAAATAAAAATAATGTGACAGTTGTTTTCCTACTGTATGGATGTGCTTGGAACTATACCCTGGAAAATAACCTTAACACAGATAATAAGTCCTAGATGAGGATATAATTCTGAAATGTTTAAGGGAACTGATAAAGTAAATTACTGTGAAAGCATAAGAAATTATTTGATATACTGATAAAGAAATGAATACAGAATGGTTAGTTGATAAATAATTATAGGAAAATATCAATTGTAGAATCTAGGTGATGAGTTTAAGAGTGTCCACGTATAAATCTTTCAACGTCTCTGTATTTTGGATAATATTCATAATTAATGCAGAAAAATTCAGTGAAAAAATATAGTTGATCCCATTCATCTTTTTTGGACATAAGCCAGTTCTCAGATTCAGAATTCATGACTAAAGAAAATCTGGATTCCTATGAGGAAGGATCACCCAAAACTATGATAAGTATATTCACTAGTAATTTCCTCCATTCTTCCCAAAAGAAATCTAAAGCCATTCACTTAGTTAAGCATGCACTGGAGAAAAGAAAATACCTCCGAACCTTGAGGCCCTATTTGTATATAGGGTCTATATTGGCATTGATTTTGGGGACCTAAGTGCTACCATTGCTCCCCTAATAGAATAAGAATGTATGTTATGTAGGATATAAACTTTATTTTGGAGCAGATTCAGCTCATATTTGTGGTCATACCCAACAGTTATTCTCCAGTCCCTAAATGTTTAATTGTACTAGACATAGTTAATAAATGGTAGAATGCCTACATTAGTTCCTTAAACTGTGTCATTAAGAGAAATAACAAAGGAAAAAATGAAGTGGAAGCCTGTAAAACTGCCCTTATACCTCTGGTCGAGATAGTTAATATAGTAATTAACAATATATTATCAAAGGAATCAAAGAGATTAGTTCCACACTTATGACATAAAATATGCAGAGATAACTGGTCCCCTATTATTTCACTTAATTCAAAAGTCTGACTCCCACAAATAAATCCAGAAACTCAAATCAAGTGAAGGTCCAAATTTCAACTTTTGTGTCAAATACGGAATTTATACAACAGCAAATTAACACAGCCTCCAGTACATGTTAAGTGGCTATTGATTTAATGAATGCACTATTTTTCATCTCTGTCAATAAGAAGGATCAGAAATAGTTCACATTCAAACAGAATGGACAACACTGTACATGTACCCCAAAGCTGGCGCAAATTTATCTGGTTTCTTTCAAAATACAGTCCAAAGTGACTAGAGCCGTATAAACATGCCACATAATATTACATCGGCGATTATATCAATGACATTATGTTAACTGGATTAAAAAAAAATTAGAGGCTCAGGTAAGACAAATATGCTCCAGTAGTGGAAAATGCACTCTGCAAATATTCAACATTATGCCTCATAAAGTTTTCAGGCACCTCATAGTCTCTGGCGTGCTGTGCCATCCTCTCAAAATAAAGAAGAAAATTTTGCATCTCAGATCCTCCAAAGAGAGGCACACAATGTCTGTTTCACATTTTCAGATTCTGGAAACAGCATATTCTACATTAAGAAAAGAGTAATCTGACTTACTTACTGAATGACAAGGATGACTGCTGGCTTTCACTGGAGCCCAGAGAAGGAACAATCCCTCGGTAGTTTCAGGTTGTGATTCAAATAGCTTTGGTCCTTGAGATAACTAGAAAAGGAAAAGAAGGCATGAGGAGTTTATAGTAAGTTCCAACAACAGAAAATTCTGAAGGTTCTAGAGAAGTGCTATATATCTATAGCATAGAAAGGACAGTCTCTTTCTCCAGTGCTGGGAAAACTTGATAGCCACATGTGAAGGAAATAAAGTGAACTCCTATCTGATGCCATATGCAAAAATTAACCCCAGTGGGTTATAGATTTGATACTAACACATATATATGGAATTTAGAAAGATGGTAATGATGACCCTGTATGCGAGACAGCAAGAGACTCAGATGTGTAGAGAGGACTTTTGGACTCTGAGGGAGAGGGAGAGGGTGGGATGAGATGGGAGAATGGCATTGAAACAAGTATACTATCATGTAAGAAGCGAATCGCCAGTCTATGTCCGATGCAGGATGCGTGGGGCCGGTGCATGGGGATGACCCAGAGAGATGTTATGGGGAGGGAGGTGGGAGGGGGGTTCATGTTTGGGAATGCATGTACACCCGTGGTGGATTCATGTCAATGTATGGCAAAACCAATACAGTATTGTAAGTAAAAGAAAATTAAAATAAAAATTAAAAAAAAAAAAAGAAAGTAAGTCCTGAAACCATGAAACGACTAGAAGAAGCATAGGTGAAAAGTGATATTGGTCTCAGCAATGGTAATGAGATGGGCTGGGACCTGGGACACTGCGGCAAATGCTGTCATGATTGCACCTGGACAAACCTTTCCTCCAACAACAAAAATACAAAGAAACTATGTTGTTGTTCAGTACTAAGTCATGTCCAGTTCTTTTGCAACCCCAGGTGCTACAGCCCATCAGGCTCCTCTATCCATGGTATTTCCCAGGCAAGAGTACTAGAGTAAGTTGCCATTTCCTTCTCCTGGGGAACTTCCAGGCACACTGACTGAACCTGCATCTCCTGCAGGTTCTCTCCACTGAGCCACCAGGGAAGCCCTACAAAGAAACTATGAGACTGAAAATAACTGTGAACACCCACAGATGGGGCAAATTTGGGTCAAAAGATACAAAAAGACCAAAAAAAAAAAAAAAACCCAAATGCCACTTCTTAAAACTTGGGAGCAAAAGCAGGGTACTATGCATGCCCCCTGTACTCAATATCAGCTGCAGAGTGGGCACAACACCTAAGCCCCTCCTCTAACTCAACCCCTGGACACACTCCTACCCTCACCCATATAAGCAACAAGCTTACCCCCTCAGGGAGTGAGCAAGCACGGGATGCTGTTGTTCATTTTCATTCCCTCCCTGCTATAGCAGGGGCCCCGGTAAGCCTTGCCTGAATTTCTTGTCTCGTCTCTAGTCAATTTCTATCGATTAGAGAAGGCCATGAATGCTGGTTGGTATCAGTTTCATAGATCTGATACTGAAAGGACAGACAATAAAAAGTAAAAATAGGCAAGTTGGACTACCTCAAACTAAAATATTTCTACACACCAAAGGAAACAACAAAATTAAAAGGCAGTGGAAAAAATGGGAAAAAATATCTCCAAAAAATACCTCTTATATATCTGATAAGAGGTTAATATCTATAATATATGAATAACTCCTACAACTCAATAGCAGAAAACAAATAATCCAAGTTTTAAATGGGCAAAGGGTTTGAACAGACATCTCTTAAATAAAGACAAACATATGGCCGACAGGTATATGAAAGAATGCTAAACACCACTAATCACCATGAAATGTGCTTCAGAACCACAATGAGCAAACATCTGTCAGGATGACTATTACCAAAAAAAGTTCATTAAATACTGATGAACATACAGAGAAACTGGAACACTTGCACACTGTTGATGAAAATGAAAAATGGTGCAGTCACTGTTGAAAACAATAGGGAAATTCCACAAAGCATTAGAAATTAAACTGCCATATGATGCAGCAGTCTCACTTCTAGGTATTTATCCAAAGAAATTGAAACCAGGATCTGAGAGAGATACTAGTACTCTTACACTAATAGGTATATCACAGTAGCCAATGTGTGGAAACAACGTAAATGCTCCACAGCTGAAGATAAAAAGAATATGTAGTATATATGTACAGTAGAATACTATTTAGCAGTTTAAAAAGAAGCAAAATTCTGCAATATGTAATAATATGGATGAACCTTGAGGACATTATGCTAAGTGAAAGTTAGTCAGTTAGCTAGTTCAGTTGTTCAGTTGTGTTCTACTCTTTGCAACCCCGTGGACTGCAGCACGCCAGGCTCCCCTGTCCATCATCAACTCCTGGAGCCTCCTCAAACTCATGTCCATCGTGTCTGTGATGCCAGCCAACCATCTCATCCTCTGTCATCCCCTTCTCCTCCTGCCTTCAATCTTTCTCAGCATCAGGATCTTTTCCAATGAGTCGGTTCTTCACATCAGGTGGCCAAAGTATTAGAGTTTCAGCTTTAGTGTCAGTACTTCCAATGAATATTCAGGACTAATCTTCTTTAAGATGGACTGGGTGGACCTGCTTGCAGTCCAAGGGAGTCTCAAAAGTCTTTTCCAACACCACAGCTCAAAAGCATCAGTTCTTCAGTGCTCAGCTTTCTCTATAGTCCAACTCTCACATCCATACATGACTACTGGAAAAACTATAGCTTTGACTAGATGGACCTTTTTTGGCAAAGTAATGTCTCTGCCTTTTAATATGATGTCTAGGTTGGCCATAGCTTTTCTTCCAAGGAGCAAGTGTCTTAATTTCATGACTGCAGTCACCATCTGCAGTGTTTCGGAGTCCCCCAAAATAAAGTCTCTCACAGTTTCCATTGTTTCCCCATCTATTTGCCATGAAGTGGTGGGACCAGATGCCATGATCTTAGTTTTCTGAATGTTGAGTCTTAAGCCAACATTTCCGCTCTCCTCTTTCATCAAGAGGCTCTTTAGTTCTTCACTTTCTGCCATAAGGGTGGTGTCATCTGTGTATCTGAGGTTACTGATATTTCTCCCAGCAATCTTGATTCCAGCTTGTGCTTCATCCAGCCTGGTATTTAGCACGATGTACTCTGCATATCTGGAGAAGGAAATGGCAATCCACTCCAGCACTCTTACCTGGAAAATCCCATGAACGGAGAAGCCTGATAGGCTACAGTCCATGGGGTTGCAAAGAGTCGGACACAGCTGAGCCACTTCACTTCATTCACTTCATTTCACTTCACTCTGCATATAAGTTAAATAAGCAGGGTGACAAAATGCAGCCTTGATGTACTCCTTTCCATATTTGGAACCAGTCTGTTGTTCCATGGCCAGTTCTAACTGTTGTTTCTTGACCTGCATACAGATTTCTCAGGATACAGGTCAGCTGGTCTGGTATTTCCATCTCTTTCAGAATTTGCCAGTTTGTTTTGATCCACACAGTCAAAGGTTTTGTTGTAGTCAATAAAGCAAAAGTAGATGTTTTTCTGGAGCTCTCTTGCTTTTTTGATGATCCAGTGGATGTTGGCAATTTGATCTCTGGTTCCTCTGCCTTTTCTAAATTCAGCTTGGGCATCTGGAAATTCACAGTTCACGAACTGTTGAAGCCTAGCTTGGAGAATTTTGAGCATTACTTTCCTAGCGTGTGAGATGAGTGCAATTGTGCAGTAATTTGAATATTCTTTGGTATTGCCTTTCTTTGGGATTGGAATGAAAACTGACCTTTTCCAGTCCTGTGGCCATGGCTGAGTTTTCCAAATTTGCTGGCATATTGAGAGCAGCAGTTTCACAGCATCATCTTTTAGGATTTGAAATAGCTCAACTGAAATTCCATCACCTGCACTAGCTTTGTTCGTAGTGATGTTTCCTAAGGTCCACTTGACTTCACATTCCAGGATGTCTGGCTCTAGGTGAGTGATCATACTATCATGGTTATCTGGGTCATGAAGATCTTTTTTGTGTAATTTTGTACAGCGAAAGTGGTCAGTCGCAAAAGGCAAAGAATTTCATGTTGTATTCTCATCACAATAAATCATCAATAAATGACTGTTAAATGGACCTAATCCTAGATTTGCCTAATTTCAAATTCTATTCTTTCCACTAAAAATACTGGTCCTCTAAAAAAATTTGGTTGCTGAATATTTTAATCTCATCAACATTTGTGATCTCTCTGAAGGAAGATTATATTAACAGACAGACCTGGATGGCATACACTAATCTCAGAAAATGCTGAAAGAGTTAATATGAATTTGGCTATGTATTATCCAACTCTCTTCAAGGCATAGAAATGTATATTTAATGTACAAGTGCTTTCCATTCCCAAAGGGATTATTACTGTTTTTAGATGTGATGTGGAAGAATTGTTAGGTTTTAATCCCTAGACAAAATGTCCCTTTGAAACTACCTAGTAACATTTCATAATTTTTTTCCATAAAATTATTAGTTTTATAACTGTGTTTCCTCAATGTGTTAACAAGAAGGTATGTTCCAGATAAAGGAAATCGGTGCTCCAGTCACTGAAGGTAGCATAGTTTATTATAAATAAAGAATTAGGATTCTTTTACTCATCCATATCTCATGAATTTACTTGGTGAATGAGATTTTTTTAGGGGCCAATTCATACAGTTTCTAGATCTACAAAGCTGAGGACCAGGTAACCAAGATTCCATATAAATAATTCTCCCCTGCTCATGTTTTCTATGAATATTCTGACTAGACTTTGAACTCTATCTTATACTTTCACTGATTCAAGTTGAGCCTATTATTTTGATACTCTGCTTAATTATCCTTAATTGATAGACATAATTCATTCCGAAGAATCAGCATTTGGTAACTGAAAACAATCAAGTACAATTCATGTCTCTATTAAAATGAGTGATACAAGTGAAACAAATTAGAAACACTAATCAACAAGATTGTGCTTCAGTTAATGAGCTAAGATTTTAATTTTTATCCAAGTTGATGGAAAAGCAGAAAAGAGTTTGGTTGTATTATTCTTATTATTGAAAAGTACTGAAATACTGTTATTGGTAAGATCAAAGAAGAGTGATTGGGAGGGAGTGAGTGAGTGAAAGTCGTCCAGTCATGTCCAACTCTTTGCAACCCCATGGACTATCCAGTCGATGGAATTCTCCAAAGCCAGAATACTGGAGTGGGCAGCTGTTCCCTTTGGGGACTGGGCTACAAAGAAAACTCACACTATGTTAACAAGCTATTAAAAAATATTCAAATCCAAGGTCCGTATGCACCCTTAACTGATGTGTAAGCACAGATAAAATTATGAGCAAAGTCAGCCTCATAGAAGTGACTGCTGCAGTCCGGAATTTCCAGTACCTAAAATGACAGAGAAATCACACGATACCTGTGGTGAAGCCCTAGATATGCCAGAGTCACTAGCCTTGTCATCTTGGTTGTGTAGTTCACTCTCTCTGAGGGTCAGGTTTTTTTCTTTTTAATCTCTAAATGAGGATAGAGTACTTATCTCTCAGGGAGGATTACAGAAGATCATCCATATGTCTACTGTGACAGAGTTAATACCGTTACATTTCCTCCTGGAAACACAGCTAACTTCTATTTTCTAGCCACTTTTACAGTTGAGTAGGGCCATGGGATTAAATTCTGAACGATGGGATATTGGAGGTAACCACGTATACCATTTCCAATAGAGGCTCCCAAAATGTCCTCCACAACCCTCCAAGAAATATATCTCGACAATTAGATAAACCATTATGCTTTGCATACAGAGCTACTGTTCATTTTAAAATGAGTGTAGATAATACTTAGAGTAAAAAATGCAAGTTGATCTAAAAGAGTATCCAGATTCATAGTCTGTTTGATCGCCTGGGCTTGATCCCTGAATCAGGGAAGATCCCCTGGAGAAGGAAATGGCAACCCACTCCAGTACTCTTGCCTGGAGAATCCCATGGACAGAGGAGCCTAGCGGGCTACAGCCCATAGGGTCACAAAGAGCTGGACACAACTTAGTGAATAAAACAACAGTATCACAGAGATATAGTTTATAGAATTTTTTCATGATGAGAAGTAGTCCTAATACTCAGAAATGTCAACAGCTTTTGTATCAGAGGATGGAGTTTGCCAGAAATGTGTCTTATGAGTAGTATAAAGACAAATACAAACTAAGAGGCTTAATTCTCCCTGTTAAAAATAAGGGAACAGATTTACATTCACTTCTTTTTCTCAGAGCATTTTCTTTAGAAAATTTGCATTTGCAAGTACTTTCTCTCCTCTATAAAATGTACCTAAGCCTTTTGAAAATTGGAACAAGACTTCTGTCAACTTTATGACCAAGAATGTCTCCCTTGAGGACTTGCAAGACATCTCTTTGAGATGGAAACGTAAAAAGATATAAAGCCCAACTCCAGTTTCTGTGGCAGGGTGGAGCCTCATTGCAGTGAGTGCCTAGTAAAACTATCTCCTGAAATAAAGTTATGAGAAGTTATTTTTCCTCTGGTTGAATCCAATTAGTTAGTGCAGATGGTCACCCCAACTACCAGATGACTCTAGAGAGAACTATGTGTGGCCAACAGTGCTGTCGCGTCCTCTCACCTGAGTGTTAATTACTGTTTATTTTGAGAACATGACGTAATGGGCCCTGACTGCTTAACTCTGTAAAAGGGCGATATTTCTTTTTGTCTTTGTCATTTAGTGGACTGCCTATGACGTAATCATATTCTTATGCTTATTCAATAATTGTTTTCTTTACTACCTTTGTGAGAGGTTTCTAGGTTGCGAGATCTTACATTTAATTATATTTCCCCAATAGTTAAAAGGAAATTACTGTAAATATGACCCCTGCATTTATTAAGCCAGGATTTAGATAAGCAATATCACCAGGTTCCATTACAGAATTTTTCCCTCCCTCCCTCCCTCCCTCATTTCTGAGGTATCTTCAGTTCAGTTCAGTCACTCAGTCGTGTCTGACTCTTTGCGACCCCATGAATCGCAGCACGCCAGGCCTCCCTGTCCTTCACCAACTCCCAGGGTTCACTCAACCTCATGTCCATCGAGTCAGTGATGCCATCCAGCCATCTCATCCTCTGTCGTCCCCTTCTCCTCCTGCCCACAATCCTTCCCAGCATCAGGGCCTTTTCCAATGAGTTAACCCTTTGCATGAGGTGGACAAAGTACTGGAGCTTCAGCTTTAGCATCATTCCTTCCAAAGAAATCCCAGGGCTGATCTCCTTCAGAATGGACTGGTTGGATCTCCCTGCAGTCCATGGGAATCTCAAGAGTCTTCTCCAACACCACAGTTCAAAAGCATCAATTCTTCGGAGAGGTATCTTAAGCAGATCCTAATCATCTAACCACTATTTAGCATGTAATGGTCAGCTCCATACTTACCTATAAACTTTCACCCCCCACTTTTGATTATGTTCAGACAGTTAAAAAACATTTTGCCATGTGATGATTATCTCATTTTTCCTGAATCTGACCTTTCCTGGTCATTCTCAGTTCTTCAGGTTTATCCCATTGAAAACTGGCTTCAGCCTGAGCATTCATGCTAAGCAGCTAGCTACCCTCCTCTGTTCCTGATTGTCCCTTCTGATCATCCATTTATACAGACACTAATTATGGCCATGGGATGGAAATTCACATCCTCATCCTTTAGCATTAACATCATTTCAAATAGCTCTTCCTTTACCCCTATTTCAGCGTATGAATAACTCCTATACTCAAAGAAATGCTATACTCATGTATTAGTGTTTATTCCATCATGAGAGGTAGAAGGTCTCAGGTAATTTCATTGTGCCTTGAGCAATCTTTTTTATCAACAGGTAAGCACTGCATCTCAATTGGCAATTATCAGCTGACATAGTCTCCTGAGTTCTAGCATCCTGTTTTCAAACTGTCATCAATACTGTGATATCCCACATTTAAATGTCAGTAGTGCTGATAGAAAGATCTTACATGGGACATTGTATAGTAGGTGATGTTCATTAGCAGTGACTCTGTACTTATTTCCAAAATGAGATTCCCAGACAAAAGTAACACCCAAGAACATCAGCTTGTTCAACTGGATTTTTCTGTTAGGCAACGACTCAATCATGAAGGGAAGGAATAACACGTGTATTTTCAGAAGTCACTGACTTCTGAGTCATACTACTCTACAGTGATTTAAATGATGTCTAGGGCTGTTTCTATGCTCAAGAAAAATCTCTTATTTTTGATGGAAGCACCAGTTGACAGTTTCATCAGGGAATACTGTATGTCCTTTTCCTGCTATTAGCAACAATAGTAACAGAATTTCCTGACACACAAATCTTTTCACTTTAAGGTTTCACATACAAAGCCAAGGTTCTGCTTCTGTTTTTTCATCATAATTTTAAAAAACCATAAACAGATCACTACAAAATTTTTGAGCTTTCTATTAGTGATTCTGGAGTAGCAATTATAACTCCATAACTCAACACACACTCTCTGGTACGAACAAAGGAAAGCCATCATTTTTGTTCACTTGGAGATTTTTAGTGCAGCCATATAGAATGGATGTCCAGGCATCTACCAATTATGCTACCCAATTAATATCTGGGTTCACTGAACCACTTCAAAGTCAATACAAAAAAAAAATGTTGTAAGAAATCATCTGTTGTAGAGAAATTGGAATTCCTGTGCACTGCTGTTGGCAAGGTAAAATGGCATAGCTACAATGGAAAATAGCATGAAGATTCCTCAAAAAGTTAAAAATAAAACTATCATATGATCCAGCAACCCTACTTCTGAGTATTTATCCAGAGAAGTTAAAGAAAGGAAGAAACAAAAAAGAATTGGTATCTGCATCCCCATGTTCATTGCAGCATTGTTCACAAAAGCCAAGACATACAATATTTGATTATGTAGGTAACCTTTATAAACATTCATTTTAACATCATCAAAATATGAATATGGTGCAGTGAATACTGTGGTTCATTCTTCATGCAGCCAGAGGCACTGACTGCTGAGGCTCACTGCTGGGTCCTTCCCCAAGAGTTGCCTCCCACTGAAGGAAACTGTCTTATCCAAGGTTATACCCATTTTCGAAGAGTTGACTCATTGGAAAAGACTCTGATGCTGGGAGGGATTGGGGGCAGGAGGAGAAGGGGACGACAGAGGATGAGATGGCTGGATGGCATCAACCGACTTGATGGACGTGAGTCCGAGTGAACTCCGGGAGATGGTGATGGACAGGGAGTCCTGGCGTGCTGCGATTCATGGGGCTACAAAGAGTCAGACACGACTGAGCGACTGAACTGAACTGAACTGATACCCACTTCCTACAGGCAGAATGTGTTTATAATTTGTTGAACTGGGTTGCAAAGGTCTTGGCCCCTTTGACTCAACTGGTATTCTAAAGAGTCATGCCAGCTTCCAAACACCCCTTAGGATCAGCTGAAGCCTCTTTCGCAACTTCTCCCTATGCCCAATTTTGTTTTCTCCATCCCTTGCAGGCATTGTAGCTCAGCACTCCAAATGAAATTTTTGTTTGCAAATCTCAGTATCTTTCCCAGAGATCCTGAAGTACAGTATAAGGCATATTGGTTTAGAATTATTATTTTTCCTAACTATAAAAAATTTTAAACATAAGGAAAAGTTGAGAAAAACACTACAATGACACCATGTATCTACTACCTAGATTCTATATTTATATTTTACCGTTGTTTAATAACATGTCTATCCCTCTGTTTTAAATTCATTGTGAATAGCTGAATATTTAAGATACTAGCAATCATCATAAAATGTAAAACTGTAATGAAAATCGATCTCAGCAAAAATCAGCTACATGTTATCAAGATATTTGAAACTGCCTTATCTTATACCTATATGAGATGTTCAGCCAAGACATGCTTTAAGACACCCTGGGCCCTGCAGCCAACCATTTCAAACCATCCTCCAGTAATCAAACCCTGCTTTGGGACCCCTGGGCCCTACAACCAGACTGCAGTACCTGTCTCTACCTGCCATAGTCTAGCACTAACTCGAGGACCTGACTTCACCCATCAGTGGGTAGGCAACAGCTTTGGAGACTTCTGGACCCTGCCTCTACTCAATAGTAACCAGCACTATCCCTGGGATCCCCATGGGTTCCACAGTCAGCCACTTCATGACCCTGCCCCACCAACCACAGCCGGCAGCCTCCACACAGGTGGCCAGCCAAGCTTACCAGACCACCCACATAGCCTGCCACAAGAGAGAGACCCTCACAGGGGCAAACATTGCAGCATTTAGGTCTGGTGACACGAGGGGAGTGTACTGCTGGGAGGTACAGGACAACTCCTACAAAAGGCCATTTTGTCAAGGTCAGAACATGTAACTAGACTATCAGTTGAAAATACAAAATAAAAACAGCAACTTAGGCAAAATGAGGTGACAGACATGTTGCAAAGCAGCAGCTGGATAAAGTTCCAGAAGAAATAAGCGAAATGGAGACAGGCAACCTACCCAAGAAAAGACTTAAATGTAATAATTGTAAGAATGATCAAAAAAAAGGCAAGGAGATGTAGAGAATGGACATCTGGGTACAGAGAGTGGAGGATGAATCGGGAGATTGGGATTGATGTATGCGCACTGCGATGTGTAGACCAGAGAGCCAGCGGGAACCTGCTGGATAACTCAGGAAGCTCAGCTCTGTGTTCTTGGTGACCTAGATGGCTGGGATCGGGGAGGGGTGAGAGGGAGGTCCGAGAGGGAGGTCCAAGAGGGAGGAGTATGTGTACACATATAGCTAATTTCCTTTGTTATACAATACTGTAAAGCAACTCTACCCCAATTTATGAAAAGAAAAATGAATATCTATTTAGCCTGCCTCACTAATATGCAATATAATTAGCATAGGAGCAATCTACCAGCTGCCATTGCTGAAGAAATGTGCCTGTTCTAGAATGTCAAGCCTTAAAGCACAATTGCTAAAATTATAACAAGATTTCAATTATTTGACTTTAATAATATTTCAGATTTATTTTTGCATTTGACATGTTTTTTATATGTTTTTATACTATACATGTTTTTGACATATATTGTATGTTATCTATCTTGGCCATTTGGTGATTTTAACATTTGACCATTCAACCTTCAGCTGAAATGGGTATTCAGTACACCCCCAGTGAATTTGATAGACTGTTTTCCCCTTGTTAAGATGTCAGACTGTTTCTATGTTGAAAAACTCTATATTTAAATATTATTTAATGTTCCTAGAGAAGCCTAAGCTATTTTACTAAGAACTTTCAAATATTATTGAAAAACACTATTAAAGTTCATTCTCTCAATTATGAGCTTCCTGTAAAGAATCCACCTGCCAATGCAGGAGTCATGAGTTCAGCCCCTGGGTCAGGAAGATACCCCAGAGGAGGAAATGGTAACCCATTCTAGTATTCTTGCCTGGAGAATCCCATGCACATAGAAGCCTGGTGGTCTACAGTCCAGAGGGTCCCAGAGTCAGACACAACTGAGAAACTGAGCATGCACACACTCTCAGTTATCCCTTTTGGAGTTAGTTTAAGGATCTCTAAAATTCAACAACAATGAAAAAGTCAACCAGATTTTTGTTTTATTAATATTTTTGAGAATATGTACTTCCAGTGGTCATGTATGGATGTGAGAGTTGAACTGTGAAGAAAGCTGACCGTCAAAGAATTGATGCTTTTGAACTGTGGTGTTGGAGAAGACTCTTGAGAGTCCCTTGGACTGCAAGGAGATCCAACCAGTCCATTCTGGAGATCAGCCCTGGGATTTCTTTGGAGGGAATGATGCTGAAGCTGAAACTCCAATACTTTGGCCATCTCACGCGAAGAGTTGACTCATTGGAAAAGACTCTGATGCTGGGGGGGAGGAGAAGGGGATGACAGAGGATAACATGGCTGGATGGCATCACCGACTGGATGGATGTGAGTTTGAGTGAACTCTGGGATTTAGTGATGAATAGGGAGACCTGGCGTGCTGTGATTCATAGGGTCGCAAAGAGTTGGACACAACTGAGCGACTGAAGTAAAACTAAACACTGATTTTATAGCTTATGTGGAATAATTTTTGGTTTTGAAACCTGATGAAATAGTATTTTTCCTACCTTTTGTAGACCTCACGATTTGTACACAGCACTATTTTTTATTTTGTTAATTCAGACAAGTCAAAAATTAGCTTTTAAATGTATAGATTTATTAATTAAATATCCAATACTCACCAAGTGTGGAAAATGAAAAAGAATGAACCACAGAGTACTTGTAAGAAAAATGGGATGTTTGTACAACAGGAAAGATGCTGCTGTGAGGACTGTTTGCACAATGAGCCCTGACTCATTCTCTTATTTGGAGCAGGTGTACATTTGGGCAGCAGCTTGTGTCCATTTCTGAGTCTGTTATTAAAAACAGCTGGACAAACATTAATGCCTTATGAATCTCAGGAAAGCAACTGCAAGAGAATGCCTGACAGAAATAAATTATACAGAGGACAAAGGGTATTTGACAAAAGTACAGACAGAGGGAAAATTGCCAATTTAAACAGGAAACAGAGAAAGGGAAGGTAATGCTTCCTGACATGAAAAGAGACTTTGTTGTCCAAAAGGAGACTCATCTTCTAAGTGAAAACGTGGTTAGTAGTTAGAGCTAGCTGACCCTAAGTGTAACAGTTTTATTGACTCAGAAGGAAATCACAAGTCCTGATTACACTTGATAGATGGTTTTCAAAGAAGCTGTTGATACTGAAGGGAGTCAAAATGGCTTAATGAGAGCGCTTGCACTTTGTTAGAGCATCAGTGCACACACAGACTATTAAGTGTACAAAAATCTCTTTTGCTGTTAAGCAAAATCTCTTAGTTTTAGCTAATGGGAGAAAGACGGTTCCATCTTGCCCTTGACGTAATAGAGATGTAATCATTTTCTGAGTAAGGTATATTGGCTCTCCAAAATAACAATAAATTCTACTTTGTACAAAAGAAATCTGAACTTTTAATTTCTTGTTAAGAACAAAACAAACAAATGGAATACTTTTAGTTCTATTGCAGTACAATTACACTTTCTCATAACAACTTTCTGGTAGGGGGTACTGACTGGCTCACAGTTTGTTTTAGAGTGGTGATAATTTGTATCAAGGTTTCACCAATAACCATACTCAACTCTATGACTGGAGTGTAAAATGGCTAGGGCATTTCTAGTAGCCCAGATGTCAAA
This sequence comes from Redunca redunca, assembly GCA_006410935.1. NCBI lineage: Eukaryota > Metazoa > Chordata > Mammalia > Artiodactyla > Bovidae > Redunca > Redunca redunca. The sequence goes on along the minus strand of SJYQ01003927.1, from coordinate 98,289 downwards.
TATGAGTGTCACCTTTTTGGTAGCACAAATATGAGGATCCCAAAGACCACAAGAGGAAAATTCTCCTCTGCACAAAGCATTCACACTGTCAGAGTAGATACAATTAGTAATTCTAAGAGTATACAGCCCCTAAGATTTTGGCTTACCTATACAAAATATATTTTAGCTTTTGTTGATTCCAAATTTTGCCAGTTTTTCCCATCTGTGTTATGATCATTTTAACTCCCTTACTTTTCAAATAACTAACTCTGATGCCACATTTTTTGAAGTAGGGAAGGCACAGAAAGAGAACACAAATACAGTTCTCTTAAACAGTGATGGATTCAGGCATGGACACCTAGATTAGACAATGCCTACTCAAGTGCTACACCTTGGGAGACAGTAGCAAAACAGCTCCCAAACTATAACCTACATCACCTTGGACAACAGCCTTGTCTGAAATTAGACTCAAAAGATTCATTGGATGGAAGAGTTCAAGGCCCAGCAGATCTCCTATGGCAGAGAATAATGCAGCAAGGAGCCAGCTACAGGGTCTCCTGAGCATTCACAGGCGCACCCCAAGAGAGAATCGTATTTGGTAATTTTCACTCAGAAGTTATCACCAAGGCAACTGTTACACTCAAGAGAGGAAAAGACCAACCAACTCTAATTAAAAATCATTCAACAGGCTGCTTCTCCCATCTCAGTTCTCTGTCCTCAATATATAAGAAAAAGAGCTTTCGAAAAGGGAGGATAAGGAAAAGTCCCTAAATCAGAACTTATCCCTTTCCAATTTCAACTCCTTTGAGCCAAAAGTCTTGCTGCTGATAAAAAGAAGAGAAAGATTTAGACTGAAGTTAAACTGATATTGACAGGAAAGCTATAGAATTTGTCCCAAGATAACACTAAGGAATAGAAATGGAAATTCTACAAAGAATGGTTGAAGGAAGTGATTTTGTAAGAGAAAGATATTAACAACTTTATATCTGTGTCCCATCAAATTCACACTGTTCATTAATTTATTTACACATTGTTATTGGTAGTTCATATTTGAATTAGTTTGTCTAATTCTTTCCTCAATAATCTGACATAAAGTCACAGATTAACTTGGAGTACTGCTAAGGGAAGAGAACAGAAATAACTGTGAAATAGAAATGTAGTTTTAGGGAGACAGTTTGGTAATGATAATCTTAACAATCAGCTATTATGTATCAGTCATTTCATAAACATCTTTTGGGAATCTTTACAACTTTGTCAACTAATTATTATCCTTCCCAACTTGAAAATATAGACAGCACATCAGAGAAGTCAAGTTAATCGTCTCAAGTAAAGGATCCAGAGTTAGGGCTTGAAGGTAGAGAGTTTCATTACAAGAGTTAATCTGTAGTTATATATACCTCTAGAGGGGAGGAGGGCAGGAATATTTGGGGGATGGTAGTGATGGGGGAAAAAAGAAAAGGTCAGTAACCCAGAGAAGAAAAGGAAAACAGAATGGAAAAGTAGGAATATGCTGGAGAAAACACTTTCTAACTTTATAATTACCATGAGGACTAACTTGAAGTATTCAACCCCACTGTAGTTTATCCACAGAAAACAAAAGTAGTGGCTTAAAAACACAACACTCTTAGTGCTTTTCCTTTATCAGCCTACTTTTGGTTATATAGAGAGTAGGTTATACACTGTATATACAAAAGCGTAGAAAGTCCTTCCTATCATTTGGGTTTATTTCAAGTATTATGTTGCCAAACATCAGACATAACAGTAAGTATGACCACAAAAACACACCACTTAGCAAAATACATTGTAGAATTTACACTGTTACAAAGAAATTTAATGTTTTCTTTCATTAATGAAATCACGGGCAACTATTTAAAGTCCTTTTTATAACACTAAAAATATAAGAATAACATTATTCTCTCTCTGGGGTAACCTCCCCCTGAATATCCATAGGCAAACAGAATTAACTATTTAAAGTCCTTTTTATAACACTAAAAATATAAGAATAACATTATTCTCTCTCTGGGGTAACCTCCCCCTGAATATCCATAGGCAAACAGAATTTACAATTAGATTTTCCTATTAGTGAATTTATTTCATATTTACCGGTCAAGTCAAAGACTGTGTGCTCTCATTGTGTGTGTATACATGTGTTTTCATGTGTATATGTGTATTTTCATGCCTGTGAAAAATTCTGTAACAAGAGCAGTTTACTGAGTTGGGCAGATAAATCTAGACATCATACCAGAAATAACATTTGCTCCATCAAAATCTCACTTCAGAGCTTCTCTATAAACAAGCATTGCTCCTACAGATAAATCTGAGACATGAAATGACTAAAAGTGAACCATAAGATAACCAAGAAATCATGTGACAACTAAACAAAAGGTCCAACATACAGCAGATACGATCTGTTCAAGATCCTTTTTTTCTGATATTTCCATATAATAAAAAATGCAATTTATTATATGGAAGTAATGTGGAGTACTCTCCATCTATCTGCTGCTCACTATAAAACAAATCATTCCCTTACCCTGGGAACATGAGTAGTAGAGGAATAGATGAACCTTGGTTTGAATACAAGCTCTGTCCATATCAGTCAAGGGAGCTTGGCCAAGATAACTAACTTCCCTGTGCCTCGGTTTCCCCATCAATAAAATGTGGAAACTAAGATCTATGTCACAGTGTTATATATGTACATTGAGACAGAATGATCTGTTTGTTTCCAAGGCAAACCATTCAATATCACAGTAATCCAACTCTGTGCGCCACCAGTAACACTGAAAAAGCTGAAGTTGAATGGTTCTATGAAGACCTACAAGACCTTCTAGAATTAACACACACACACAAAAAAAAAACATTGTTATTTTCATAATAGGGGACTGAAATGCAAAAGTAGGTAGAGTTTTTGACAAGAGAACACACTGGTCATAGCAAACACCACCAGAGTTTGGCCCCAGGTAGATAACAGGGAGGGAACACAGCTCTGCCCATCAACAGAAAATTGGAATAAAGGCATAAGCACTGAGCATGGCACCGCCCATTAGAACAAGACCTAAGTTCCCCCTTAGTCAGTCTCTCCCATCAGGAAGCTTCCATAAGCCTCTTGTCCTTCTCCATTAGACGGCAGACAGACTGACAACCACAACCACAGAAAACTAACCAATCTGATCACATGGACCACAGCCTTGTCTGACTCAGTGAAACTATGAGCCATGCTGTGTAGGGCCACCCAAGACGGACAGGTCATGGTGGAGAGTGCTGACAAAACGTGGTCCACCGGGAAAGGGAATGGCAAATCACTTTATTATTCTTGCCTTGAGAAGTCCATGAACAGTATGAAAAGGCAAAAAGATAGGACACTGAAAGATGAACTCCCCAGATCCGTAGGCACACAATATGATACTGAAGAACAGTATAGAAATAACTCCAGAAAGAATGAAGAGATGGAGCCAAAGCAAAAACAACACTCAGCTGTGGATGTGACTGGTGATGGAAGTGAAGTCTGATGCTATAAAGAGCAATACTGCATAGGAAGCTGGAATGCTGGGTCCATGAATCAAGGCAAATTGGAAGTGGTCAAACAAGATGGCAAGAGTGAATGTCAACATTTTAGGAATCAGCAAACTAAAATGTACTGGAATGGGTGAATTTAACTCAGATGACCATTATATCTACTATCATGGGCAAGAATCCCTTAGAAGAAATGGAGTAGCCATCATAGGCAACAAGAGTCCAAACAGTCCCTTGGATGCAATCTCAAAAATGACAGAATGATCTGTGTTCATTTCCAAGATAAACCATAAAATATCACAATAATACAAGTCTATGCCCCAACCAATAATGCTGAAGAAGCTGAAGTTGAACAGTCCTATGAAGACCTACAAGACCTTCTAAGACTAACACCCCAAAAAGATGCCCTTTTCATTACAGGGGACTGGAATGTAGGAAGTCAAGAAATACCTGGAATAACAGGCAGCTTTGGCCTTGAGTACAGAATGAAGCAGGGCAAAGGCTAGTAGAGTTTTGCCAAGAGAACGCACTGGTCCTAGCAAACACCCTCTTCCAAAAACACAAGAGAAGACTCTACACATAGACATCACCAGATGGTCAATTCCCAAATCAGACTGATTATAATCTTTGCAACCAAAGATGAAGAAACTCTATACAGTCAGCAAAAATAAGACCAAGAGCTGACTGTGGCTCAGATCATGAACTTATTGCCAAATTCAAACTTAAAGTGAAGAAATTAGGGAAAACCACAAGACCATTCGGGTATGACCTAAAACAAATCCCTTATTATTTTACAGTGGAAGTGACAAATAGATTCAAAGGATTAGATCTGATAGAGTGTCTGAAGAACTATGGACAGAGGTTTGTGACACTGTACAGGAGGCAGGGATCAAGACCATTTCCAAGAAAAAGAAATGCAAAAAGGCAAAATGGTTGTCTGACAAGACCTTACAAATAGCTTAGAAAAGAAAAGTGAAATGCAAAAGAGAAAGGAAAGATATATCCATTTGAATGCAGAGTTCCAAAGAATAACAAAGAGACATAAGAAGGTCTTCCTCAGTGGTCAATGCAAACAACAGAATGGGAAGGACTAGAGATCCCTTCAAGAAAATTAGAGATACCAAGGGAACATTTCATGCAAAGACGGTCACAATAAAGGACAGAAATGGTATGGACCTAACAGAAGGAGAAGATATTAAGAACAGGTGTCAAGAATACCCATAAGAACTATACAAAAAAGATCTTCATGACCCAGAAAATCACAATGGTGTGGTCACTCACCTAGAGCCAGACATCCTGGAATGCAAAGTCAAGTGGGCCTTAGGAATCATCACTATGAACAAAGCTAGTGGAGGTGATGGAATTCCAGTTGAGCTATTTCAAATCCTAAAAGGTGATGCTGTGAAAGTGCTGCACTCAATATGCCAGCAAATTTAGAAATATCAGCAATGGCCACAGGACTGGAAAAGGTCAGTTTTCATTCCAATCCCAAAGAAAGGCAATGCCAAATAATGTTTAAACTACTGCACAGTTGTACTCATCTCACAAACTAGCAAAGTAATGCTCAAAATTCTCCAAGTCAGGCTTCAACAGTACATGGACAATGAACTTCTAGATGTTCAAGCTGGATTTGGAAAAGACAGAGGAACCAGAGATCAAATTGCCAACATCCATTGGATCACTGCAAAAGCAACAGAGTTCCAGAAAAACATCTACTTTTGCTTTATTGACTACACCAAAGCCTTTGACTGTGTGGATCACACCAAACTGTGGAAAATTCTGAAAGAGATGGGAATACCAGACCACCTGACCTGTCTCCTGAGAAATCTGTATGCAGGTCAGGAAGCAACAGTTAGAACTGGACATGGAACAACAGACTGGTTCCAAACAGGAAAAGGAGTACGTCAAGGCTGTATATTGTCACCCTGCTTATTTAACTTCTGCACAGAGTACATCATGCTAAATGCCAGGCTGGATGAAGCACAAGCTGAAATCAAGATTGCTGGGAGAAATATTAATAACCTCAGATACACAGATGACACCAACCTTGTGGCAGAAAGCAAAGAACTAAAGAGCCTCTTGATTGAAGTGAAAGAGGAGAGTGAAAATGTTGGCTTAAAACTCAACATTCAGAAAACTATGGAGAAGGAAATGGCAACCCACTCCAGTACTCTTGCCTGGAAATTCCCATGGCCGGAGGAGCCTGGTAGGCTATAGTCCATGGGGTCAAAAAAATCAGACACTACTAAGCCACTTCACTTTACATCACCAAAGCAAAAAACAAAAACAGAAAACTAAAATCATGACATCCGCTCCCAGCACGTCATGGCAAATAGATGGGGAGACAATGGAAACAATGAGAGACTATTTTGGGGGGCTCCAAAATCACTGCGGATGGTGACTGTAGCCATGAAATTAAAAGATGCTTGCTCCTTGGAAGAAAAGCTATGGCCAACTTAGACAGCATATTAAAAAGCAGAGACATTACTTTGCCAACAAAAGTCCATCCAGTCAAAGCTATGGCTTTTCCAGTAATCACGTATGGATGTGAGAGTTGGACTATAAAGAAAGCTGAGCCCCAAAGAATTGATGCTTTTGAACTGTGGTGTTGGAGAAGACTCTTAAGAGTCCCTTGGAAAGCAAGGAGATCCAACCAGTCAATCCTAAAGGAAATCAGTCCTGAATATTCATTGGAAGGACTGATGTTGAAGCTGAAACTCTAATACTTTGGCCACCTGATGTGAAGAGCTGACTCATTTGAAAGGACCCTGACGCTGGGAAAGATTGAAGGCAAGAGGAGAAGAGGACAACAGAGGATGAGATGGTTGGATGGCATCAGCGACAGGATGGACACGTTTGAGTAGGCTCCAGAAGTTGGTAATGGACAGGGAGGCCTGGCATGTCGCAGTCCATGGGGTCACAAAGAGTATGATGCAACTGAACTGAACTGAGAGAATATATGCATGGTGCTTAGCACAGAACCTAGAACACGGGGAAGTGATCACGCTTGGCCGGTGAGCATGCTCCGGAGCCAAACTCTGATACTCATGGGAACCACACTCTGACACTCACCAGCCTAGTTTCTCAGGGCAGGGCACTTAATATGCTATGTCCCTCTTTTCTCATCTGTAGAAGTGTGCAATAATGGTATTACCAAGTTGGTTGCATTAAATAAAACTTTTTAAATAGATTTAATAACTTCACACAATAAAAGTTAGATCTTATAACTCACCATCAAGTCAATGGTTAGCATTAATATCTGTTATTTTTTTAAAAGAGTTTTTAGGAAGAAAAAAAATTTTTTTTCAAAAACAGAAACAAAGAGCAAAATAAAATACCCATGGGAAATGACAAAATACCCCATAGCTTCTCCACTAACTCCACCCCTGTCCTGACCTGCAGAGACAGGGACTCACCAAAGGTTAGCACTCAGAGGGTGAGAATTAGAACTATTCCCTCCCCACATTAGCTGCCACCTAGGGAGGCTCTTTCAGAGGTTTCAAAGGAACATTACTGCAGACCAAAGGACGAGATTAATTCTGCCTTGTGGGAAGGAAACAGTTCAGTGTGTCTGCCTCTCACCTTAGCTGTCGACCCATTATAGCATTTCCAGATCCGATTTTTTATCTTGTTCTAGGCTTGTCCTTCCTCTTAGTTTCTACTCGGTCAGCGCCCCACCCCTAGTCCAAGGCTAGAGGTGAGAAAGCCTTATCCTGTCGCTATTGCTCAACCAAAGGTTTCCTGCCAAAATGGAAAACAACTGTTGCAGGGACAGAGTGTGCTGCTGCCCACACCCCCCCCACCGACATCAGAGGAACATGCCAGGCCCTTTTTAAGGCAGGTTTGGGAACTAAAGTTGCAAAATGTGCCGTGGGACAAGGGAGTAATTTATACATAAAGAAAGGAAGGAGTCTTATTTCTGGACAAAAAGTAAAAATTTTATAATAAAACAATTGTCTGTAATGGAAGGAATGAGTTAATTTGAAACATTAACTCAGAAAAACCAGTTTCATACGAATTATGTGATCAACACATGCAAAGCAATCCCCTGGACAGATATGCATATGCCAACGTGGTCACAGTGACTATCTCAGATAGTTATTTTTTTCTCTAGGTCTCCATTTCTGTTCAGTTCAGTCGCTCAGTCGTGTCTGACTCTTTGCGACCCCATGAATTGCAGCACACCAGGCCTCCCTGTCCATCACCATCTCCCAGAGTTCACTCAGACTCACGTCCATCGTGTCCGTGACGCCATCCAGCCATCTCATCCTGGGTCGTCCCCTTCTCCTCCTGTCCCCAATCCCTCCCAGCATCAGAGTCTTTTCCA
>SJYQ01003927.1:70941-87976 GCA_006410935.1 Redunca redunca | reverse complement strand
GAACACACAAAAATTTGGAATGGCCTAATCTTTTCATTTTGATCACTGAAAACATGCAGACATAACTGGGATCCCTGGAAGCAATCATTGTTAGATGGTCGTGAAACCACATGGACGCCCTCAGTCACTACACCCGCAGCATCAGAGTCACCATTGGTGACGTGTCAAAACTTCATCTGCCAGTACCCTCAGTAAAGGCATCACCTTCTGATATTTTTTCTGAATTTTTAATCTGATAAACTTCACCCTCATTTTTTCCTCAATTGCTTTGTCAGGACACTTCTTACACCATTCTTCATTGTGCCTTTTATTATTGTGGTTTGTGAATTTGTCTTTATTATGAAGATGGATTGCCACAAATTATAGTAGCCACTGGGAATATAATGATAAAGGATGCCCAGGACCTGAGCAGGAGCGGAGAGAAATCCTCAGGGATCCTCACCTTCCTAGATAAACAGCCCCTCAGCTTCCCCACCCCATTTCAAAATGTTGCCTGTCTCACAAAGAGAACAGTCTCTAGAAGGATACCACAATTAGAATCAATTATTCACTATTCCTTTTCCTTATAAGAAATCATGCATATTAGCCTCACTGTATTACAACCTTCTTCCTTTGACACAAGAACTCCTAGCCTCTCAGCCTCTCCCCTCCTTCCATATGAGCCCGTTTGCTTATTCAACCCCTCACTGAAGCTGCCTTTTCACTCACTGAGCCCCCCCATGACAGCATCTGCACGAAGCTTGCAACCTCAAGTCCTCTGAATGTTCCTATAACTTTCTCTTCTGTTGGAATCAGACTATGCTCTGGAAGACATTACCTTTCCTATAGGCCTCACAGGTGAGGAATGTCCCCCCTCCTCTTACATGAGAGGCAAGTGGGTTGCCAGCCTCCCCATCATGGTTTCCAGATCAATGTTCCTTTCCTTGCCATAAAAAGAAACAAAAAATAAGTAAATAAAAAACCCAAACCTACTTGAAGTGAATGCCATCATTATACCACCTCTCATTTTCATAGGTGTCTGCCATTCACCTGGTTACTCCCTATATTCATTGAAGATTTTAGCACTTCGCTTCAAGTGTTTATTCCTACAGAATCCCTGTCATTTTGCATGGTGAGTTTAACATCTACGCTGATGATCCATTCAGGCTTCTAACTCTTCAATCCGCAAAATTTCATATCCAGTGTTTTACACTTCACTTGCTGCCACTTTCATCCATAGTTATAACGTAGAGCAAACAGTTGGCAAACTGGCCTGCAGCCAAATCCAGACCACTTGCCTGTGGTCCAGCCTGCAAACTAAGAATGGATTTTAGCTTTTTTAAGTGGAGTGCACCCATGTGCGTTCATGTTTATATCATCTATGATCACTTTCTTCACTGTAACAATAACAGTTCAGTAACAGTTCCCTGTATTTCAGTGAATGGTTCACAGTTCTCAGTGAACAATAACAGTTCCCTGTAACAATGCGCTGAGTTGTCAAGACATACCTATGGCCTGTGTGTGTGCGTGCTAAACCGCTTCAGTTGTGTCTGACTCTTTGCGACCCTTTGGATTGTAGCCTACCAGGCTCCTCTGTCCATGGAATTCTCCAGACAACAGCACTGGAGTGGGGATCCATGCCCTCCTCCAGGGGGTCTTCCTGACCCAGGGATCAGTCCTGTGTCTCTCATGTGTCTTGCACTGGCCTACATAGCTGAAAATATTTACTATCTCCCTAGGCTGACTTACCCCGTGCCCTAGACCATCTCATTGCCAATAATTGCAACACTTTCAAAACCAGTTTTAAAAGTTTCCTCTCTGCCACCTGCCTCTACTCCTTCTGGTTTGCTTGAATAATCTTTAACCACCCATCCTCTTGATGGGGTCACCACTTTTTCCCCACCTCACTTCTCTCACTCTCCAGGTTGGATTTACTCCTTGCACATGTACGCAACTTCCATGCCCTCAGTGTTCTACCATTTGAGCCTCTTGTGATCATAACCATATCCCTAGTTAAGTTCAACTGTCTGCCTATTCTGTGCCTTCCCCTAAGCAGATGAAGGTAGCTGGAGAAAAGGCACACAGCCACATGACAAGCTAGCTTTTAACAGCCTGCTGGTTTAAATGTATGGCTGAAGGTGGAAGGAATTGAAATGTAACAATGTTTGGAAAGCTTCTCAAGGAAAATAAAAAGAACTCAGGTTAAGGCTGATGCAAGTCTTTAGGACTCTGACAGGCCCAGCTGGAATTAAATGAACTATTAATAATAAGGTCTCATTTACACCAAGGACAGAGCAAGTGCCTTTATAAAAGAAGAAATGGTTTTCCCCAGAATTTTAGGACTACATTTACTCTTAGAAAATAATAATAGTAGAAGTACTAATATAGTGATAATAATAATGATGATGCTTGTCCTTGGGAGATATGCTGTCTTGAATAGATGAATTGATAGAGAAACTGAGGAACTAGCAGAAACATCAAAAAGGAGACTGTGGAAGCATTCCCAGCCATGCTCCCTTCATAGTTTGTGAAACTGTCCAGTGATGGCCAGTAGAGTGCAGAGCTTCAGAGAGTAGACTACAGGACTCAGGGCAGGGCATTTCATTGCGTGGGTGGGAGCTGGAACCCAAAACACAAGGTTTTTATTCCCGATTAAAAAACTGACTTTCCTGTGTTGGGGATGTTATGGATTGAGATGTATCCTTCTAAAAGTCATATTTGACCTAAATCAAACTCCTTACAATTATACAGTGGAAGTGACAAATAGATTAAAGGGATTAGATCTGATAGAGTGCCTGAAGAACTAAGGACAGAGGTTAGGGACATTGTACTGGAGGCAGTGATTAAGACCATCCGCAAGAAAAAGAAATGCAAAAAGGCAAAACGGTTGTCTGAGGAGGCCTTACGAAGAGCTGAGAAAATAAGAGATGCAAAAGGCAAAGGAGAAAAGGAAAGATATATGTAGAGTTCCAAAGAATAGCAATGAGAGATAAGAAGGCCTTCCTCAGTGAGAAATGCAAAGAAACAGAAGAAAACAATAGAATGGGAAAGACTAGAGATCTCTTCAAAAAATTAGAGATACCAAAGGAATATTTCATGCAAAGATGGGCACAATAAAGGACAGAAACAGGAAGGACCTAAGAAAAGCAGAAGACATTCAGAAGAGGTGACAAGAATACACAGAAAAACTATACAAAAAATATCTTCATAACCCAGATAACCATGATGGTGTGATCACTCTCCTAGGGCCAGACATCCTGGAGTGTGAAGTCAAGTGGGCCTTAGGAAGCATCACTATGAACAAAGCTAATGGAGGTGATGGAATTCCAGTTGAGCCATTTCAAATCCTAAAAGATGATGCTGTAAAAGTGCTGCACTCATTATGCCAGAAAATCTGGAAAATTCAACAGTGGCCACAGGAGTGGTAGAGCTTTGCTTTCATTCCAATCCCAAAGAAAGTGAAGTCGCTCAGTCGTGTCCAACTCTTTGCGACCCCATGGACTGTAGACTACCAGGCTCCTCCGTCCGTGGGATTCTCCAGGCAAGAGTACTGGAGTGAGTTGCCATTTCCTTCTCCAGGAGATCTTCCCAACCCAGGGATCGAACCCGGGTCTCCTGCATTGCAGGCAGATGCTTTACCATCTGAGCCACCAGGGAATCCCAAAGAAAGGTAATGCCAAAGAATGTTCAAACTACTGCACAACTGTACTCATCTCACATGTTAGCAAAGTAATGCTCAAAATTCTCCAAGCTAGGCTTCAACAGTACTTCATCATCCAAGAACTTCTAGATGTTCAAAGTGTATTTAGAAAGGCAGAGGAACCAGAGATCAAATGGCCAACATCCATTGGATCACAGAAAAAGCCAAGAGAGTTCCTGAAAAACATCTACTTCTGATTTATTGACTACACCAAAGCCTTTGACTGTGTGGATCACACCAAACTGTGGAAAATTCTTAAAAAGTTGGGAATACCAGACCACCTTACCTGCCTCATGAGAAATCTGTATGCAGGTCAAGAAGCAGCAGTTAGAACTGGATATGGAACAAAGGACTGCTTCCAAATTGTGAGTGGTGTATGTCAAGGCTGTATATTGCTATTCTGCTTAATTAACTTCCATGCAGAGTACCTCATGAGAAATGCTGGGCTGGATGAAATACAAACTGGAGTCAAGACTGCCAAGAGAAATATCAATAACCTCAAATATGCAGGTGACACCACCCTTATGGCAGAATGCAAAGAAGAACTAAAGAGCCTCTTGATGACAGTTAAAGAGGAGAATGAAAAAGCTGGCTTAAAAAAAAAAACATTGAAAAAACTAAGATCAAGGCATCTGGCCCCATCATTTCATGGAAAATAGATGGGAAAACAATGGAAATAGTGAGAGATTTTATTTTGGGGGGCTCCAAAATCACTGCAGATGGTGACTGCAGCCATGAAATTCAAAGATGCTTGCTCCTTGGAAGAAAAGCTATGACCAACTTAGCATATTAAAAAGCAGAGACATTACTTTGCCAACAAAAGCCCATCTAGTCAAAGCTCTGGCTTTTCCAGTAGTCACGTATGGATGTGAGAGTTGGACTATAAAGAAAGTTGAGCACCAAAGAATTGATGCTTTTGAACTGTGGTGTTGGCGAAGACTCTTGAAAGTCCCTTGGACTGCAAGGAGGTCCAATCAGTCAATCCTAAAGGAAATCAGTCCTGAATATACATTGGAAGGACTGATGTTGAAGCTGAAGCTCCAATACTTTGGCCAGCTGATGTGAAGAATTGACTCATTGGAAAAGACCCTGATGCTGGGAAAGATTTCAGGTGAGAGGAGAAGGGGATGACAGAGGATGAGATGGTAGGACGGCATCACTGACTTGATAGACATGAGTTTGAGCAAGCTCCAGGAGTTTCTGATGTACAGGGAAGCCTGGCATGCTGCAGTCCATGGGGTTGTAAAGAGTCAATCATGACTGAGTGATTGAACTCAACTAAAATGTCATATTTTTAAGCCCTAACTCCTAACATGATCATATTTGGAAATGGAGCTGATAGGGAGGCAACTAAAGTCACATGAGGTCATAAGGATGGGGCCCAATCCAGTATGACTGGTACCCTTAGAGGAAGAGAGACACCACAGGTTGACTGTGCAGAGGGAGAAAGCCCTGTGAAGACACAGCAGGAAGGTGGCCTTCTACAAGCCAGGTGGAGAGACCTCAGCTGAAACCAAACCTATCAACACTTTGACCTTGGACTTTCAGCCTCCAGAACTGTAAGAAAATTAATTTCAGTAGCTTAAGCACCCCAGTCTGTTGTATCTTGTCATGGCAGCCCAAGCAGGCTAATACCAGGAGTAAAGTGGAGTCTCAGACTGAAACACGAGACACAGATACAAGTGTCACAGGGGAAGAGCCCAGTTAGGATACGGGTGAAAGAGTTAACAAAGTAAGAATCCTCCCCACCCTAAATAAAAGAACCCCGACTTAAAACAGACCAAGCAAAGAGGTAGCTGATGAAAATGGATAAGTATTATTTCAGTATTGTAAGCCTAAAGGAATAATGAAAAGACTCAAGGGAATAAAGGAAACCTAAGGGAACTCAGGTGGCACAGTGGTAAAGAATCTGCCTGCCAGTGCAGGAGATGCAAGATATGCATGTTTCATCCCTGGGCTGGGAAGATAACCCTGGAGAAGGAAATGGCAACCCACTCCAGTATTCTTGCCTGGAAAACTCCATGGACAGAGGAGCCTGGTGGGCTACAGTCCACAGGGTCGCAAAGAGTCGGGCACCACTGAGTGATTGAGCCTCACAAAGGAACCCGAAAAGGGCTGAGAATATGAAGAAGTAGAACTGGGAATTTATGCTACACTCTTGTATATCCTCGCTTCTGTGGGTTGATTTCATTGCCCACATTGTAGACAATTTTGCCCAGAGTTAAGGGCAAAGGAAGAAAAATCATGGATATGTTTTGGGTTTACCTTTTCCCAGGTTAATTACTCAGAGAAAAGAGGGCTTCTCTTTCTTCCTGGTCACATAAAATCCCACAGAGGAAACTGAATTGTACTGGCTTAGCACAGAACAGAACAGATCACACACCCTCTGATAAACAAGTCTAATTCTAGGGATGGAGTGTTATTAGTCAGACTGGATCATATGAGCATCCTGGTGATTAGAAGAGGGACTGAGTGGGCCGGATACTTTGTAGACGTTCACACAACAATGACAAAAGGTGGATAAGGACCATTACCTGAAAGCAGGGGTAAAGGTACATGGTGCTTATGTCAGAAGAAGGGGGAAGATATTAATGATGGACTCCTTTGCCCTCCATGGAGACCAAGGTATTTAGATGCTTTTTCCTTGCACTTCCAAGAGAAAATATAAGTTAGACAGAATTTTTTAATTATAGTAATAACAGAATGAACATTACCAGGCTAAGAGACAGACCTGCTTAAACGTCAATATTCATTCAATCCTTGTATGCATGCATGCTCAGTTTTGTCCAAATCTTTGCAACTTCATGGACTGTAGCCTGCCAGGCTCCTCTGCCCATGGGATTCTCCAGGCCAGAATATTGGATTGGGCTGCCATTTCCTCTTCCAAATCCTTGTACAAGGGAGTGCTAAGCAGTGTTCAGCTACTAACTGACTTTTGCCAAAGGTCTTTAGAATATCCATAAAATCCCATAACTCTTAGTTGGCATGGCTCACTTTGGACTTAGGAGCACACCTGGGGTCATCTCTGTGGGCAGGAAAGACAACTGTTTTGAAAGAAGTGGGAGATGCTCTAATACTTTTTCATAATGACTGTCTAAGCAGAAATCAGGAGTCTTTGATTTCTGTACCTCATTAGAGACATTGCAAGGAAATTTTCATTCTACTCTCTAGTAGAAATACTAAAAAAAAAATAAAATAAAATATTATCTTTCATGCAAAGAGTCTTTCCTGGAAATTCATAAATATTACAAGTTCTTTCTTGCAAAATGGATAAACTATGAGCTGGGTTTAGTCACACAGCCTCACACTTCTTTACTGGGGGACACTGACTACAGGCCATTAACACTATCTGTCCTTGAAAGAAGGAAGAACTATCATATCAGAATATGGAGGATCCTGACCATGAAGGATTTTATGTAATTTCCTTCTGAAATGGCCCATATTCTTCAGAAACCTACACATAACTGTGCAGTGTAATGGGGCTATAAAGAAAGCTTAGCAGAAGAGAACTAGTTCTGGCTCTTTTTTTTTCGCCCTCCTAATTCCAGAGGGATTCGTGAGCAGTTACAGTGGAGGGCTGTCACTGCAAATTTCAACATAGCAGAGAACCCAAGGACATTAGAAAACTATCTTGCCAAGGACACATGTCATATTTCACTGTAAACCTCAGTAAGCTTAGTCATAGTAAGAAAACAGGCACACTAAAAGGGCAGACAGAGATTGTGGCAACATTTAAAATTATACATAATCATCAAATTATAGGAAAGCTCCTTAAATTTGCTTGAAACTTTGAAAGCATTCAATATGTTTTATTGAAAACCACAATCACAGAAAACTAATCAAGCTGATCACATGGACAACAGCCTTGTCTAACTCAATGAAACTATGAGCCATGCCACATGTAGGCCCACCCAAGAAGGACGGGTCATGGTGGGGAGTTCTGACAAAAAGTAGTCTATTGGAGAAAGGAATGGCAAACCACTTCAGTGTTCCTGCCTTGAGAACTCCACGAACAGTATGAAAAGGCAAAAAGATAGGACACTGAAAGATAAACTCCCCAGGTTGGTAGGAGCCCAATATACTACTGAAGAACAGTGGAGAAATAACTCCAGAAAGAATGAAGAGATGGAGCAAAAGCAAAAACAACACACAGTTTGGGATGTGATTGTTGGTTAAAATAAAGTTCAATGCTGTAAGACCAATATTGCATAGGAACCTGGAATGATAGGTCCATGAATCAAGGTAAATTGGAAGTTGTCAAACAGGAGATGGCAAGAGTGAACATCGACATTTTAGGAATCAGTAAATTAAAATGGACTGGAATAGGTGAATTAAATTCAGATGACCATTATATCTACTATCATGGGCAAGAATCCCTTAGAGGAAATGGAGTAGCCATCATGGGCAACAAGAGACTCCAAAAAGTCCCTTGGATGCAATCTCAAAAATGACAGAATGATCTGTGTTCATTTCCAAGATAAACCATAAAATATCACAATAATACAAGTCTATGCCCCAACCAGTAAGGCTAAAGAAGCTGAACAGTTTTATGAAGACCTGCAAAACTTTCTAGAACTAACACCCAAAAAAAGATGTCCTTTTCATTACAGGGGACTGGAATGCAAAAGCAGAAAGTCAATGGATACCTGGACTAACAGGCAAATCTGGCCTTGGAGTACAGAATGAAGCAGAGCAAAGACTAATAGAGCTTTACCAAGAGAATGCACTGGTCATAGCAAACACCCTCTTCCAACAACACAAGAGAAGACTCTTCACATGGACATCACCAGATGGTCAACACCAAAATCAGACTGATTATACTCTCTGTAGCTGAAGATAGAGAAGCGCTATACAGACAGAAAAAAACAAGAACAGGAGTGGACCAGACATGAACTCCTTATTGCCATATTCAGACTTAAATTGAAGAAAGTAGGGAAAACCACTAGACCATTCAGCTATGACCTAAATCAAACCCCTTACGATTATACAGTGGAAGTGACAAATAGATTCAAGGGATTAGATCTGATACACAGAGTGCCTGAAGAACGAGGGACAGAGATTTGTGATATTGTACAGGAGGCAGTGATCAATACCATCCCCAAGAAAATGAAATGCAAAGAGGTTGTCTCACAAGGCCTCAAAAATAGCTGAGAAAGAAGAGAAGTGAAAGACAAAGGAGAAAAGGAAAGATAAACCCATTTGAATCCAGAGTTCCAAAGAATAGCAAGGAGAGATAAGAAACCCTTCCTCAGTGCCAGAAATAGATGAAAACAGTAGAACTGGAAAGACTGGAGATCTTTCAAGAAAATTAGAGATACCAAGGGAACATTCCATGCAAAGATGGGCACAATAAAGGAAGAAATGGTATAGACCTAACAGAAGCAAAAGATATTAAGAAGAGGTGGCAAGAATACACAGAAATACTATACAAAAAAGATCTTCACGACCCAGATAATCATGATGATGTGATCACTCACCTACAGCCAGACATCCTGGAATATGAAGTCAAGTGGGCTTTAGGAAGCATCACTATGAACAAAGCTAGTGGAGGTGATGGAATTCCAGTTAAGCTATTTCAAATCCTGAAAGATGATGCTGTGAAAGTGCTGCACTCAATATGCCAGCAAATTTGGAAAACTCAGCTGTGGCCACAGGACTGGAAAAGTTCAGTTTTCATTCCAATTCCAANAATTCCAGTTAAGCTATTTCAAATCCTGAAAGATGATGCTGTGAAAGTGCTGCACTCAATATGCCAGCAAATTTGGAAAACTCAGCAGTGGCCACAGGACTGGAAAAGTTCAGTTTTCATTCCAATTCCAAAGAAAGGCCATGCTAAAGAATGTTCAAACTACCATACAACTGACCTCATCTAACATAATAGCAAAGTAATGCTCAAAATTCTCCAAGCCAGGTTTCAACAGTACATGAACCATGAACTTCCAGATGTTCAAGCTGGATTTAGAAAAGGCAGAGGACCAGATATCAAATTGCCAACATCCACTGGATCATCGAAAAAGTGAGAGAGTTCCAGGAAAATATCTACTTTTGCTTTCTTGACTATGCCAAAGCATTTAACTGTGTAGATCACACCAAACTGTGGAAAATTCTCAAAGAGATGGAAATACCAGACCACTTGACCTGTCTCCTGAGAAATCTGTATGCAGGTCAGGAAGCAACAGTTAGAACTGGACATGGAAAAACAGACTGGTCCCAAATAGGAAAAGGAGTACATCAAGGCTGCATATTGCCACCCTGCTTATTTAATTTATATGCAGAGTACATCATGCAAAATGCCGAGCTGGATGAAGCACAAGCTAGAATCAAGATTGCCTGGAGAAATATCAATAACCTCAGATATGCAGATGACACCACCCTTATGGCAGAAGAGTTGACTCATTGGAAAAGACTCTGATGCTGGGAGGGATTGGGGGCAGGAGGAGAAGGGGATGACAGAAGATGAGATGGCTAGATGGCATCACTGACTCGATGGACGTGAATCTGAGTGAACTCCGGGAGTTGATGATGGACAGGGAGGCCTGGCATGCTGTGATTCATGGGGTCACAAAGAGTCAGACATGATTGAGTGACTGAACTGAACTGAATTGAAAGAAGAATTAAAGCGCCTCTTGATGAAAGTGAAAGAGGAGATTGAAAAAGTTGGCTTAAAACAACATTCAGAAAACTAAGATCATGGCATCTGGTCCCATCACTTCATGACAAACAGATGAGGAGACAATGGAAATAGTGAGAGATTTTATTTTGGCAGTCTCAAAATCACTGCAGATGTTGACTGCAGCCATGAATTTAAAAGATGCTTGCTCCTTGGATGAAAAGCTATGACCAACCTAGATGTTTTTTCTCTATTAAAAAGCATAGTCATTATTTCCAACAAGGTTTGTCTAGTCAAAGCTCTGGTTTTTCCAGTAGTCATGTATAGATGTGAGAATTGGAGTGTAAAGAAGGCTGAGCACCAAAGAATCGATGCTTTTGAACTGTAGTGTTGGAGAAGACTCTAGAGAGTCCCATGGACTGCAAGGAGATCCAACCAGTCCATCCTAAAGGAGATTAGTCATGGGTGTTCATTGGAGAACTGATGTTGAAGCTGAAACTCCAGTACTCTGACCACCTGATATGAAGTGCTGACTCATTTGAAAAGACCCTGATGCTGGGAAAGACTGAGGGCAGGAGGAGAAGGGGATGACAGAGGATGAGATGGTTGGATGGCATCACGAACTCAATGAACATGAGTGAGTAAGCTCTGGGAGTTGGTGATGCACAGAGAAGCCTGACATGCTACAGTCCATGAGGTCACAAAGAGCTGGACATGACTGAGCAACTGAACTGAACTGAGCATGTTTTATGTCCTAGAGATGGTTGGTTTAAGTAGAACATGATGATCACTTTGTGTGAACTGAAAAAAAAAATGTTTCAATCATTCAGTATTTCAAGAAAACTTATTATCTTCTAATATTTGGTTTACATGTTTAACTGTCAGTGTATTGAGATTTCTTTCCACAAGAAACAAATATAAATATCTTGAAGGACGTTTGAAGTAAGGGAACTCATCAGCATTATTCAGATGTAAAGACAGGAAAGCATAGTCAGTAAAGTTCAGTTAATAACTGCAATTGGACTTATATTTTCACCACCATATTCTATGACTATCAGTCTTCTTTTTCTTAGACTCTTTAAATAGAATGTAATTATGAAAATAATTAATATTTCATAATCATGGTTTAGAAGGAAGAGTCACCTAAATCAGAACTCTACTTTTGGAGAAAGCTTAATGTCATAGGAGATCTAATTAAAAGAACAAAATCTAAAGTTGGGAGGAAATCCAGATGGCGGAATAGAAGGACATGGAACTCACCTCCCTCCACAGACACATCAAAAAGACACCTACATGTCGAATAGTTCTAACTAGAAACTGGCAGGAAGTCATTTGTACAAGGAAGGGTATAAGAAAGAGCGACAAGGAATTGGCTAGGAAGGAAAGAGAAGCAATCAGGTCAGGACCTGTGCCTCTTGGAAGGGAAACAGAGGAAAAAGGAGATTACATGGGAGGAGATCCATCCTGGGGCATAAACATTCAGTTCAGTTCACTCGCTCAGTCGTGTCCGACTCTGCAACCCCATGAATCACAGCACGCCAGGCCTCTCTGTCCATCACCAACTCCCAGAGTTCACTCAGACTCACGTCCATTGAGTCAGTGATGCCATCCAGCCATCTCATCCTCTGTTATCCCCTTCTCCTCCTACCCCCAATCCCTCCCAGCATCAGGGTCTTTTCCAACAAGTCAATTCTTCACATCAGGTGGCCAAAGTATTCGAGTTTCAGCTTTAGCATCAGTCCTTCCAGTGAACACCCATGACTGATCTCCTTTAGGATGGACTGGTTGGATCTCTTTGCAGTCTAAGGGACTCTCAAGAATCTTCTCCAACACCACAGTTCAAAACCATCAATTCTTTGGCGCTCAGCTTTCTTCACAGTCCAACTGTCACATCCATACTAGACCACAGGAAAAACCATAGCCTTGACTAGACAGACATTTGTTGGCAAAGTAATANGAATATGCTATCTAGGTTGGTCATAACTTTTCTTCCAAGGAGTAAGCGTTTTCTAATTTCATGGTTGCAGTCACCATCTGCAGTGATTTTGGAGCCCAAAAAAATAAAGTCTGACACTGTTTCCCCATCTATTTCCTATGAAGTGACGGGACCAGATGCCATGATGTTCGTTTTCTGAATGTTGAGCTTTAAGCCAATTTGTTCACTCTCCACTTTCACTTTCATCAAGAGGCTTTTGAGTTCCTCTTCACTTTCTGCCATAAGGGTGGTGCCATCTGCATATCTGAGGTTATTGATATTTCTCCTAGCAATCTTGATTCCAGCTTGTGTTTCTTCCAGCCCAGCGTTTCTCATGATGTACTCTTCATGTAAGTTAAATAAGCAGGGTGACAATATACAGCCTTGACGTACTCCTTTTCCTATTTGGAACCAGTCTGTCGTTCCATGTCCAGTTCTGTTACTCCCTGACCTGCATATAGGTTTCTCAAGAGGCAGGTCACATGGTCTGGTATTCCCATCTCTTGAAGAATTGTCCACAGTTTATTGTGATCCACACAGTCAAAGGCTTTGGCATAGTCAATAACGCAGAAATAGATGTTTTTCTGGAACTCTCTAGCTTTTTTGATGATCTCTTGTTTTTTTGTTGGCAATTTGATCTCTGGTTCCTCTGCCTTTTCTAAAACCAGTTTGAACATCTGGAAGTTCACAGTTCATGTACTGCTGAAGCCTGGCTTGGAGAATTTTGAGCATTACTTTACTAGCGTGTGAGATGAGGGCAATTGTGCAGTAATTTGAACATTCTTTGGTATTGCCTTTTTTTGAGATTGGGATGAAAACTGACCTTTTCCAGTCCTATGGCCACTGCTGAGTTTTCCAAATTTGCTGGCATATGAGTGCAGCACTTCCACAGCATCATCTTTCAGGATTTGAAATAGCTCAACTGGAATTCCATCACCTCCACTAGCTTTGTTCGTAGTGATGCTTTCTAAGGCCCATTTGACTTTGCATTCCAGGATTTCTGGCTCTAGGTGGGTGATCATAATCACAGAAAACTAGCCAATCTGATCACATGGAGCACAGCATTAACATTACAAGCCACCTATTGGACTCCCCTGTCCTGGGGTCCAACACGGGAAGATAGCTGCCATGGCAGGCTGTCGGGCTGGTGGGACTAGCAGGAGGGCTGCTGGAAGCTCTAGCTCTACATGTGAGGAATGCACACCAGTTTGCTTGCTTCTGAAGCAGGGTCAAAAGCAAGGGTGCTAGTACTGGGAGCAAGGAGATTTGCATTTAAAGGGAATGGAGTCAGCTCAGACCCAACAATTAGGACTCCTGCTCCAGCAACTTGGGATGAGCCCTGCCTGTGACAGCATGATAACAGCCACTAAGCAGACGGGGAGCATGAGCTCAGACCTGGCTCTGGCCCTAGTTCCTTCATCTTCAGTCTTACCTCCTACCAAGGTGACAGCTGCCAGATACCCTGAGGAAAGACGTGACTTATGTTCACCGGGAATCCAGCTCTCACACCAAAGCCACTGGGCACACACAAACTGCATAGGGATGCTCCAATGTAAGCACACCACTTTAAGACCACCACAGACAACTGTTTCAACAAACTTCCAGAGACAGAGAAAGACAAGCAAAATGAGAAGACAGAGGAATTTGTCTCATTCAAAGAGAGAAAAACCCTTAAAACCTAACTAATGAAAGAAATAAACAGTTTACCAGATAGAGGTAAGAGCATTAGTAACAAGAATTCTTACTGAATTAGGGAAAAGAATAAACACACTGAGAATTTTAACAAGTAACTAGAAAATATTTTAAAAAGAACCAGTCATAACTGTAGAATAACTGAAATGAAAAACACACTAGAAGGAATGAACCGTAGACTATGTTATACAGAAGAATGCTAAGTGATCTGATGATAGAAAAATAGATATGGCTCTATTGGAACATACACAGAAAAACCTACAGATTTTCAAAAATGAGAAAAGTGTAAGGAAATTTTCTGGAACATCAAGCATACCAATATTCATGTGATAGTGGTCCCAGAAGGAAGAGAGAGAGAGAAGGGAGTTGAAAATGTATCTGAAAAAATTATTTTCTCACTGATATACACTGAAATTTTTTACAGCTCCAAAGGCTTTTTGCTTCCAGTTTGCCTACAGCTCTGTTTTCCCTTATATTTTATGTATATATTTCCTCCAAAACTCATAATTTTTAAACTGCACCATACAGTTTATTTTGAAATGGACAGTGACTAAAAGGATGATTAAAATGTACACCTGTAAATTTCTAGGATATTGGGAAAGGATATTGAAAAAGCATAGGGGTTGGGGGCCTACTTAAACTGTGAAGGGAAGAGGATTATAGAAATTATCTTTGATGTTAATTTCTCATTTAAATGCTTTCTTCTCTGCAATCACCCTCTGGGTTTTTTCAGCCTTCTAACTTTACTGAAGCTTTCAATGGCTAAGTCAAAGATCTCTCCTGATAAATGTCACATTGCACTTGAAAATATGTGGGTTATTTTCAAATACCTTTTGATATTGATTTCTAACATAATCCTTCGCTGAAAAGAGAACAGACTCTGTATGATCTGTTGAGTCTGGTAACAGACTCAATACCCTTAGACTATGAAAAATTTTTGCGCCTTATTTTATATCCCTGAATATGTTCCAGTAGCTCCTAGTTTGTAGTATATGAGAACTTGAGTAGAATTTGTATTCTACTGCTGTGTGAAATGTATAAATCTTAATGCTGTTGAATTGGTTCATAGTGTTTTTTAAGTCTACTGTATCCTTCTACTTCTCTGTATGTTTGTTCTATTCATTTTTGAGGGTTGGATATTGAAACTCCAACTAAAAATCTTAATTTATCTACTTAAAAAATTGTAATATATGTAATGGAACAATATGTAACCTTGTTCTGTATTTTCCAAGTCTCCTGTAAATGTGCTATCATACTTTCATGATTTAAGAAAATAAAAAAAGAAAAATATTGTGGCACATTTAAATTTGTGGAATGAATACATGTCAGTGATATTATTGTAGCTTGGTATGTACTTATATAAATTAATGTGTAAATATTGTCAAATGTCTGAATTTGAATCTTGCACGAAACATACTTGCTGACTCTTTGGATGCATGGTTTTTGGAAGGCATCTAACAGTTCTGCACTTCAGTTTTCTCATATGTGGATTGAGGGCATTTGCTGAGCTATTTCTAAGAGCCCCTCCTACACTAAAATTCTATTAGTCTGAGATCTACTCCCATTCTTTCTCTTATATTCCATTGAGGTAAAAGCGCCTTTGATCTTACAGCCATCTTCATCCTTTATTTAACAAGGGTAGCTCTGTGTTCTCCAAACTGTTCTAAAGGACTCTTAAAGAGAAATCAAATTCTTTTAGACCCTCAAGTCCTGATCGACTGAGACCTTTACATCCTAACAATAGCTATTTGATACAGTTACTGGATGAAGCAAAGTCTCTTCTTCTGTTGATGTGGCTAAGCGACTGTGAGTTCAGCCAACCAAAAAATCCGTTTGATTGACCAGTCTTAGTACTGGACAAGGTCCTATCCCAAGGTAATACATCCAATTCTAAGATAAGAGAAAATTTTGGGTAATCTTTTGTTAGAATCTCTGTGAATCCAAATGTCTTTGTTGTTAAGTTGGTAGGGAGGTTGGGGGAGTATGGTTTAGGAAGATTTATATTTTTAAAATGTGAATTCTGTAGTATCTGAAACAAAAGCAGCAATCATTGAGGGATAAACTATATATTGTTATTAGCTCTGTGTTTTACAAAAATATATACAGTGAGAGAAACAAATATATAGTGAATCTACATATAATGATGCAAAAATTTTGTATCTTAACAGATATATGCAAGCGTAAGATAAAATCAAGATATTATTCTCAACTATTAGTCAAATGACTTAGTGGAAGTAAGCTACTTTATGATCAAGGGAGCTCCACATTTCAGAAAGAAATATTCCTAGTTGGGAATGTATAAACAAGGCCAAAAAAATTCCCAAACAGCATTTTTAAATATCTAAATGGTATGAAGTTTTATTTATGAAGTTTTCAACATTTTCAAAGCATCTGAATATCACTTTTAATGGTTCACTGATATTGTTAGCATCTTGTCCCATGTCCATTTCCAAAAGCTCCAAAAGGTATATGGCTAAAATCATGAAATTTTAAGCTGTTCTTAATAAACTGCATAATGACTTTCTTCCACTTTTTTGTCTGACTCCTAATAATTCTTAAATGTCTTTTCTCTGAAGTTTTTCATAAACCTATTTCCCTGGTAGATTAATCACTAGCACTGTTTTAAACAGAAAATGTGGATGTATTTTAACATGTATGTTTTAATTGTTTCCATACCTATCTCTCTTATGAGGTTGTTTTATTCATTTCTCTGTTCCTAATACCAAGCACAAAGCCTCGCACACAGTGTGAGCTTAATAAATACATGTTTCTGAACTGGTGAGAAACATGAAGCCCAGAGAAAAGTGGTGTTCAGAGATTCAGTTCAGTTGCTCAGTCATGTCCAACTCTTTGTGACCCCATGAATCGCAGCACGCCAGGTCTCCCTGTTCATCACCATCTCCCAGAGTTCACTCAGACTCACGTCCATCGAGTCAGTGATGCCATCCAGCCATCTCATCCTGGGTCGTCCCCTTCTCCTCCTGTCCCCAATCCCTCCCAGCATCAGAGTCTTTTCCAGTGAGTCAACTCTTCGCATGAGGTGGCCAAAGTACTGGAGTTTCAGCTTTAGCATCATTCC
>SJYQ01003927.1:28983-70531 GCA_006410935.1 Redunca redunca | reverse complement strand
GACAGAATGACCTCTGTTCATTTCCAAGGTAAACCACTCAATATCACAGTAATCCAAGCCTATGCCCCAAACAGTAAGGCTGAAGAAGCTGAAGTTGAACGGTTTTATGCAGACCTACAAGACTTTCTAGTACTAACACATAAAAAAGATATCCTTTTCATTATAGGGGACTGGAATGCAAAAGTAGGAAGTCAATAGTTACCTGGACTAACAAGCAAATTTGGACTTGGAGTATAGATGGGCAAAGGCTAACAGAGTTTAGCAAAGAGAAAGCATTGGTCATAGTAAACAAAGTCTTCCAACAACACAAGAGAAGACTGTACACATGGACATCATCAGATGGTCAATACTGAAATCAGATTGATTATATTCTTTGCAGCCAGAGATGGAGAAGCTGTATACAGTCAGCAAAAACAAGGCCGGGAGCTGACTGTGGCTCAGATCATGAACCTTATTGCCAAATTCATACTTAAATTGAAGAAAGTAGGGAAAACCAGTACACCATTCAGTTCAGTTCAGTCGCCCAGTTGTTTCCGACTTTTGTGACCCCATGAACTGTAGCATGCCAAGCCTGCCTGTCCATCACCAACTCCGAGAACAAACCCAAACTCATCCCTATTGAGTCGGTGATACCATCCAACCATCTCATCCTCTGTCGTCCCCTTCTCCTGCCCTCAATCTTTCCCAGCATCAAGGTCTTTTCAAATGAGTCAGCTCTTTGCATCAGGGGGCCAAAGTATTGGAGTTTCTGTTTCCACATCAGTCCTTTCTATGACCTAAATCAAATCCATTATGCTTATACAGTGGAAGTGACAAATAGATTCAAGGTATTAATTCTGATAGACAGAGTGCCTCAGAACTATGGACTGAGGTTATTGACATTGTACAGGAGGCAGTGATCAAGACCATCCACAAGAAAAAGAAATGCAAAAAGCAAAATGATTGCCTGACGAGGCCTTACAAATAGCTGAGAAAAGAAGAGAAGTGAAAGTCAAATTAGAAAAGGAAAGATATATCCATTTGAATGCAGAGTCCAAAGAATGGCAAGGAGAGATAAGAAAGCCTTCCTCAGTGATCAATGCAAAGAAATAGAGGAAAACAATAGAATGGGAAAGACTAGAGATCTCTTCAAATAATTAGAGATACCAAGGGAATATTTCAATAAAGGACAGAAATGGTGTGGATCTAATAGAAGGAGAAGATATTAAGGAGAGGTGCCAAGAATACATGGAAGAACTATACAAAAAAGATCTTCATGACCCAGATAATCATGATGGTGTGATCACTCAATCACTCACCTAGAGCCAGACATCCTGGAATGTGAGGTCAAGTGGGCCTTAGGAAGCATCAATATGAACAAAGCTAGTGGAGGTGATGGAATTCCAGTTGAGTTGTTTCAAATCCTAAAAGATGATGCTGTGAAACTGCCACACTCAATATGCCAGCAAATTTGGAAAACTCAGCAGTGGCCACAGGACTGGAAAAGGTCAGTTTTCATTCCAATCCCAAAGTAAGGCAATGCCAAAGAATTCTCAAACTCTTCACAATCATCTCACACACTAGCAAGGTAATACTCAAAATTCTCCAAGCCAGGCTTGGAGAACTGTGAACTTCCAGATGTTCAAGCTGATTTTAGAAAAGGCAGAGGAATCAGATATCAAATTGCCAACATTCACTGGATCATCAAAAAAGTAAAAGAGTTCCAGAAAAAACATCTACTTCTGCTTTATTGACTATGCCAAAGCCTTTGACTGTCTGGATCACAATAAACTGTGGAAAATTCTGAAAGAGATGGGAATTCTAGACCACCTGACCTGCCTCTGAAAAATCTGTATGCAGGCCAGGAAGCAACAGTTAGAACTGGACATGGAACAACAGACTAGTTCCAAATCGAGAAAGGAGTACACCAAGGCTATATATTTTCACCCTGCTTATTTAACTCACATGCAGAGTACACCATGAGAAATGCTGGGCTGGATGAAACACAAGCTGGAATCAAGATTGCCTGGAGAAATATCAATATCTTCAGACATGCAGGTGACACCACCCTTATGGCAGAAAGTGAAGAGGAACTAAAAAGCCTCTTGATTAAAGTGAAAGAGGAGCGTGAAAAAGTTGGGCTAAAGCTCAAAATTCAGAAAACTAAGATCATGGCATCCAGTTCCATCACTTCCTGGCAAATAGATGGGGAAACAATGGAAACAGTGGCTGACTTTTTGGTGGGAGGGCTCCAAAATCACTGTGCCTGCAGCCATGAAATTAAAAGATACTTACTCCTTGGAAGGAAAATTATGACCAACCTAGACAGCATATTAAAAAGCAGAGACATTACTTTGACAACAAAGGTCTGTCTAGTCAAGGCTATGGTTTTTTCAGTAGTCATGTATGGATGAGAGAGTTGAAATATAAAGAAAGCTGAGTGCCAAAGAATTGATGCTTTTGAACTGTGGTGTTGGAGAAGACAACTGAGAGTCCCTTGGAAAGCAAGGAGATCCAATCAGTCCATCCTGAAGGAAATCAGTCTTGAATATTCATTGGAAGGACTGATGCTGAAGCTGAAACTCCAATATTTTGGCCATCTGATGTGAAGAACTGATTCTTTTGAAAAGACCCTGATGCTGGGAAAGATTGAAGGTGTGAAGAGAAGGGGATGACAGAGGATGAGATGATTGGATGGCATCACTGACTCAGTGGACATGAGTTTGAGCAAGCTCTGGGAGTTGGTGATGGAAAAGGAAGCCTGGCATGCTGCAGTCCATGGAGTCACAAAGAGTTGGACACGACTGAGTGACTGAACTGAAGGACATTGTAGGTCATATGGTACAAACTATTCATTTTATAAATATGAAATTTAATAATAATAACAGATAATTAATAGCACCCTTCATGTACAAGGCACTGAGTGAAGCACTTTACAAGTATAAACTCATTGATACTTATGGCAATTCCTGAAGGGCAGATCTTATGGTTCACTGATTTAAAGATACACATTTTCACATTTCCCACTTGAATGTCTTCAAACTATAAAAACTGAAATCAGAGTATCACCTCAAACATTTTAGAAGTTATGTGAGTTTGGAAAATATGAAAAGGAAAGGAATTGGAGATAACTGTCTTGTTTTAAAAAATAATAAACATAACTATTGTGTTTACCCCTGTTCAACTTTTTTCACAAAAATCTCTAAGACGGAAAAATAAACTTGGCAATAACATCATTTCTAATTTTTTTCCTGATTTTTCAAGAAAGAAGTGCTTATGATCCTCCAAAAGTAAGAATAGTTAACTCCATTACCTGTATCATGTATAATATGAGAAACATCATTTGTCTGAGGCCAGCATGACACTCAGTGATCCAAGTTGGGGTATGGCTGCAACAGCTAGGATTGTGGATCCCGGCATTGTTTTCCAAGTTAATGAGGTCAAAACCAGGCACATAGGCAAGGACCATTTCTCAGCAGGAGGCCAAAGTTACATTTCAGAAGCTCAGTCACTAAGTCGTATCTGACTCTTCACAACCCCACGGACTGTAGCATGCCAGGCTTCCCATCTTTCACCATCTCCCCAAGTTTGCTCAAACTCATTTCCATTGAAAGAGTGAAGGACAGAGCTGCTATTCAAACCTGCTGCTGCTGCTGCTAAGTCACTTCAGTCGTGTCTGACTCTGTGCAACCCCATAGACGGCAGCCCACCAGGCTCCCCCGACCCTGGGATTCTCCAGGCAAGAACACTGGAGTGGGTTGCCATTTCCTTCTCCAAAGCATGAAGGTGAAAAGTGAAAGTGAAGTTGCTCAGTCATGTCTGACTCTTAGCGACCCCATGGACTGCAGCCCACAAGGCTCCTCCATCCATGGGATTTTCCAGGCAAGAGTACTGGAGTGGGGTGCCACTGCCTTCCTACATGAGGCCAAAAATATGCTTAAGAGTCAAGGATTGTAGTCAATGTTGAGAGAACCTAACTAGGCAAGGGGCAGAGCAGAGTATGACAAGATATCCCAGCCTGGATTCAGGATTTAAATCAGACCAAAAAAACACAAAAGCACCAGGAGAAATAAGTCTACATCAGAGAATTTAAACTTGGGGGTTGAAAACAAGCAATTGTTCTTCAGAGAAGTGAGTATGAGTATACATGGTTTTTAACTGTAGGCAACAGTTGTGTGTGCCTCACAACCCCTGGTTTGGGGAACAGATGAGCCTCCAAGATCCAGTCCATTCCACAGAGATGTTGGTGACCACATTTGGGAGCATCCTCCTGGAGCACTAGTTCTAACAGCCAATATCTGGCTGATGAAACTCAAGATGAAATTTAAGTTTTGAAACTTAAGATGAAATTTAAGGTGCTGCAGTCCAGGGGGTCACAAAGAGTCAGACATGACTGAGTGACTGAACTGAACTGATGTCCTGATTTGGGGCTTCCCTGGTAGCTCAGCTGGTAATGAATCCACCTGCAATGAAGGAGACCCCAGTTCAATTCGTAAATCAGGACATTGCCTGGAGAAGGGATAGGCTGCCCACTCCAGTACTCTTGGGCTTCCCTAGTGGCTCATATGGTAAAATAATTCGCACCTGGGTTTGATCCCTGGGTCAGGAAGATGCCCTGGAGGAGGGCATGGCAACCCACTCCAGTATCCTCACCTGGAGAATCCCCATGGACAGAGGAGCCTGGTGGGCTACAGTCCACGGGGTCACAAAGAGTCGGATATGACTGAGCGACTAAGAACAGCACAGCACAAGTCCTTATTGACTAGACAGATGCTGATTTATCCACACCACTTTAACAGGGCAACACTGAGTCACGGTGAAGGTTGCTGCTGCAGTATTTGAAATGCTGACTATAATTTTAAGCTGACGTTTAGGGATATTTTGGCCACTGCAGTTAACCTTTATGAATTCATACGCTGGGCTATGCTACGTTACTTCAGTCATGACTGACTCTATGCACCCTATGACCTGTGTGCATCAGTCTCCTCTGTCCATGGGATTCTCCAGGCAAGAATACTGGATTGGGTTGCCATTCCCTTCTCCAAGGGATTCTCCTGATCCAGGGACTGAAACCCCATCTCTTAAGTCTCCTATGTTGGGAAGCAGTTTCTTTACCACTAGTGCTTCTTGGGAAGCCCATGAATGCATATATTTGCCAGTAATTTTTTAAGACATTTGATATATTTTAAATGAGAATGTAATCCATATAGCAACCTTCTGAATGGATATTGCTTTTTTTCTCATTTCACAGGTGAGAAGACACAGGACTTTGGAAGTACTTTACCTTCGCTCACACAATTACATGCAAACAAGAGAGAAGTTCCTCTCCCAGGAGGAGTATGAAGGTAAAGTATAAGGAGTTGGGAAGTAGAATTATGGAAAAAGGAAAAATTTGCTCTTTCTGGATTAAACTAGAAAAATCCATAAGCAATAACTGTGCTTAAGCTTTTTATAGAAGTAAACCCCCAAACTGATATACATATTTTTATATTTTTTAATGTGTAACTGAAAATTTTGTAAACATCTAAATCTTGAAGCAAGGTTGCTAGGCAGTTTTTTCCAGAGAAGGTATATGGAAATTTTGTATTGAGAAAATGCCTTGTGTGCATGTAGTGTGTTGTAAATAAATGCTAAAAGAAGGGGGAACAGTCAGCCTAGAGGACCAAAGAAGACACCCAAACAACTAGAAGCAGGCTTTGCCCATGCAGAATTTTCTGCTCCTTGAGGCAGTGATGGTCTTATCAGGGAGAAGGAATAGCAGGCTACTTAGACAGCATACATTTAACAGGCAAATTGTGACACTCCCCTTATTTTGAACCATGCTCACCAGAAAGGCTTCTGAATGTACTATTGCTTCCTAAACAGACATTAGATAGGAAAGAGTCTGATACAAGCATCCTAGTTCACTTATCCCTGCATTTCTTACTGTAAATGAATAAAACAGAATTATGGAATTTATCCATTTCTACAAGCTTGAATAACATGAGTCCACTCCTGAGTGGTAGATCAGCTCTTTCTCTAATAAAACAGCAGGAACAAAAGAGGACAAAGCTCCAAATATGTTTAATCCACCAAATGAGAATATCTTTATATATTGGAAATATAAAACAGACCTAGGTAAAAGGCCTCTTCAACCCAGTGAACTCTGCACCACAGCCATAGTGTAACTCTACTGGGAGAAAATTAATCCAGAATAACTTCATTTTCAAAATAAGACATTTCTTGCTGCCAAAACTGTGCCTACCATAATCCATAATTCCATACATTTTATAAGAAGTTAGAAGGAAATAAAACAATAAACTGAACTAAAAGAAAAATAATGTAAGACAGAACCCCAATAATCTAATATATAAAACAAAATTCTTCCCTTAGCTAAATATTAGACATAAATAGATACAATGTTACTATGCATAAGTAAAGATAATGGTATATTGGTAGCTGCTGGAACTTCAATAATTGTGCTCTTAAAAAAAATACCAGTTATCCCATGTCCAGATCTTGGATTCTGATACCATTCTCCAATGAAAAGAACCAGAGTTCACTGGAGAAATAGCTAGCTGTTTCTAGAGCTAGGGAAGGGAACAGACATGATGAATCAGGAGCATCTTAAAGGGTCAGAAAATAGAAAAGTGCTCAGAGAACAAAAGATTGGGGCCTGTCAATGGAGCCAGAGTGAAAGAGTTCCAAATGGCCAGAACTGGAATAATTTGAAAAACAAAAAAACAATGGTATTGGATGATAATCCAAAGCATACAATACATATCTCAGGTCCATACAGGTATCAGGAAATGATGTAATAAATGAACAAAGGAGGGGAAGAGACAATTCTGTCTTATGAAGAATTTCAAATAATTTATTTGAATGCTCCCATTTCCAGGAGATGGAGCTTAAATCATGCCCTACTTTTAAGTGTGAGCTACCCAGAGTGACTGGTGTCCTTAGAGCAAGGAAAACAGAGAGAGGAATTAACCTCAAATTAGAAAAACCTTGCGAGCACTGCCTCAACAAGATGATTAAGATTAGCATCATCACTAATAAATCATGGGAGTAACGTGTAGCCTGATATGATGTGATGAGAATTCACCCCTCTGGTCTTGCTCCCCAAAACCCGTGACCCTAGTCTAACAAAGAGAAAAACATTAGACAAACCCATACTGGAGGATGCTCTACAAAGTACTCCTCAAAACTGACCAGGTCATAAAAAAAAGAAAAAGAAAGCTGGAGAAACTAACACATGTGGAGGAAACTGAGGCAATATGATGACAAAATGTATTGAGCAGAAAACAGACCTTAGGGGAAAAACTAGTGAAATCTGAATAAAGTACGTAGCTCAGTTAACAGTAACAAACCAAGGTTGTCATCTTAGTGTGATAAATATACCAGAGTAATGAAAGATGTTAACATCAGGGTAGCTAGAACTCTACTATCTTTGCAACTTTTCTCTAAGTCAAAATGTACTTGAAAATTAAAAGTTTATTTTTAAAAAAGAGAACTATTGTTTTCTTCATACTGTGGCACTATGGATTTTTTTAAAAGCTATGTAATGAAAAATTCTACATCAGATGGATTTTGACATCTCTAATTGTTCTTCTGTAGTAAAGTCACCTTGAAAAGATTGCATTCAGATTGAGCAACACAGCAATTCAATTATATGAAATGTCAAACCATCCCCACTCAGGATTTTGGCAGACAAAGCTTTCTGACCTCAAATACAATAGGGTATCCTATTTTGATCTGGATCCTTAGTTTTCAGCAAAGGCTAAACCTTTGCTAGAATAGATGGCAAATAAAATAAATAGATAGATGGCAAAATAGTAAAATAAATAGATGGAAAAATGAAGAAAAACACAATCAATAAAACAACCCTGTCATTATGGGTACTGAGTTTGGAAGAAAATGAGCAATTTATGTCTTGAGAGACTGTCCCATGAGAAGGAGGGTTGTGATGAAAAGTTATTTATTCTTTAATAATGTATTCAATGAAGAAGTATTGCTTGCCCATAGTGACCTAGCGATTCCAGAAACAGAATGGATAAAGCCCTGGTCATCATGCTCCTTGAAATCACAATCTGAGGGATAAAGATGTACAGGGAAGGGGCATTTAAATACCCTGAAGACTGCTAGAGCTGCCTTTTCTCTCCAGTATCTGTGTTTTGTAACATATGCTGGATGCTGTCTCAGAAAATCCTCTCACCCTGCACCATCAGTGGTTACAAATGCAGGAGCCATTCCAGATTTACGAGGAAAAAATAATTATCAGATAAAAAGCTACCTCTAGAACTATTATCCTTTTTTTTTTTTAATAAAGCCATTACTTCATGGTAATTTCTCTATCGCATTCCATTATTGCCCTGGCTATAGCCATTTGGGCTTTCAATATTTTTTACACCCACTTATGAGCAAGTCACCAACATGACCTAATGGGTCACGTTGACCTTAAAAGAAGATTTATGATTCCTAAAGATTTACAAACTGCTGCTAAGTCGCTTCAGTCATGTCCGACTCTGTGCGGCCCCATAGATGGCAGCCCACCAGGCTTCCCCGTCCCTGGGATTCTCCAGCCAAGAATACTGGAGTGGGTTGCCATTTCCTTCTCCAATGCGTGAAAGTGAAAAGTGAAAGTGAAGTTGCTCAGTTGTGTCTGACTCTTAGCGACCCCATGGACTGCAGCCCACCAGGCTCCTCCGTCCATGGGATTTTCCAGGCAAGAGTACTGGAGTGGGGTGTCATTGCCTTCTCCAAAGATTTACAAAGGCAACTCCTAAATAAGTGAGGAATGTGTTTTTGTCAACACCAGGGTCTTTGTTTATCCCCTTTGCCTTGTAGTCTGTATAAAACATGTTATATAACCACTACCTGACCTGACCAGTAAGCCATGGTACCACTGGGATTATTTTTTCTAAGTCAATTTTATTTAGGAATAAAATATATTCACTTTTCCACAAATGAATATATCCATGTAACCACCACAATGATAGAGCCTAAAACATTTTTCCATCATACCCAAAAGTTCCTTCATGCCTCTACTCTCTGATTCAGGCACTCATTATGTTAATTTGCATCCTCGAGGAAGTAGATGCCAAGAGATAATTGCTCATTAAATAGATCTAGGGGAAATACTGTGAAGAATAAAGGGAAGAAAACCAAGGTATGGAGAACCTACAGACTGATGCAGCTCTGACACAAGCAAATAAAATGAGAAAGCAGAAGGAGAGGGTAGAGAAATACTCAGACAGCACAGTGCAATCCCAAGAAAGCCTTGGCCAGGTCAAAGGGGCATCCTCTAGTCAGTCTCCCATAGAAGAGTCCTGTGTCTCTTAGGATTGGGCTGGAATCAGTACCTCCTCTGTGTTCGGGCACTGTATGGGGGTATCCCATTGTAGGGTGGACCACCATTATGCATGCATTACCCAGTGCTGGACACTTGGACTGTTTCCTGTTTGGGGCTATTATAAATAAAGCTGTACGTTTATGGACAACTTTTTGTGTAAACACTTGTGCTCATGTGTCTTGGGTAAATACGTAAGGGAAGAATTGTTGGGTTCTATGATAAGTATAGTGTAACTTTGTAAAAATCTGCCAAACTTTATTCCCAAGTGTTAGAGTCACTGCATATTTTACAAGATGTCCAGTTGCCCTCATCCTCTCCAACATATGGTACTATCCGTATTTTTAATTTTAGCCCTTCTAGTGAATACCTAATGATATTTCATTTTGGTTTTAATTTGCCTTTCCCAGTGATGAGGAGCATCTGCTCCTATGTTTGACCATCCCTTCCAAAGGGGCTCCCATTAGAGCACCAGGTTAAAATCATTTAAAGCAGGTCCAGGTGTTCATGAGGTTACCAGGTGTAACCTGTTAAATACAGATCATGATTCTTCAGTGTTCCTTACTGAAGAATAGTAAAAATATAAAGAAAATAATCTCAAGGCGATTTTAAGTCACTGCTTCAAATATACACATATTCTTTTCACATTATCTCACCTAGATATTATATTGGTCAGTTTATACTTACAACTGCATCTAGCTGCTAAAAACAGAGTTACAACCACAGGACTTAATAATTATTCTCCTCACACAACAGTAGTAAAGCATTGGTGACATTGATTCAGTTCAAGAATACTAGTGCTTACGTACCTGAGATTCTCTTGACTTTTTTTATTCGAGGTCCCACAGTGGTTGCTCTGACTTCTGCCATCTCGTCTCCACTTCAGGAGGGTAGAACTGGAAAAGGGAAAGGACATGACTCCCAGCTGAGGCAGCCTTTTTAAGTGGCTCCCTGGAAGCCCCGCCCAATGGCCTGCGATCATACTCACCAGCCACCCAATGGGTGAGGGGGAGGGGAGAAGCTTGAGTTTTTTTAATGTGCGGTATTAAACTGGGCATAACACTGTGATTAATCATATAAGAGTTCTGTACCTCAATGAAAAGGACAAAGCTGAAGATGTGCTTCTTCCGAGGCGCTAGTGATAAAGAACCCGTCTCCCAGTGCAGGAGATATGAGACACCCGTTGGATCCCGGGATGGGGAAGATCCCCTGGAAAAGGTCTTGGCAACCTACTCCAGTATTCTTGCCTGGAGCATCCCCGTGGGCAGGCAACAGAGGAGACTGACAGGCAACAGCCCATGGGGTCGCAAAGAGTAGGACACGACTCAGGCGACTGAGCAGGCAAGCAGGAGCCTTTACAGTCTCCTTCCCTTTACCCTTCACAGTCTGAAATGAAAAATCTTAAATTACTGCTCCCTATTTGATCACTTTTAATTCACTGCTTAATTCATGGAGCATCTTTCAATCTAACGTCTCTGTAATTGTCTACATTTGATCCTTTCAACATATTATACCCTTCTACCTGGAGTATTTACCTATAATTAAATCCTTTCTTTTTAAAACTCCTTCCTTGCTTTATAAAACACTATTTAATGCTGGTTACCCACCCACTCACTCACTGCCAGGTTGCTCCTTCTCAGTATCCTTTTTGGGGGTCCCTTCTTTACTGGCGTCCCTCTTCCCTTCTTATTTCTATACACTGTCTCTGGCAATGTCATTTACAACTATGACATCAATTTTAATATGCCCTACTTCCCATCAGTACTTTCTTTTATGTCTCTCTTAAATTATCAGTCACCTGCTAGATATATCCTTGAATTGCCAGCTACCTACTAGATACTTCCATATGGGTATCTTACAAAAAAATCAGAGTCTAGATTTTCAAATTGAAGTTGTCTCTCCCCCATCTTTCATCCCAAATCTCCCATATTTCCTCTTATAGCTGATGTTCTAAAATTAATAATTAGTGGGGGAAAGATATGACCAAAATATTATAAATCCCTTATATAGGTCAGAAGGTTAAAATACTTTTATTCTCCATATTATTTCACTGTCACTACAGCCTTATAAGAAAGATACTTTATTGTATATGTTTTACGAGGAGGAAACTGAGACATAAAAAATTAACAGTTAAGACCAGAGAGATAATAAATGATATCCTCTCTTAGTCTCAAGTCCAAAATCATTGCCTTGGGCTGTTTCACATTTTTTTAATCAAAATATCTGACATAACTTTCCTGTATACCTACTTGCCTAAGGAAAGTGACTTCTACCTCAACTCTCACAAAACTCAGCAGTATACCTTTAAAAAAAGTTTACTCTTCTGTCCCACACCTGTCGCTTTTAATGCAACATCTTAGCCTTTCTTACCCACACTAATACAGACAACTTTCAAAGTCCTCTTACTAGTGATACCAGATTTTTTTCTTCATTCTCCCCACCGACCAAAAAAAGAGATATTTGCAAAACTAAATTCTGTCCATATCAGCATTTTGTTAATATTCCTTCAGTGATCTGTTATTATGTAAAGAACAAAGGCCAGTTCCTTAGTATTATAAAGTCTGCTGTGGTTAGGCTCATGTCTGTTCCTCCCTGTCATCCCACATTTGCCTGTGGAGTTATTTAATGACTGCCTAACTTTGCATAGGCTGGCCCCTGCCCCTATTTTGATAACTTTTCTTTTATTGTTTAGCATTATGGATTCTCTTGGAATTTCCTGGCATTTCTAAACAGATAGTATGCCATATTCTTGCACAGGTGTTTCAATCTCATAACATCACAGTAGTCTTACTGCAGGTCCCAATGTCTAAACAACAACCAGACAACCTACTCTGACCTCTTTGATGTCAACAAGTATGTCATCTTAATCTCTGCAGGTTTAGTCCCTAGAACAGTACCTGTTCCTAAGAGATCAACGGTCCAGTTTGAGATACATTAAATAATATACAGTAGGGTTTCTCCTACCACAGGATGGACTCAAAGTGCCATATTAATATAGATTTTGTTACTTATCTGTAATTTGATTTGTTCATGTGATTTATTCTTCCCCACAGTTAGCAAAAATGAAGATACAAGGTAACCCAGGTTCTGTAAGATGTTAGTCACATAAGAAAAAAAAAAAACAGTATTATGTCCTTTATACAGCCAGAGAAATGCAGAAAATGTTTTCTAAATGCACAGGATGTTTTTCTTTTCTTTATTCTACAACACATGGCATACTTGCACCTGAGCCTCAGAGTATTAGTCAGCTTTGCTAAAATAACAAACCACCTCAACTTTCAATGACTTACTATAACAAATGTTTCTTCCTCATTAATGTTAACTGTATCTGCATTCTTACTCTAGGCAGAGGAACTTTTCCATGGGTCCTCTGATTCTAGGACCAGGGATGGAAAAACAGTACCCTCTGGGACTGGCTGTAATGGTACAAGCACAAGCCGCCCTACATAAGTGCACTCCATGATTCTGCCACATCACTCATTTTACCTCAGAGAGTCATGTGGTCAGGCCACTGGATGGAGTAGGAAGTGCAGGGAAGCACTGAAAGTCGCATGTTGTACAAAGTCCATCCTAAAGGGACTCAGTCCTGAATATTCATATGAAGGACTGATGCTGAAGCTGAAAATCCAATACTTTGGCCACCTGATGCAAAGAACTGATTTATTGGGAAAGACCCTGATGTTGGGAAAGATTGAAAGCAGGAGGAGAATGGGACAACAGAGGAATGAGATGGTTGGATGGCATCACCAACTTGATGGACATGAATTTGAGCAAGCTCCAGGAGTTGGTGACCGATAGGGAAGTCTGGCGGAGAAGGCAATGGCACCCCACTCCAGTACTCTTGCCTGGAAAATCCCATGGATGGAGGAGCCTGGTGGGCTGCAGTCCATGGGGTTGCTGAGGGTCGGCACGACTGAGCAACTTCACTTTCACGCATTGGAGAAGGAAATGGCAACCCACTCCAGTGTTCTTGCCTGGAGAATCCCAGGGATGGGGAGCCTGGTGGGCTGCTGTCTATGGGGCCACACAGAGTCGGACTCTACTGAAGTGACTTAGCAGCAGCAGGGAAGTCTGGCATGCTGCAGTCCATGGGGTCGAAAGAGTCAGACACGACTGAGCAACTGAACCGACTGAACTGTTGTACAAAATGGTTAGTAGTTAACACAACTAAAAAGCCTAAAGAGGACTGCCTTCAAGGATATCTTGATTTGATGACTAAAAGATTTCACCAGGAATCTGTCAGTTTGAGGTAACTAGATGGTTGCCAACTGCAACTGGATACACGTGTGCGTTTCCTGTTACTCCCAAGGGAGCGTGTTTGCCATCCTAGCTGCTGACTAAAATTTCCTGGTTTTCCTCTGAGTAGATCACCTTTTTTTAAGTTCTCCAAACCAGTTACCAAAATATGATTTTGCTACTCGGCTTCTGCCTGCCCAGCACCCTATATATGCCCAATAAGGGGGAGAAAGTAACTGCTAGAGGGATGCCTGGTCATGTCCACAATGAAAGAGATTTAAGGAGGATATTTTAGTTACTTCTTTGTAGACTTTATAAATTTTTAAAAATATATCACTATCATATGAAGAGATGAGAGAATACAATAAAGAACATACCACATGTATACATCTATGAGCATATTTTTACGCTTCTAATAGAAACTATGGTAACTAATTCTAATCTGGATGTTGTAAATTTACAGTGTTTTTCTACTGAGTACTTACGGTGAAGAAAGTTAAACTGCCCAATTTGTAAGAGCTCCTAAAATTCTTTTTGAAAAAAAATAANCACATGGAAACACAGGGACAGAGAGAGCTTGGAGGATTTGAGAAATTCCATGGGTAAGTTAGCAAGCTGAATGTCAAAGGATGAGTTATCTAGACAGTTGTGAAAGGGCATAAGTGAAAGAAGAGATCAGAGCTTGCAAAGAAAACCAAGCAGTTCCATGGAGCTTTGGCCAGCTCCAGGCAGCAGTGGACACCTGGGCTTGGCTGCTATCACAACTTGACTGGCATCACAGGCAGCTATAGCAATCAAGATCTAAGTATAATGGAATGAACCCAAGAACTTAAGAATTTATTTTTTAGAGATGCAGATTTTTGGACACTATACCTGATCAATAGATGTGAGTACTACAGTTGGCCCCAAGAATCTGCTTGTTAACAAATTATCCAGATATTTTAAAATGTTAACTAAAATTTAATAATTATTGTTCTATGACATTAGATACACATTATACTCACCTAGGAAGCCTTAAAAGATGCCAATGTCTAGACACATCTCAGATATTATAATCTGGGCATCATTGTTTACAGTTTCCCTGGTAACTCTAATGTAGAATCAAGTGTGGAAATCACTTATCTAAAGGAATTAGCAATGCATTGTTATTCCTTTTTTGCTGACATATCTCCCCAGGGACATTTTAGACTGAAAAGTCCATTTCTCTAGGTATTAAAGGTCACTTTTACTAGCACCATAGTAATGACCATCTGGTTTCTATGTTTGTATTTGCCACAATTTGAAACAGCCCTTGTAGAATAGTATAAACACCTAACTATGCCTTTATCCAATACACAAGCGGAATAACTGAAAGAGTATTAGAGGAGTACTGTGTATTGAAATTAAATGTTCCAGGAGCTGTATTTCAGGCAGCTCCAGAACCTTACATTCAGAAATGTATTTTGACATTGAAATGTATCTTTCTACACATGTGAACATACCAACTAATCATTGTGAGGTTTCCACTATAAATGGCTTCTTTCATGGACAGAAATTTCTTGTAAGATAAATTAAGGGACACATTCAGAGCATTTCTTAAACTGTTTTCCTGTTTTATCAATATATAATTGACCTATAACATTGCATTAGATTAAGTTATACAACAAAATGATTAGATATGTGTATATGTTGTGAAATAATGACCACAATAAGTTTAGTTAAAATCTTTCTCTCTGATTTATTTTAACACTGTACCGAGGTCCTTCCATGCTGCCACAAATGGCAGGATTCCCTTCTTTGCTATGGGTGAATAATTTTAACATCCATTCATGCATATACACACTATATTGTTTCCATGTCTTGGTTATTACAAACAATGCTGTAATAAACATGGGGGTGCAGATTTCTATTCCAAATAGCAATTTTCCTTCCTTTGGACATATACCCAGAAGTAAAATTACTGGATAATATAATAGTTCATATAGTAGTGGAAGTGATGGAATTCCAGCTGAACTATTTAAAAATCCTTAAAAATGATGCTGTTAAAGTATTGCACTCAATATGTCAGCAAATTTGGAAAACTCAGCAGTGGCCACAGGACTGGAAAAGGTCCGTTTTTCATTCCAATTCCAAGGAGGGCAATTGCACTCATTTCACATACTAGTAAGGTTATGCTCAAAATACTTCAAGCTAGACTTCAGCAGTATGTGAGCCAAGAACTTCCAGATGTGCAAGGTGGGATTAAAAAAGACGGAGGAACCAGAGATCAAATTGCCAAAATTTGTTGGACCATGGAGAAAGCAAGAGAAATCCAGAAAAACATCTACTTTGCTTCATTGACTACGTGAAAGCCTTTGACTGTGTGGATCACAACAAACTATGGAAAATTCTTAAAGAGACGGAAATATCAGACCACCTTACCTGTCTCCTGAGAAACCTGTATGCAGGTCAAGAAGCAACAGTTAAAACCAGATATGGAACAATGAACTGGTTCAAAATTGGGAAAGGAGTATGTATGACAAGGCTGTATACTGTCACCCTGCTTATTTAACTTCTATGCAGAGTACATTACATGAAATACCAGACTGGATGAATCACAAGCTGGAATCAAAATTGCTGGGAGAAACATCAACAATGTCATATATGCAAATGATACCACTCTAATGGCAGAAGTTGAAGAGGAACTAAAAAGCCTCTGGATGAGGGTGAAAGAGGAAAGTGAAAATTCTGGCTTAAAACTCAACATCCAAAAAACAGAAGATCATGGCATCCAGTCCCATCATGTCATGGCAAATAGATGGGGAAACAATGGAAACAGTAACAGACTTTATTTTGGGGGGCTCCAAGATCACTGTAGATGGTGACTTCAGCCATGAAATTAGAAGATGCTTACTACTTGGAAGTAAAGCTATGACAAACATATACAGCATATTAAAAAGCAGAGACATTACTTTGCCAACAAAGGTCCATATAGTCAAAACTATGGTTTTTCCAGTAGTCATTTATGGATGTGAGAGTTGTACCACAAAGAAGGCTGAGTGCCAAAGAATTGGTGCTTTCGAACTGTGATGCTAGAGAAGATTCCTTAGATTGTTCATGGAAGGGACAGATGCTGAAGCTGTAGCTCCAATACTTTGGCCAGCTGATGTGAAGAGTTGACTCACTGGAAAAGACCCTGATGCTGGTAAAGATTGAGAACAGGAGGATAAGGGAGTGACACAGGATGAGATGGTTGGATAACATCACCAACTCAATGGACATGAGTTTGAGCAAGTTCCAGGAAATAGTAAGTTACAGGGAAGTGTGGCATGCTACAGTCTGTGGGGTCACAAAGAGTCAGAAAAGAATCAGCAACTGAACAACAATAATGTTATTCTACTGGTTTTTAATTTTGGGGGAAACTCCATGCTGTTTTCCATAGTGGTTGCATGATTTTCATCCTTGCTAACAGTGCACAAGTGTTCCCTTTTTTCCACATCTTCGCCAACACTTATTTATTGTCATTTTTGATGATAACCATTCTTATAGGTGTGAGGTAATAGCTAATTTTGGTTTTGATTTGTATCTCCCTGATGATTAGTGATGTTGTTCACTTTTTATGTATCTGTTGGTTATTTGTACATCTTGGAAAAAATGTCTATTTCATTCCTCTGCCTAATTTTTAAACATACTGTTAATTTGTTTGCTATTGAGTTGGGTTAGTTCTTTATATATTTCATGTATTGACCATTTATCAACTGTATGATTTGCTAATATTGGCTCCCATTCTGTAAGTTTCCCTTTCATTTTATTGACGGTTTCCTTTGCCATACAGAGCTATTTTATCTCATTTATTTCCTTGCTTCTTTTTCCTAATTCCTATTGGGAGCAATACCTCCCTGTAGTCCTCGTTTATAGTGAAGCCATTGCAGGAGAGTTCTTTTTAAATGTACTCCTATCTCTAATGCCTGTAGTGTATAGTCACTACCTGTTAGGCAGTACATGCCCCAACTTTTGAGAAGAAGGAAGGAGACAAACTCAGTCACTAATTTAATTTCCAGCTTACCAGAAGGTAGTAAGAATCTGTTCATTATTCTCTACCTGTTTGGGGTACAACAATGGTGAGAAAGATAAGAACATCAAAAAGATGGATGTTAGAGGACAATGCCACTCATTTCCTGGTTGAAATAATGAAAGTCCCAGAAATTTTAGCACGTGTTAATCAAGAAATAATGAGAGATGAGAGGAAAAGAAAGCATTAAGTTATTCTTCTTTATCTTTTGCTGAAAATAGTTCTCAGCTCTTTGGAGTTTAGAGCCAATGTTATTTACTGTGGAAACAAAGGTTCCTGAACAAAGACCAAGATCATGCCTGATTCTGTGGATGGTTGAGTGGTGAAGCCACAGCCCTTCCCCACTTTGCTCGCTCCAAACAATTTCTACTTAATGACAGGAAGGGGAAAGGAAAATGTGCAACCCATCCTAAAGTCTCTCTTTTGTCACTTTCCAAACAATGTCTAGAGGCCAAAATGAGTATTCATTACATTTTGTCCTGGCAGGAAATGAACCTAAAATGATCCTATTTTGTTCTTGGCCTTTTACCATCACTATCACCAAAAGCAATTATGCTTTTGCACAATGTACTATATATAGGAAACCAAATACATTTACTCCTTGTTTTCATGGCTTTAAAAATCAAAGCCAACTAATTCTATGGTGGAGCCAGGCAGATACACAGTTAGCCTGTAACATCTTGTGTCAAAAAGGAAGGAAGGATTTTTTTAAATGGGGCATGTCAAAGGGATGAGGGAGCCCACCTACAAGAGATTTCACTGATGAAAGCTAGAATAACTCAGACAAAAAATAATTAATGGAATACTGGGTTATAACCCAAAGTATAAAAGAAACTCCCTGAGTCCATACAGATATAAATAAATGACTGAATAAACAAATAGAGAAGAAGAGACAAATCTTTCTTCAAGAAGAATTCCAAATAATTTATGGGAGTATGCTCCCCTCCGAGAGATGGAGCTTAAGCTCCCTTACTGTTTGAATGTAGTGTGGACTTGGTGACTTGCTTCCAAAGATAAAATAGGGAAAGGAAGAAATAATAACTTTACAGTGGAGCAATGTGGCACATGCTACCTTGGAT
The DNA here is from genome assembly GCA_006410935.1 of Redunca redunca. NCBI lineage: Eukaryota > Metazoa > Chordata > Mammalia > Artiodactyla > Bovidae > Redunca > Redunca redunca. The sequence continues at coordinate 51,879 of SJYQ01003927.1, read as the reverse complement.
GAGAATCGAGGTTAACATCATCAGTGGTAAATCATGTTGATGGCATGCACACCCCCTATATGATGTGATGATAAGAGCATTTCATCACAGGATCTTCCTTGCCAAAACCAATGACCCCAGTCTACACAGGAGAAAAACATTGTACAAACTCAAATTCAAGGACACTCTACAAAATACCTAACCAATGCACCTCAAAACCATCAAAGTTGTGGACAACAAAGACTGAGAAACTATCACAGACTAGAACAGAGTGAAGAAGCAAGACAACTAAATACTATATGGTATCCTGGACTGGATCCTGGGTCAGAATATGATAATGATGGAAAAACCGGTAAAATCCTGCCATTCCAGTTAATACTAATATACACGTGTTGGTTTCTTAGTTTTGACAAATGTGCCCTGGTAATATAAGATGTGAATGATAAGAGAAACTAGGTGAGATGTATGTCCCCCCAAAAAAATTTATCTCAAAATAAATACTGTATTGAAAAAAATAAGACAAGTAAACATTATGAAAGCATGTGGAGTGAAATTGTCAAAAAAGCATTTATTTTATGCATGTTATGCAGGTAAGGTTTTTTAAATGTGTGAATTAGGTATGTTTTAGAAGAAATAAGCCAAAGATACATAATGAAATTTTTAGGCATACAATTTAAATGTTTCCACATTTTTTTGGTGACAATTCAGGAAGGCTTTCCCTATACCAACTTACTTCCTTTTCTTAAAACAAAAATTAGTGTCAGTTAAGTATTTTTAAGAGTAAATCTTCTATAAGTTATATCAAACCTGAGATCATTGTGCAATAGGTTAAAAGCATCAAAGATTTTGCTCCAAGTACTTACCTAACAAGGGCTTCCCTGGTGCTCAGTGGTAAAGAATCTGCCTGCAACACAGGAGAGGCAGACATGGGCTCGATCCCTGGGTTGGGAAGCTCCCCTGGAGGAAGACATGGCAACCCAGTCCAGTATTCTTGCCTGGAGAATCCCAGGGTAAAAGGAGCCTGATGGGCTACAGTCCATAGTTTGGCCAAGACTGGATACAACTGAAGTGACTTAGCAAACACTCACTCTCACTTGATATTCATTATTACATCTCTAAGTCACCCAAGGTATCCTTACTTTTCCAGTTAACTCGTAGTGTTCTGTGCACTCTTCCTTCATTGGTGTATGCTTCAGTTCCAGGTAAGGTCTTGCAGACTCATTAACTGCTTCTGTTTCCCCACCATCGCTGCCTTTTCTTTCCTCTGTTGCTTGGACACAACAACAGAAGTTGGAACAGGGCTTTATTTCCCTCATTCATTTTATACATTTTGATTAGCATCAGTACTCTTCAAAGTTATTTTGATCACCTTAGTCCTGTTTCTGGAGAAGGCAATGGCACCCCCCTCCAGTACTCTTGCCTGGAGAATCCCACGGATGGAGGAGCCTGGTGGGCTGCAGTCCACGGGGTCGCTAGGAGTCGGACACGGCTGAGCGACTTCGCTTTCACTTTTCACTTTCATGCATTGGAGAAGGAAATGGCAACCCACTCCAGTGTTCTTGCCTGGAGAATCCCAGGGACGGGGGAGCCTGGTGGGCTGCCGTCTCTGGGGTCGCACAGAGTCGGACACGACTGAAGCGGCTTAGCAGTAGCAGCAGCAGTCCTGTTTCTAGGTCAGTGTTTCTTAAAGAGTGGTGTGAAGACTAGCTACGTCAGAAATACCTGGGATATTGATTCTTGGCCTATACCTACAGACTTAGAATCTCTGGGGTGGAGCCCAGAAATCTGATTTTAACAGTGGCTCCAGGGTAACTTTTGTCCACCGCTACTCCCTAGTGGCTCAGACAGTAAAGAATCTGCCTGCAGTGTGGTAGACCTGGGTTCAGTCCCTGGGTTGGGAAAATCTCCTGGAGAGGGATGTGACAACCCACTCTAGTATTCTTGCCTGGAGAATACATGGACAGAGAAGCCTGGTAGGGGGTCACAAAGACTTGGGCATGACTGAGAGACTAAGCACAGCACAGTATAGGAAGTTACAAGTTTCTGGACATCTTAGTTTTCTCTTTCATTTATGAAGAACTTGAAACTTTTTTAGCAGTGTCAAAATTCCAAGTAAATACTGGTTGTTGTTCAGTTGCTCAGTTGTGTCTGACTCTTTGAGACCCCATTGACTGCAGCATGCCAGGTTTCCCTGTCCTTCACCATCTCTTGGAGCTTGCTCAAACTCATATCCATAGTGTCAGTGATGCCATCCAACCATCTCATCCTCTGTCATCCCCTTCTCCTCCTACCTTCACTCTTTCCCAGCATCAGGGTCTTTTCTAATGAGTTGGCTCTTCGCATCAGGTGACCAAAGTATTGGAGCTTCAGCTTCAGCATCAGTCCTTCCAATGAATATTCAGGATTGATTTCCTGTAGGACTGACTGGTTTGATCTCCTTGCTATCCACCCTTGGACTCTCTCAAGAATCTTCTCCAACACCACAGTTCAAAAGCATCCATTTTTCACCATTCAGCCTTCTTCATGGTCCAACTCACATCCATACATGACTACTGAAAAAACCATACTTTTGACTAGGTGGACCTTTGTCGGCAAAGTAATGTCTCTGCTTTTTAATATGCCATTTAGGCTTGTCATAGCTTTTCTTCCAAGTCACATCGTCTTTTAATTTCATGGTGCAGTCATCATCTACAGTGATTCTGGAGCCCAAGGAAATAAAGTCTCTCACTCTTTCCATTGTTTCCCCATCTATTTGCCATGAAGTGATGGGACTAGATGCCATAATCTTAGTTTTTTTAATGTTGAATTTTAAGCCAGCTTTTCACTCTCCTCTTTCACCTTCATCAAGAGGCTCTTTAGTTCCTCCTCCCTTTCTGCCATAAGTGAATACTGGGGTACTCCAACCTTTGTTCTTGACTCTTTATTTGGATGAATCTATCAGTTCTACAGCAAAGAAGTCTGAAATAAAACTTCTTGTGATTTTTTTTCTCAATTTCAATATTTCCAGGGGCTCTTTTCAAATAAGGCCCCTTCCAAGATCTAGCTACAAAAGTCTATATCAAGAAATGTTCTCAAATGTTATTTCAATTCACTTTCTTCACTTTTCTTGATGGATTTCTTGCATCATTTTTAGACTAATAACACAATACCAAAAGTCACATACATAATATAATAGACAGTGAATTATGCTGAATTTATCTGATGAAGAAATCATTTCAGCTAACAGCACTTGGTTAAAATATTTCCTAAAAAGATGTTTCTTTGCTCAAAGTTAGAAAATGTGAAAAGTGTGTGTGGTTTATACTTGTTCTCCTTTCTCTTCATGGCTTGAAATTTCCATTGTCTGCTTCATTGTGACACATTATTTGCATTTTTTTCTCATTTCATTTAAAATTACCACGTTGTCTTTCATGTTAATTAGCTTTAAACACGAAAAAATATCTCTGTGAGTGTAATACCCAACTCTAAATAGCCATTATTTCGTTAGCTTCATGCTTTGGAGACATAATGGCTGCTTGTTACAGCACAGCAGAGCTGGTATAAATTAAATCTTAATGGGTCACTCATTTTAAAAGTAGTGTAAAATGTCCTGAAAACCAAGATTCTTTAGCCAAACTTAATGATATCTTTTGCCATAGAATTTTCCTAATGTTGCTCTTGTAGTTTAAACACACATCCATTTTAATCAGTTTCTAAATTCTTTACTCAGGAATATCTTAAGAAAAGAAATTAATGCTGATTAGATCTTTTGACAAAACAAACCTAAAACATCAGTATTGATGTTTCTAACCAAATGCTGTGAGAACTGTACATATATTTTTGTGCATGGATTCTATATTTCCTAAGGAAATGACATGCAGAAAGCTGATGATGGCTACTGAAATATCAAATTTAGTGATCTCATACATACAAGTGATTTTTAAAGCAAGTAATTCATTCATTTAACATTTAGATTCAGAAGTAACAATCTCAACTAGGTTAAAATGATTAATAAACTCCTCTAGACAAGAACTGCAGAAGGAAATGGCAACCCACTCCAGTATTCTTGCCTAGAGAATCCTGTGGATGGAGGAGCCTGGTGGGCTGTGTCCATAGGGTCGCACAGAGTCAGAAACGACAGAAGAGACTTAGCAGTGGCGGCAGACAAAAACTCTTCATATTCAAAAACACTTCCAAAATTTTTACTCCTGCTGGAAGATATATGTGTGTGCATGATATTGACTCTATTTGACTATATATAGTTAGAGACCCTTCCAGTTATAGAGCATACAGAAATCTAGTTATGACTTTTAAGTTAAAATTCTTCTATTAATTATTCAGAAAAATTATCTTAACACTTTTGTATGTTAGGCACTATACCAAATCCACTGAGAACAAATTTGAATAAGGCAGACATGTTCCCTGCTCTTATGGAGCTTGAAAATTAGTGCTACTGTTTTATTCCTAAAAATATAATGACTTTTTGTCAACTGCATGCTAGTTGGACTCACCTCATATTAATCAATTGGACTTTATAGTACCTAATTGTTACTGTTTCAGCAATACAATAAAACAAATAATAGGGAATTTTAAACATTCTAGAAAAGTAAGTCACACATTACACATAAAATAATTATGTGATCAAGGTATTATGGGTTTCACAGAATTTGCAATCATTGCATTTATGATATAATTCAGTCAAATACATGGTAAATTAGAAAATAGAAAATTACCTGAGAGGATGCTAATTCTATGCTACAAACTGCACTCCCCCCCACCACCCCCCACCCCCCACCAAATTAATTTCTCTTTTGGGAAAAGAGGTTAATCCTGATCCCAGAAGTTTCAAGAATTCTTCCTTTCCTGGTAAATAGTGATATAAGTAAGTGGAGCAGAAAAACTACCTCTTATACTCTACTACAACAGTGTGAAGTTCCTAATTTCCTGTGATTATTTCTTTAGAAAATTATATTCTTTAAGTTAATTGAAAAGAGAATTTTGAGTAATTCATGAAAATTCCAGAATTCAGTTTTTCATTGTGAGATTAGTATTTTATACTGACATATTAAATATGTGGAAAAAAATGTTTCCACCTGAATAGTAAATTCAAGAATGAGCTAGAAACTACGTGGTTTCTCCCAGCTTTTAGTTCAGCCCAATCTTGCTATTCACCATTACTAAGTCAGTTAAGGATTTCTGCTGGTCATCAAGGAAACTATAATATAGAAAGGGTTGAAAATGGTGATAATCTCATTTCCCATAAACCTGTAAACAAGAGATAAACTGAACAGAAAAAGTACAAATGCATTCACTGTTCCATTGGAGAAAACAGGTTTGAAATTATCCTACAAAGAGGTTTTCAAAAACAGGGCATGCTGTTTTACAATAGCTAAAAAGGAAAAGTGAGAATCTAGGGAATTCTCTAGAGGTCCTGGGATAAATGAGGAAAGAATGGAACTTGAAGAATAAGGATATGCATTCATTACAAATGCAAGAGGAATTTTTTTCTTTCTAATTTAAAAATTGGAAACACAAGCCTGAAATTCTGCCCATATTAATTTGCCTTTTTACACATTGTGGAACAATTTTATTTCATAGTACTATAGAAGCAAACTTCACAAAGTTTTAATGAAAACAAATCTTAGTAGTAGCCTTTCCATAGTTCACTGCAGTGTTGGAAATACCCAGAACTATCACTCCATTTAAAATTACCAAATTAACTTAGATATATAAAAGTTTTCATTTCCTATTTTCCAATTTTGAGGTTATAAAATGGAATAAAGATCTCTGATACAAAATGAGGAAGGGGAGAAGGGAAAAACAAAATGTGCTTACATTGGAATTTTAGCATAGCTCATTCTTATCACTGAAAGATCCAAGTAAAAGTTAAGAGTAGGGGTGAAATAGCAAAAAGTAAGTATGCAAACTATTGATAGAAAGAAGAGATATCAAAATCAGGTTTCAATTATTTTTATGATTTAGATTTTAAAAAATCCTGCATTGATAATGTTTTGACACTAATTGCCCATATAATATAAAATAGGATTTCCTTAAATTCAATTAAATACACTATACATACTACTTTCTAATAGTCCTCTGTTTCATACTGCTGGTATCCATCTCTACTAAAACTGAGGTCCTTGAGGACCAAAGCATTTATATTTCTGTGTATCTTCTCCCATCTTCCCAGCCTTCCCTCTACAGGTAACCAGCAGGAAACTAATAAATGTTCCAAAGATAAGAAGTAAAAATAGACAGGAATGAGACTGACTTTCTTAAAGATTGAGTAGAAAGGTACCTTTTCATCTTGAATTCCTTGCTTCTACTAATAGAATAATGGGATTCAGCACATGCCATACAAAAGTATGGCACCTTGGCATGTTGAACATTTTAAGCTGAAAGAGTTTGAGAAAATAGCAAAAGCAGGAAGGTCACCCTGACATTTCTCCAACCCTTCTCCTCTGACACGTTGTTAAACCCTCCTGTGAGAGGTATCCTCCCTGTACTCAGGGAAAGGAGCATTCATATCTGGGAAGACAAGCGGACAACCAAGAAGAATCTGAACATCCCTTGCCAAGTTCCCCGCAGTTTACTACACTTAACTCACACTCCTTAGCCTATTTCTCCGAGCTGCCCCACCCTTCATCAAAGCTAGCAAAGTGACACTCAGATTTTCTTTGGGTCTTTGTTTCCTTATGAGGGCTCCTGTGTCAAGTGAAAATTATTTTAATTAATTTGTATGCTTTTCTCCTGTTCCTCTCTCTTTGTCAGTTTAACTTTCAGACCTAGCCATTGGTATTAGGGGAGCAGAGGGAAACCTTTTTCTCCTCTGTAAGAGATATATGTTCATACCTCCCCAGATTGATTTTTTCAAGTGTCCTTCTTACTGAATAGTTTTACAACTAGAAAAGTCTTAAAGGCAGTTGTTAACAGACTATCTAAAAGGTTAAGGATTTAAAAGGAAAGTTCAAAATCCTCTGACAGATTTTTTTTTTAATGAAGATAGGAAAGGGAAATAGAACAATGTAATGTGCCGAGGGGTTTTTTTTTCCCCTGGGATAAAAATGTCTCTTCCAAAAATAGGTTTGATGACCCACTTAATTTTCAGCTACTAGTGTCAACTGCTATATGGAAGACAAAGATGATGAGCTACCCCTCAGCTGCCTTGCCGCTCAACCCACAGTGCTCTGGGCCTCAGTGCTCTCTGAGTCTCCTTTCTATTGACGGGGCTGTGAGCACACAAGAGAGCACTGTCCCAAATTCATGACTGAGTTATTGTGCACATACTGAATCATTACTATTTAGTACTTAGTTTCAATTTTTTAATAGAAAAAAAGTAGACATTAATGATTTTAAACCTAAACAGTCATGCAAATATGTATAGTGTTTCATTTATAAATTAATTTTACAGAAATTTTCTCATATAATCAGGCTTCCCTGGTAGCTCAGATGGTAAAGCGTCTGCCTGCAATGCAGGAGACCTGGGTTCGATCCCTGGGTCGGGAAGATCCCCTGGAGAAGGACATGACAACCCACTTCAGTACTCTTGCCTGGAAAATCCCATGGATGGAGGAGCCTGGTAGGCTACAGTCCATGGGGTCACGAAGAGTGGGACATGACTGAGCGACTTCACTTTCTTTCTTTCTTTTTTTCTTTCTTTCTTTTTCATATGATCATGTATAAATCACTAAAGAAGACCTTCCAGTTATTGTCTTCACTGGGCAGCAAATGGAACTCTGACTTAGAGAAGGTTTAACTTGTTGCAAAGAGTTGGACATGACTCAGTGACTGACACACACAATTTGTTACAAGTAAATGTTTTAACTGCAAGTGCATTCAATAATACTTAGAAGAACCAGTCATTCATCTCTTAGAGATTCCTTCTGTAAAATTCAAGGTGATCCTTTGATGGATGAGAACCCACATTTTAAGCCATATGTTGTCTCCTACTTTTGCTATATTCAGTGATGTGAAGAAAAAGAATTCAATAATCTAACCAGAAATCCAATAATAGCAATGTCTACCCTAAAAGGTTTTAATCTACTTAAGGTACAACTTAATTTTTGGTATAACCAGAAAAGTAAATAAGTCAAAAGAATTTAGTATGAATATTTTATGTTCAATTTAAGATCAAACTATTATTAAGTGGGGGCTTCCCTGGTGACTCAGATGGTTAAGAATCAGCCTGTAATGCAGGATACCTGGGTTCAAACCCTGGGTTGGGAAGATCCCCTGGAGAAGGGCATGGCAACCCACTCCAGTATTCTTGCTTGGAGAACCCCCATGGACAGAGGATCCTGGAAGGCTACAGTCCATGGGGTCCCAAAGAGTCGGACATGACTGAGCAACTAAGCACACATTATTAAGTGACCACGGAAATAAATTGTTAACACTCTTACCAGAAATTGTCTATTATCCTCTAAGCTATATCCAGAACTTATACAATAGGTAATAAGTTTCCTTTTAACAACAAGCAATGGTTTTCATTGCTATGACAAATATTCTACTAGTAAGTGTCAAAGGATGGGGAATACTTGTTTGGGATGATAAGAAGGCCATCGTGCTGAAAAAGAAATGATCAACTACACTGGAAATTTTCCTCCTTAAATTTCCCTTTATAAATTCCAGTTCAGCACATCATTCCCTTACAATATAGATAAAATGAGAATATTCCTATTATTCTTTCTGCATCAACCATGACACATTACATAAACAGATGAAGACGTTTATGTTCATATTTGTATTTCAAAAATAATGATATTATTTGAAACATGAATCCAATATTACTTACACATATGTGTACAAACCTTGGAGTTCAGCCCTGAAGGTTCCATTGGGAACATTTTTCTCCCAAATGACACAAGGGCTTTGGGTCACAGATTGTTCTCCTTTGTTTTCCCTCCAGTCCTCATCAAGATCCAACTACACCAGCAGGGAATGAAATCAGCAGGGCGCCTGGCAGCCACTTTGCAGAGGCCACATCTTCACTAATGAGGCCCTGAGAGGAGACAGCCACAGAGTCGGATGAAATTCTGTTAGGAATCTTTTGATGCTTTTAGGTACATTTTCTGCTCGAATCTGATGAAAGTAAGGAAATATATAAGATCATGAAGAATAATACAATAGAACTATCATAGCCAAGTATAATCACAGTGTGGAGACATAGATTTGGAACTGATTGAGCTTGATACAGTTAGTACTCCAATGTTGTGACAGAGTTAACATTTTAAACTATGCTGCCCATTACTTGAATTTTCCAAAAAGTTGCCTTAAAAACCGAATGAAAATCACCTTCTGACCTAAAGATTCATTACTAACAAGATGAAAATATTCTAAATAAAACAGAAAACTGGATGACCTGAAGTTCCACCAGAACACACAGAATGACAGAATGACTTCAGGCTGACAAATGCCCTGAGGAGAGCCTATTGCGAACACAGGTACTGTGGTGGGAAGAGGCACACACCTGTTTGGAGTGCTGCAAGGTAAGCACCCACCTGTGGGTAGAACACAGACCAGTGAAGACTAATACTGAATCATAGGTCTGCGGCCAGCCTGGGGTCGGGGTGGTGATGAAGGTGATACAGAGCATCCCTTTACCGTTTGTTTTTTAATTTTATTATTATATATATTCCAAAGGCAATGCCACCCCACTCCAGTACTCTTGCCTGGAAAATCCCATGGATGGAGGAGCCTGATGTGCTGCAGTCCATGGGGTCGCTAAGAGTTGGACACGACCGAGCGACTTCACTTTCAGTTTTCACTTTCATACATTGGAGAAGGAAATGGCAGCCCACTCCAGTGTTCTTGCCTGGAGAATCCCAGGGACAGTGGAACCTGGTGGGCTGCCATCTATGGGGTCACATAGAGTCGGACACGACTGAAGCGACTTAGCATCTATACTTTCAATTAAATAGAAATTCTAAACCAGAGAGCTTTAAATTTCAAACCTTGAGTTCAGACAGTTTAAATGGGGGCAGGGATTTTCAGTGATGTCTTCATGAGGGTTCAGACATGGGGACTCACTGGAGGACGGCTGGAGCTGACCCAGAGGCCGCCTCACCTGCACAGCCTCTTGGAGAAGGTGTCATCACCTGGCTGTGGACAAGAGAGAACACTCGGGTTTGCCCTGGCTTCACTGTCTAGTCAAAACCACATGGTGTTCTATAAACATCATACAAGAACTCCTACAAGAAAAATAAAATAGATTTTACAGAGAAAATATTGTGATACACTGGGAACACAATACTGATTGGCTTGAGACCAACTAAGGTTCTCAGGGCCCTGATAAATATGTCTTTCCTGGAGCTCTGCACACAGCCCCTTAATAGGACTACAGGGGTATTTGAAATACTCAGAAATACCCTTCAAACATGATTATTACCAAGTCTTTGTCCTATATAGAGTATTACTGGAAAAATTGGAGAAAATGCAATGATGTCTAAGGATAAGATATTATTTCCACATTTGGATGGTTCCGCTACATTTGGATGTTGGGTAGTTGTATAGGAAAATGTCTCCATTTATATGAAATATGTATTAAAGTAGTTGGTGTGATAAGACTTCAAGTCAACAAGTTACTCTCAAATGGAGGAAAATAGAAGTTCTTGGTACCAAACTTGCAACTTTTTGTGAGTTTGTAAATTTAAGATTGCTTTAAAAATTATATATATATATAATTATATATATAGCATAATATATATAATNCAGTGATTCTAAGCTCTTATTGTTTAGTTGCTAAGTCATATCTGATTCTTTTGCAACCCCACGGACTGTATCCCACCAGGCCCCTCTGTCCATGAGATTTCCCAGGCAAGAATACTGGAGTGGGTTGCCATTTCTTTCTCCAAGGGATCTTCCTGACCAAAGAATGAAACCTGTGTCTACTGCATTGGCAGGCAGATTCTTTACCACTGAACCACTGGGAAGCCCATAGCACTCTCCATGTACTTGCCTAAACCTACCATTCTAGCATTTTTACCCATTAGTCCCCTTCATAAATCCTGTACTCCAGTTAGACTAGCTTATCAGCGCATCCTAACATCCTGCAGACTTCCCCACTAATATGACTTTTGCCTTACCTCCACCCAAGAAGCTTTCCAAAAAACAAGAATCTAACTGTCAAATTCTACTCATCCTTGAAGGCATTTCCTAAATGACATCTCATTCATGAAATTTTCTATCAGTGCCTAGAGTAATGCCTCATACATAGTTTGTGCTCAAAATACATCTAGTGATGAGAATTCAATCACTTAAGACTGGAACAGTTAAAGATAAGTTCATAGACATTGTACATGAGCTGGATCTTTCAAGGTCAGCAGAAGTCAGCAGTCCAAAGGTAGATAAAGATTTTTTTTTTTTTCCAGTAAACAAGAAAGAAAGACTGAGATCCAAAAAGAAGATATAAAAGTTTACTTGAAGGTAAATTTGGGAATGCAATTTAAAGATCCATGGGAAAGAGTGTAGAATAAATTCAGATTATAGTAATTGGAAGTATAGAAACCTAGCCCTGCTCTATTTAGGGACTGGCTAATAATACAGACAATAGGGAACAATAGAGGATGAGATGGTTGGATGGCATCACCAACTCGATGGACATGAGTTTGAGCACACTCCAGGAGTTGGTGATGGACAGGGAGGCCTGGCCTGCTAAAGTCCATGGGGTGGCAAAGATTCAGACATGACTGAGTGACTGAACTGAATAATCTAGAAAGTAAATAAAACCAAAGAGAAATAAAGAGATTTTTCATATACAAGCAATTAAACAAAGCAAGACAAGATTCTTTTTAAGTATGGGGATTGTGTTCAGATTTTATTTTGTTCAGTTGCTTGAAGGAACAGAGTATTAGGTCACAGGCAAAAATGAGTGATTATCCCAAAACACTGCAATGGGAAGAACAGCCAGCAAAGAATTAAATCTTCTGGCTGTATATTCCCTAAACCACTTTCCTGGAAAAAAATGCTTTATATTGAAAATACATTATTAGTCACAGTCATGAGAGGCCAAGTATGTACCTGCTAAAAAAACAAAGCATTCCTACTTTTCCCTGAATTTCCTGTGTAATAAAACCTGAAAGACAATGATGCGTAATTCCTATGGACCTAGAATATTTCATCAAAGAACTACCAAGAATTCTACAGACAATACTGACAACTACTTTAATATGAATTTCACATTTTAAGAAGACTTCCTCATGGAAAAAGGATATACATGATTTTGATTTTCTCCAATATAAGAAAAATATTGGAGTAATGCCATTTTGTAAGAATCAGCTGTTTGGCAAATGAAGCTCTCACTCAGGAAACAAAAAGAAGCAATTTCATAATAAAACAAAGTTGCCAGCATGAAGCAGCTGTCACTTCACCCTTAACCCTGCACTCTTCTTCTCTACGACAAACTAAGGAATGCAGTATTTCCAGTAAGCTCTGGTCCACCTGTGTTTTTTCAATACTCTCACTGCACTAAGAATTTCACTACAGTACCAGAGAAAGAAGTCTCACAAGAGCCTCACAAAGGAATACGTTTTTGCGAAGATTTCCTGAGTAAAATATACTGAAATTGATCCCAGTGTGCCTGGAACGTCTCCATTCCTTTCTGTCATCCTCCTTTCCTGTTTGCCGCCTTTCCCACAGACTGGTCCCTTGTTTTCCTTACGAGATCTCTCTCTCTCACACACAACAGTCTGAGATTAGTGTGACTTCAGTAGGAGACTCTCAGATGCCTTCTGACCCTGAGGTTCTGTCATCTATGATTATGAAATGTTCAATTAGAACTAACCATAGCAAGTCTCCATTAGCTTTTCCTTTTTAAAACCTAAAATTAAACTTAAACTCGTGAGGCAAAAATAAATCATGTGTTCATTTCTTGCAAATTATCATTCCCTTGGAGTCCAAATGAGAGGACTCATCTGCACTCTAGGAATGAATAATAATAGCTGATAATGACATGATAATAAGCCGATGGGATCTGGGGCTCAGAATACATCAAGGTTTGTGAAACGGGGGTCAGCAGTTCTAATAGGTGGGAGGCAGAGGATCTAATGAGAGATACAATGATTTCTGTCTTGCCTTTCCATTAATTTGTGGTTTGCTCTCTGTGATATTGATTGATCATGAGGTTTAAGAAATCTCCTCCAGATACATGTTCTTGTTCTCTTATCTCTTGATTTGGAGATCAGTTAGATGTTACACAGACCAAGAAGAATAAACTGCAGTGCAGTGCAAGTCGCTCAGTTGTCTCCAACTCTTTGCAACCTCATGGACTATACAGTCCATGGAATTCTCCATGCCAAAATACTGGAGTGGGTAACTTTTCCCTTCTCCAGGGGCTCTTCACAACCCAGGAATCTAACCCAGGTCTCCTGCATTGCAGGCGGTTCTTTACCAGCTGAGCCACAAGGGAAGCCCAAGAATACTGGAGTGGGTAACCGATCCCTTCTCCAGCAGATCTCCCCAACCCAGGAATCAAACTGTGATCTCCTGCATTGCAGGCAGATTCTTTAACAACTAAGCTATCAGGGAAACCCGACTGCATCTGAAATGTGTGAAGACCTAAACAAATATTCAGTTTATTTAGTCTATTTGAATGAGTACACTAGGCCTAAGCAATTAATAATTGTTGGAAGGGTTGTATGGGGACACTCAGCAAATTATAGTAAATCCCTATCAGCATAAAGCTTTTCCTGAACCAAATTCTGAATAGTAGATACATTTCATATTTAAGAAGTTGATGATATCGTCTCATCTTCCCAAATTCTTATATAAAAAAGGATAGGTCACTCTTTCATCAATAAATTGGAATATTTTAAAGACAAGCCATGTCTAGAAAAACAAGACAAAAAATTCTTAAATCATGTGGCCTCTTTTTTGAAAAAAGAGAAAATTAACTTGAAAGCAAATGTTAATGTTTTGAATAAACAGTTAGAAACTGGTTAGCTGTTTGGTTGAAAATTAGCTGTTTGGTTAAAACAAGTTGTATGTTCTATAAAACAATAATTGATTTCATTATATCTTTGAGAAAAAAAAATAACTTCAGAATTGGTTCCTTGGTGCTTAGAGTTGAATATTAAGTAAGTAAGTTGAAGGGAAAAAAATAGCCTAAAATTCACAGAACTGTGCAGCACTAGATCAAAATTTGGGCTTCCCTGGTGGCATCAGACAGTAAAGAATCTGCTTGCAATGCAGGAGACTCAGGTTCCACCCCTGGCTCAGGAAGACACCCTGGCCAAGGGAAAGGCTACCCACTCTAGTATTCTTGCCTGGAGAATTCATGGACAGAGGGACTTGGCGGGCTACAGTCCATGGCAACATAAAGAGTCGGCCATGACTGGATGACTAACACACACAGCACATATCAAAATTTACTGCATTTTCAATTGTTCCAATTACTAGCAAGTTTTTATTCTCAGTTATTCCCAATGAAATTAGCTAAGACAGTAAATAATAGCATATTTGTAGCAAGCGTTTCAAAGTTAATGAGAGTTATTAAAGCTAATTTTTATCACATGCCTTCTCTACAAAACCAGGAGATTTATGACTAAATAGGGACATTACCCACAGTTTAGCTGCCAGGAAGAATTATATGTGCTAATTAACGAAAGACCTTGGAGGAAAGTGGTCTCATTTACAATCTTGATAAAAAGAAGAGGAGAAAAGATACCACAGAGGAAAAGATAAACAGATTATTCTATGAACTGTTATTTCTTTATTATAAAATATATCATAAATAAAGAGGAAAAACTAATAAAATATATTCAGGAAAAGGTGAAATTGAAAAGAAACATAAGGAATGAATATTCAGGACTGATTTCCTTTAGGATTGATTGGTTTGATCTCCCTGTAGTCCAAGGGACTCTCAAGAATCTTCTGCAATACCACAATTCAAAATCATCAATTCTTTGGTGCTCAGCTTTCTTTATACCACTGCTGCTGCTAAGTCAAGTCAGTTGTGTTTGACTCTTCGCCACCCCATGGACTGTAGCCCACCAGGCTCCTCTGTCCATGGGATTCTCCAGGCAAGACTACTGGAGTGGGTTGTCATTGCCTTCTCTGAAGCTTTCTTTATAGTCCAACTCTAGCTACATATCGTAAATATTAAGTGCAAATAGCTATTGAAAAAACTGCATAGATGTAGAGAATAGAGAAAAATTTAGAAAAGGAAAAAAAAACTTTGAGAGAAAATATTGCTAATTTTGAACCTGATTTTTATCCACATTTTGTTATAACTTATTTGGGGAGAGAAATAGAGTAAAAGATTTCTCAGGGTTCTATTGGAATTCAATTTAAACCTATTTTGCCATTTATTTCAGAAACCATATCCTTAAATTACATGTGTGCTATGGAATTACATTCAATACAATGTCTGGTCAGTGCTATCAATTCAGGTATGGAAGGTTTGATGAGGTATTTCACTGAATTAATTAACAATGTTTTGGATTCTAAAACAAGAGATTGAAGTTCAGTGCAGGTTGATGACAACAGAAAAGGCAATATAGACAGAACCAGGAATGTTCTAACTAGAAATCATTTCAAGGTGCTTAGTGAGGAGAAAGTGAAAGAGACACAAGGACTCCCCTCAATATCCTTTATAATTTTATCTTATATATACAACGTCCTTTACAATTTTACCTGTATGATTATGTTAAAAATTGCTTCATGAATTTCATGAGAACGCTCAGTCTGCCGGCACAAATCCTTTGCTTGCTTTCGTAATGACCTAAGTTAATGATTTGTCTCTCTAGATATATATAAATATACATAAACCAAGCATTAGATCAGAGAGTCAAAAGCTAAGGACCTGGAAGCTAAAACCGACTTATATTTATCTTCAGGTGGACACAATCTTGACAAAGGTTTGAGTTGGAGTGCAGTATGGTAGAACAAATAGTCTGGACCAATTCAAACATTTTATGTCATTTGCCTGGATCCCAGAGGCATTTGAGCTTACACAGTTGACACCTTATCAATAATGCCAACATCATCAAGTTAGAATATTTTTGCCTTACAATTAAGGGTGACTGAGAGCTCCTTCTCTCAGTAGGAGGTAGAAAAGAGGATAGGGCCTCCCAGTTTGCTTTCTCAGGAGAAGGCAATGGCAACCTACTCCAGTACTCTTGCCTGGAAAATCCCATGGGCCGAGGAGCCTGGTAGGCTGCAGTCCATGGGGTCCCGAAGAGACAGACAAGACTGAGCAACTTCACTTTCACTTTCATGCACTGGAGAAGGAAATGGCAACCCACTCCAGTGCTCTTGCCTGGAGAATCCCAGGGATGGGGGAGCCTGGTGGGCTGCCGTCTATGGGGTCGCACAGAGTTGGACACGACTGAAGCGACTTAGCAGCAGCAGCAGCTGCTGCTTTCTCGGCTTACCAGAGGCTGACTGATTCCAAGCTTGCACTGATTGACTCCAAGACAACAGCTCCAAAATATCTCAGGCCCTTGGGCTGAGGGAACAAAGAGCAGGATTGAGGCCATCCCACTTCCCAAACTTCAACAACCTCAATGCTTTCAGGAAATCAACATCAGTAGCTACAGCCCCATGCCTTGATGGTAAAATTGAGCTGGGGCCTATTCATAAGACTTTTAATCCACATTCATTTTCCCACTAGTTCTGGGTCCAAACATCTGTATCTAACACAGGTATCAACTGTGTAACCTCAAATGCCTCTGAGAAAGTAGCTGGGAGGCCCTTATCCTCTTTCTCTGCCTCCAACCGAGAGAAGCAGCTCTCAACCACCCTTAATTGACTATACAGCAAAAATATTCTAACATGATGATGTGGCATTACTGATGTTACAGGGAGAATCTTTTACTATATTTAAAAATAATACAATGATTGGAACATATTGCAATTAGCCATGAATTTCATTTAATATCTTTCACCTAAGAATCTCAGAGGTTGATAGCTATTAGATGTTTAACCTTTACTGAATGAGGTATTTTTATTCTTAGAGCCTGCAAACCACATATAAAAAGCATAGCTGGAATTTTTTAAGATGTGAAAAAAAAAACAAGAAAAATGGAAATAAAATACATTGTTATTTCAGGGGCTTTAAATCTGTCCAATAGAAAGAAACATTGCATTTAATTGATACCAGTTGGGCATAGTCTATGAAAAAGCACGTTTTCTTCTGCTAGCATTTTTTTCACAACTAGATTCAAGTAATACATGATCACCTCTTCTGTGTTATAAAGAACATTTGCTACTCAGGCATCTTTAACTTTTTGGCGACATCTACTGTACGAATGGGAAAATGCTGCAGAATCATTCTGAACACAGAGATAGTCTAGAAATTATTTTATTTTTAATTTAAACACTACACTCTTTTTTATTCTTTCCTTCAGTATAAGCAGGCCTCTTTTTTAAAAATTTAATACTATTTAAGTAATTTCCCTATCTATTATTGCATGCATGCATGTGTGTGCTCAGTCATGTCCAACTCTTTGTGACCCCCATGGACTATAGCCCGCCAGGCTCCTCTGTCATGGGATTTTTTTCAGCAAGAACACTGAAGTGGGTTGCCATTTCCTCCTCCAGGGGATCTTCCTGACCCAAGGATTGAACTTGAGTTTCTTGCATTGGCAGGCAGATTCTTTACCACTGAACCACCTGGGAATCCTGTATTACTGCATGAAAGTGAAAGTGAAGTCGCTTAGTCATGCCCGACCCTTTGCAACCCCGTGGACTGTAGCCTACCAGGCTCCTCTGTCCATGGACACCAGAGCCATGGGGTCACAAAAGGGTCAGACATGATTTAGCAACTAAAACCACTACCGAATATTTACAGTAGAACTTGACTTTTAAAGGAAATAAAAACTCCAAATCTGTCAACTTGACTTGTCATTTCTCTAGCTATAAAAAGAGAAGAATTATCTGGTATGCATAGCATCATTTACACTCCTAAATTATGCACAACCTGTTCACAACAGGTGGTTTGCAAGACTCAAACTATATCACATCTCATGATTATAACCAGGATATTCTTTCAGAGGTACTTGGTAATTCAACAACAAAGCAAATAATTTTTTATCAAGTATATATTATAGTAATATGCTAGATGCTTTCACCAATGTAACACATGAGGAAATGGTATGCTGTGCCGTGCTCAGTCACTTCAGTTGTATCTAACTCTTTGCAACTCCATGGGCTGTAGCCCATCAGGCTACTCTGTCATGGGATTCTCCAGGAAAGAATACTGGAATGGGTTACCATGCCCTCTTCCAGGGGATCTTCCCAACCCAGGGATCAAACCCGCATCTTCTGCATTGCAGGTGGATCCTTTACCACTGATCCACCAGGGAAGCCAATGAAATGGTACAGCTCCCAAAGAAAACCTCAAAATATGGGGGCCCCGTGTTCCATAGAAGGAGCTATTCTCACCCACTCTGGTAAGCAATGAGAAGACATATCTCTCATTGGCTATGGTTCTCCAGGTCATAAAAGAAAGAAAATACTATTTTTTCAACCTGCTATTGTATTCCAGTAGACAGACATCTATTTAAAGTTGGTCATAGTATAAAAACTAGATATGATAGAAGTAAACGAGCCTAGAGTTTCACTTAGTGTTATATGAACCAATTTAAATTATTGAGCAATTCCTTCCATATTGTGATTTCCTCTCTAGTTCTCAGTATCTTTTTTTAAATTAATGACCCTAAGGCCCAATAATCTGCATGAAAAAATAACCCATTTTGTTTAATAATTTTAATTATGCTGTTATCTTTATAATTATACTAATTTAATAATTACATATTAAATTGTGAGCTAATTATCCTGCACGTATTTATTGGCAAGGCTGGCTCACCCTGTGAAAAATAAAATACAGACTGTTCCTCAAGAGTTTACAGCCTGGAAAAGGGATGCATCAACATACAAATCAGAAGGCCCTAAGTGACCAAATGAGATCTATAGTAATGAGATTAGGATTGGCTCAGACAGCAAAAAATCTGCCTGCAATGCAGGAGACCCAAGTTCAATACCCTGGAGAAGAAAATGGCAACCCACTCCAGTATTCTTGCCTGGAGAATTCTATGAACAGAGAAACCTGGCAGCATACTGTCATGGGGTCGCAAAGAGTTGGACATGGTTGAACGACTAACACTCACTTTCACTTCACTTCACAAGTACTTCCAGCTGAAGGAATCAGTGGGAGAGGTATAGACAAAGTGATCCATGTGATCAAATAAGAGGAGTAAGTGCATTTTCCAAGTGCTGGTGTGGATGGTCTGGGTAAGGAGGAAATCAAGAGCCTGGACCATCATCAGTGAGACAGGAAGGGCTAGACAAAGGTCTGACACTGAGCAGCCCTGGATGTCTACTCATTGAATACACATTGGCTGATAAATGATTAACAAGAAACAGAGGCTGAGACAACTCACAAAAGACCCTGACTTGCAAACTAAAAAGTTTGAGATATTTGCCAGGAATTCTGAGTGCCTTACCCTAGTGCCCTAGATCATGGAAGAGAAATATCTTCAACTCCTGAGTTTCAAGTCAATTTCCTTTTAGTTGCATCTCAATGCTATTGTGCCAGGCTGGGTTTTCCCCAGCTTCATTCTTCTTATACGTTTAAATTCTTCCTGTTCGAAGACTATGGCTTTTTGGCAAGTTGCCATAGATCTTCCACACAGATTAGTCTATACTTTCCATTCTGAAAAAAATCATTGTTTCCCCCACTTCCTCTTAAAATTACAAATTACAATCACCATCTTTCCCTGGGAAATTACTTTTATGCCATAAATTTTTAAATACTTTAGATTTTCCTCTCCAAATACATTTTATCATAGTCAGCCCTAGAATGTCCCTTACCACACCTGGTAAGTAAAAGCATAGTCCAGGAACATATCATCATCTCCTCTGACCACAGAAGGTAGGAAAGTAATAGCCTAGAAAAGGCTGAGATACAAGAGGAAACCTCCCCCAACTTAGTTGCCTTCATCCACCTTCCAAAAAAGAAAACCTTGCTTTAATTTATCTTAAAGTCTGAAACTTTCTGACCTGTCAATTAAATATATAAACACCATGTTTGAAATGCCTAATATATAAGTACAAACATATTCAGAGATAATTAAATTCAGTTGACAACTGCAAATCATAAATACATACAGGTTGAGATTCTGCCTAGAATTTAATTTTCATCCTAATTGTAGAAGCAATGAAACATTTTTCTACTACATCAAGTTTGAGGTTCTCAACTCTACCCTAGACAAGTAAGATTTTGAGTTTCCAGTCCATGAGTTCATAGTTTCTTTTTAATCAGTTATCACTTTCTACTAACCTCAGCATATTGGTAAAATTAAAACATCATCCTTTCTTTTCTCCAGTGGCTCAAATGGTAAGGAATCCACTTGCAGTGTGGTAGACCTCAGTTCAATCCCTGGGTTGGGAATATCCCCTGAGAAGAGAACGGCTACCCACTCCAATATTCTGGCTTGGAGAATTCCATGGACAGAGGAACCTGGTGGGCTACAGTCCATGGGGTCGCAAAGAGTTGGACATGACTGAGTAACTTTCACTAACTAACCTCAGCCTATTGGTAAAATTAAAACATCATCTTTTATTTTTCATTTGTAGTTTCAATCTAACTTCACACAACCTATAGAAGAAAAATGGGACAAATTCAAATGACAGAAAGAATTATAAAGATAATTTATACTTCCATACTAATTTTTAAATGTCTGCATGAATCAAGCAGCTTAACTTCAGCTCTATACAAATCTGTGCTAAGTAGATAAAACAGCTACAAGCTACAAGGAAGCCACAGTTCTCTCTACAATCAAATTATATTCTCCATAAGCATACATATGAACTAAACTGGTTTTCCCCACAGGCATGATTGTTCCTTAAATAAGGCTGTCAGGACTGCCACCTACTGACAGAGCAGCTGCACCTCAATGTGATGATTTAAGAATGACCATGTACTGCATCCCGGCGAAGGCGATGGCACCCCACTCCAGTACTCTTGCCTGGAAAGTCCCATGGACGGAGGAGCCTGGTGGGCTGCAGTCCATGGGGTCGCTAAGAGTCGGACACAACCGAGCAACTTCACTTTCACTTTTCACTTTCATGCATTGGAGAAGGAAATGGCAACCCACTCCAGTATTCTTGCTTGGAGAATCCCAGGGACCAGGGAGCCTGGTGGGCTGCCGTCTATGGGGTCGCACAGAGTCGGACACAACTGAAGTGACTTAGTAGCAGCAGCAGCAGCAGCATGTACTTCATCCAGATTAGGCCACCTTTGAGAGTAAAACCTATATATCTTTTGCATATTGTTCTCAAAACTTTATACATTTTTTCTCTAAAAATAAAAACTACATATCTGTATAATCTAAGATAAAAATTTTAAAACTTCATATTCATTATCTAAACATTAAAAGATATGATCACATAACATAGATTTAAACACATAATCTATGTGTGACCAGACTAGAATCAAGATGGCGGAATAGAAGGATGCAGAACTCACCACCTCCTACAAACACATTAAAAATATACCTGCAAATTGAACAATTCTCACTGAAAACTAACTGGAGACAAGCAAAAAGAATCCTGTACAGTCAAGGCTGTAAGAAAGATCCACACAGGTAGGAAGGGAAGAGAAATAATCAGGTCGGAACCTGGCCCCCAGGGAAGGGACAAACTCAGAGGAAGAGATCACACAGGTGGAGATCTGTCCTGGGGAGTGAGACGTTCAAGCCACATACTGGGTGCCCCAGTCCTGGGTTCTGACAAAGGGAACACAAGCCCTCTTGGCCGGTTGGGGGGCTGGTGGGACTAACAGGAAAGCTGAGGGAAGCCTGGACTCAGCTCACGAGATGCACATAAATGCTTTCTTTCTCCTAAAGCAGGGCAGAGAGGGCAGATTGAAACCACGAAGGTGGCTGACTGATTTTCCAGAACACCGCAGGGTATGCCCCAACCTGAGCCAAGCAAATGCTCCAGCGCTGGCTGTCTCATGTTGCAACTCCACATGACAGCAAGGGCTGCCACCAGAGAGGAAAAATCTTACCTCTGAAACACTGAAGAGGCTCATACCCTATGTGAGGTCTGAGCAGGGAGGAGGGCAGCCATTACTGCTGTTGCTTAGGGAGAGCATCAGAGGCAGAATGGATCTCGAACAGCAGCCAGACCACCACAGCGCATGCACCAACCCCCACTGAATACCCACACCAGCCCCTCTTGCTCCAGCACTGCTCTGGGGCAAAGGTGCTGGAGGAAGAACACACACATAAATGAAGCTGAATCAGCTCGGTCCTGAACCAAGGGCTTCTCTAGCAACTTAGGACCTGATTCTGGCCCCACTGGGGTAGTGATGGCCACTGAACAGAGGGGAAGCCCTGTCTCATGCCTGGCTCAGGCCTCAGCCCCTCATCCTGCCATGGTGACAGCTGCCAACATACCTGAGGAAGGACGTGACTTGTGTTCACAGCAAATCCACCTCTCTCACCAAAGTCACTGGGCACACGCAGACTCTACAGGAATGCTCCGACATACGGACACCTTATCAACATCGACACAGGTCACCGCTCCACCTCATTTCATGGAGACAGAAAGAAAAGTAAAATGAGGAGACAGAGGAACTAGTCTCAATGGAAAGCACAAGAGACCCTCTTGGGAAAAAACTAATAAAAAAGAAATAATTCACCAGATAGAGTCCAAAGCATTAGTAACGAGAATGCTAACTGAATTAGGGGAAAGGATAGATGAACACACTGAGATTTTTAACAAGAGACTAGAAAATATAATATAGAACCAGTTACAACTGTTTTAGAACTCTTTGCAACAATTTCTGAGTGTGGAGTTTCACCTGTCATCTAGTTTTATTGAGGATGAAATTTGTGTTTAATTTTATTTTTCTTATGTACTTCTTATGATTTCTTAGAGAAGGAGAAATAATACCATATGCTTCCAATTTTAAGCTGAAAGTCCTTTTTTAAAAAA
>SJYQ01003927.1:9171-21241 GCA_006410935.1 Redunca redunca | reverse complement strand
AAGTTCAGGGGTGTTCTGATTAATATGAATCAGCTAAGGAATTTTTTAGATGAACAGAAATTATTCACTATTTATTTTTAAGGCCTCAAAATCAAATAGCAATTAATCTCAATTTGATCTTAAAGCAGAATATAATCACTGATGACGTTTAAAATTCATCAGAGAAATATGATATTTAAAAATCTTACCCATATGTAAAACATTATTTTTGAGCCAAATCTAACTTCAGTTGATAACACTTGTGCTATCCTCAACCTCTGAATTTTTTTCTTATCTCTTTGCTCTAACAAAACTCCTCTCTTAAAGGTCATTAGTTAACCCAAGTTGCCAAATCCAGTATTTAAATGCTAATTAAAAAGCCCCATGTCATTCATCTTCTGCTTTTATCATATATACTGAAGTCTTAGAACTCTGTTCTTGTTTCTTTTTCTTTATTGTTCACTCCTGGATTTTCTCCTACTTCTGAAACTAGCCTCTCTTTTTCATTGATTCCTCTCTTCCAGTTCCCTATTAAATTTTAGCTCCCTTATATCTCATGCTCAGTTATTTCTTCTCAATCATTCAAGGCCAAAACTTTCCCTTACCAATATGATTGTGCTACCCAAATTTATATCTCAAACCTGACATTTCTCTTGAGCTCCATACTCACGTTTAGAGCACCTGATGTCCTAAGAGGATATCCTGTAAACAATTTAAATAACTATAAGCCTTACAATCATTCCATCGGAGTTAGTCACCCTTCAATGACTGCTCAGTGACTAAAGCAGTAATACCAAAAACAGTATCAAAAGATCCTCATGTATGAAGGGAAAAGATGAAAAATCTTGTGCCTGTGAGTAAGGACTCTTCCAGTTTCAAGTAAGAAAATACCAAATCTGCTCAGTTTAAGAATATATTGACTCATATATTTCTGTAAGAAACTAGCTGCTGACATGGTTCAATTCAATTGTTTAATAATTGTCTTTATTCTGTAATATCACAGGCAAAATAAACTCAAAATGGATCAAAGAGCCAAATGTGAGGCTGGACACTATAAACCTCTTAGAGGAAAACACAGGCAGAACACTCTGACATCAGTCACAGCAATCTTTCTTGACCACCTCCTAGTGAGCATGGGACACCAGCTCCCAGGCACTCCTCAGCACCTCTGCTGCGCTTGTGCAGCCACAACCAGCACTCCTCAGGAGGGCGACAAGAGGCACTCGAGGTTCCTTGCCACTACTCTTCCCCACTCTGTCCCAACATAGCAGCTAGAGTGAGCATCCAGAATACATACCAGATCGTGTTGTTCTGCTTAAACCGTCCAGAGCCGTCACTGGACTCAGAGGAACAGCCGAGACCTTTACAATGCTCTAAATGCTTCACAGTGTCCAAACTGCTAACCCATCCCCTCTCTAAACTCACCTCCCAGTGTTCACCCCTTCACTCACCCAAATCTAACTTTTCATCTTTTTTAGATCAATTCCCAAATTGCTCACCATGATATACATGCTTTCTGAGTTTGCTTCTACTGCTTGACCCGCCTGATGCCCTCCCTAGGTGTGTTCTTTCTCAAATAGTCCATCCTATCTTATGGCCTTTGCACCAACTCTCCCGCAGCCTAGACTGCTCTTCCCCAGACGGCTGCAAGCACAACTCTTATTCCCAATCCCGCCAGGTCTCTGCTCAAATACTACTTGATCAGGAAAGACTTTTTAATTATTCTATGTAAAATAACAGCCCACTATCACTCTGCATGTTTCTCTAATAAAACAGTATCACAAAAATATGCACTCATTTATTTCCCGTCCTTCCCTCATAGGTCTGAGGACTGAAGAAAATATTTCCTGACAAAGTGATGATTCAGCTGAGTCATAAGTAGGAATAAACCACCAAGAAATGGGAAGAAGCACATTCAGGTGAAAGTGTTAGAAATAATAAGGCCCTGGATCTGGAAAAGGCAGTAACTGTGTTGTGAAAGGACAGTGTAAATCATGCTAAGGAGTTTGCCTTTTATCTCAAGCACAATGAAAGATTTAAGGAGTAGGATTTTATGATAAGAATTTCATTTTGAGATGATGCTTTTAGCTGTTTCAAGAAAAGATGGATTCAGTGGAGGACAAGGATGTTTAGGAAAGTCAGTAAAAGACTCTTTCAATGGCAGAGGTAGGCGTTTCATGTGATAGCTTCTGAGATTCATCTTCCACAGTATTAACCATGAATCTCTTGCAGCCTCTTGTTCCAAATCTCTTCTTTAATTTATTTTGAGATAGTTATATTGTCCCTTGGTTTGAAGACCTGGAGCTGACTGTGGCTCAGATCATGAGCTCATTATTGCAAATTAGGGACTTAAATTGAAGAAAGTAGGGAAAATCACTAGGCCATTCAGGAATGCCCTAAATCAATTCCCTTGATTATACAGTGGAAGTGACAAATAGGTTCAAGGTATTAGATCTGATAAACAGAGTACCTGAAGAAATCTGGACAAAGATTCATAACATTGTACAGGAGGTGGTGTAAAAACCACCCCTGAGAATCAGAAATGGAAGAAGGCAAAATGGTTGTCTGAGGAGGCCTTACAAATAGATGAGAAAAGAAGAGAAGTGAAGAGCAAAGGAGAAGGAAAGATATACCCAAATGAATTCAGAGTTCCAAAGAATAGCAAGGAGAGATAAGAAAGCCTTCCTCAGTGAACAATGAAAAGAAACAGAGGAAAACAATAGAATGGAAAAGACTAGAGATCTCGTCAAGAAAATTAGAGATACCAAAAGAATATTTCATGCAAAGTTGGGCACAATGAAGGACAGAAATGGTAAGGACCTAACAGAAGCATAAGAGATTAAGTAGAAGTGGCAAGAATACACAGAAGAACTGTCCAAAACAGGTCTTAATAACCCATATAACCACAATGGTATAGTCACTCACCTAGAGCCATACATCCTGGAGTGTGAAGTCAAGTGAGTCTTAGGAGGCATTACTATTAACAAAGTTAGTGGAGGTGATGGAATTCCAGCTAAGCTATTTAAAATCCTAGAAGATGATGCTATTAAAGTACTACACTCAATAAGCCAGCAAATTTGGAAAACTCACAGTGGCCACAGGACTGGAAAAGGTCAGTTTTGATTCTAATCTCAAGGAAGGGCAGTGAAAAGAATGTTCAAACTACCATACAACTGTGCTCATTTCACATGCTAGCAAGGTAATGTTCAAAATCCTTCAAGCTAGGCTTCAATAATACATGAACCAAGAGCTTCCAGAGGTACCAGCTGGGTTAGAAAAGGCAGAGGAACCAGAGATCAAACTGCCAAAGTCCCCTGGATCATAGGAAAACAGCAAGGGAATTCCAGAAAAACATCTACTGCTGCTGCATTGACTATGCTAGAGCCTTTCACTGAGTGGATCACAACAAACTGGGAAATTCTTCAAGAAATGGAAATAAAGACCACCTTACCTGCCTCCTGAGAAACCTGTATGCAGATCAAGAAACAACATGGAACAACTGACTGGCTCAAAATTGGGAAAGGAGCGTGACAAGGATGTATATTGTCACCCTGCTTATTTAACTTATATGCAGAGTGCATCATGTGAAATATGAGGCTGGATAAAGCACAAGCTGGAATCAAGATTGCCAGGAGAAATATCAATAACCTCAGATATGCAGATGATACTACTCTGATGGCAGAAAGCAAACAGGAAGTAAAGAGCCTCTTGTTGAGAGTGAAAGAGGAGAGTGAAAAATATGGCTTAAAACTCATTCACACAACTGGGAAAATAGAGCATAGATTTCAAATTGTACACATTTTGCTGTGAATATATTCATGTCTGCAATTCACAAATGGAATAATTTTCTTTTACAAGATAATGATGTCCATGAGATGGAGTTCCAATGGGATATCTCTATAGTCAAACAAACATTTGTGCATGTTTCCATTCATTTACTTTTACAAATGAAAGTGACAAAACAATCTTATGTCCTTGATGATATAAACTCTAGTGCTTTGAACTGGCAGCCCCTTCTGTAGTATGTATAGATTCTCTTTGCTGTTTTCAACCTCATAGGTGCCTCTTTTAGCCACTGAGTTTGACCTTAGTCTGTCATTTTTAAAACCATAAAAAGACCAGAGAACATCTGCCAGGGAGGTTCATAATAGCTGAATCAGTAACTGTCTCAACTAGTAAGCAGTTTCATATGGTTAGGAATTTATCATGTGATCTTAAATCAAGGGTGTTTGGACTTAGAAATCAGTTGGATTTTTACCTTATCCGTAGTCTATTTTCACATGTTAAATTTATAACTACACATAAAATTCCTTGTATATATAATGTTGTTGTTCAGTTGCTAAGTTGTGTCGAACTCTTTGCGACCCCATGTACTATAGCATGCCAAGCTACATGAATAATAGCTAAGGGTAAAAATTTCTATTAAATACAATATTTTGGTTTCTGAGTTGTGTGTGTGCATGTGCACATGTGCACACACGTTTGAAATTTCTTCACTAGATACAGACAGTCCTTGATTCTATGTGAAACTGCCTGACTCTTTGCGATCCCATGCACTGTAGCCCTCCAGGCTCCTCTCTCCATGGAATTCTCCAGGCAAGAACACTGGAGTGGGTTGCCACGCCCTTCTCCAGGGGAATCTTGTCAATCATGGATCAAGCCCAGCTCTCCCACATTGCACGTGTATTGTTTACATCTGAACCACCATGGAAGCTCAAAGATAAAACTTAAAATCCATAGTTATGGAAGAGTTACACATGAACTTAACCTTAGTGTAGGTATTACAAATATCTGAAGAGTTAGTTAAGTCAGTTATGTTGTATTCTACCAAAACTACACGAACCAGGACTTAGCATTTTTTAAAATATACAATTGATAATATATTTTTAAATAATGTTGAGTGTTAGGAAGCAAGATGAAGAGGGTACCTACTGCTTCGACTGCTCATCCCAAGCTGTTTATTCACTCAGGTAAAATTTCATTTAAAGAATGTGTTTCAGATTTAAGTGGTCCAGTTGTTTGGAAGATAAAATGAGATAATTTATGTAAAGGAAAGTTGTACAATAGTCAGCAAATGTTAACTCTCTTTATTTCTCCCTTTATCTTTCTCATTCCTCATTCCTCTTCCCCTGTCTTCCAGCCTTCACTCATGTATATTACCATGTCTCAAATAATATTTTTATATGTAAACAAAATAGAAATATTTTATACTGAAAAAAACCTCCCCCAAAAAATCATTTTAAGAAATAGTTCTTTAATATGATAGCATTTACAGATTTTATTCTACAGAAATAAAAGCCAGAAAAGTTTTCTGATCATTTCTCTTCCTGATTGCTGATATTTTATATTAACCAGTGATGCCTATATCAGGCCTCCATGTCAAGCTATCACAATAGAACTATGAATATGCAATCCTGATACTGAAAAACATTTTTAATTGTAAACAATATTTATTAGCTACCACTAATGTTACACTACTCAATGGAAAGGCAGGATATAAATACTTTTACCTTTTTTTCTTTACTTTCTCTACTTTTTTGGGCACGTGAGGTGGGATGGAATCATTTTTTAAAACTTTTACATATGGTCAAGGCACTAATGGTGCTTGGTAAAAAAAAGCATAAAACAGCAAGCAGGGACTTTGTCTAGTGCTTATTATGTGCCAGTTCCTGTTCTAAGTATTTTATAAAGTCATTTAACTCCCACACAAACTCTGGGGTAGTGCTATAAGCCCCACTTCAGCTCCCAGAGGCAACTTATTATTTTCACCCCTATTCCCTAGCTTTCATTCTCCTCCTTAATATTATTCTTATCATCTTATGATCTCTGGTGTGTTCACCAGTCATTATGAAAAATGAAAGGGCCCAGATCCTCTTTTATCTTCTCCTATTGGTCAGGGATTGATCAGCACATAAGCTAAACTGAGCCATTTAGCTCAACCCCAAGCTCACCCTGGCACTTAGATTTTAGGTGTCTGACATTAGAATATGTTCCTATAGGCAGATGTCAGGACATCTCAGCAGCCATGACTTAGTGTCACATTGCTGGTGGTGACACCTTGACCTGACCCATCCTGCAGTGGTTGTTCTTCCCACTGATTCATCTTCATCATCTTTGTATCCTGCCCATTCCCTTCTCTCTTCCCCCAGCTTCCAGGTGAAACTAGGGGAGTGGGGGTGGTACCATTTATTTCAATAAATCTTCTCTCTCTCCACAATTTTTTTTTTTCCATGTAAGGTAGCCATACTTGGTTTCTGTTGCTTATAACTCAGATCCTTGAAACAGAAATTAGGACCAGAAGTAGGTTAACATTAAGAGACTCTAAAATGTGGTCTTAGCAGAGCCAAGGAGATTGGCTAGAGGTCAGTGGGACACATCTATTCAGTGGCTGGAAGATTCTAGTTATTAATACATGGTAATGGAAATAATCATTTTTGTCCATTCGTAACCTGGAGAACCAGATCATGTGTGTATTGAAGCTTTTGCATGAAGGAACTATGGAGAAAAAATAAGGATGTTAGAGTGTATTGACTATATTTAATGGCCTTCAATAAATTCCTACATAAAAGAGGTACGATAGTTTTGATACTGCCATTGGAAAGCAGAAGGGTGAAAATAAGACCTTGACTAGTGAAACACTATAACTGATGCCTGTTCAGTTGCCAGAGAGTCTAATACCTGGAATCCAGAAAGATTGGAAGAGCAGTTATCTTTGTGACTCAGGAGAATGCTGTTGCTTCCTGTTCCCCATCCAGGCCTCCAGTATTAATACTTAGCTCCTACTAATAAGAAAGGCTCTTTCCTCCCCTTGAGAAGAAGCCCTCACATGAAGCCTGCAGAAAGAGAGCATTTTAATGGCATTTTTATCTCCCAGCTGATTGTTTCAAATTGCCCCCAAACAGCTTCACTAAAGCTGTTGCCTCAAACTTTATCTTACTTCCAGTGCCTTTCCCAGCAGATTTCTGGGCCCAAGAAATTGTATCTCTAACCACTCCTCGGGTGGTGTTGCTGCTGACCTAGGAACCACTTTGAGAACCACAGTGCTTGATAAATGAGCAAAGCAGAGAAATGGAGGCTCATTAACACAAAAACTCTGGTAGCTAGAACTGAACATCAAGACTTCAACTCATCAGGATCTCTGTCTTTGGCTGCTGGCCTATGAAACTTCCTGGAAGCCTCTATATATTTAATGAACTTTACTGCCAAATAAGCTCCACACCAGGGATTTCTTAGGTCCTGAATATAGTCTCTAAGCTCCTTAATTAATAGGAAGTAAGTCTCTAAGCAGCAAAGGGAAAGGGGTAACAAACCCAGTGACCTTCTCAGAGACAGTGGTGAAAGACTGTAGAAAAGAAACATCCAGAAACATCATAAGCAAGCCAGAGGTAAGCAGACTGGCAAACTGAAGAACTCACAGGTCAGAGAGTCCATACCATGGATGTTCGGACCAGTCATCCCTATGTGATGTTTCCTCTTTTCCAAATGGAAGTTTCACTTTAGTCACTCTTTTCCTTCTGCATCACTCTGTTCTTACATGTACACCATATAGATAACTGTCTCTTTAGCCATATATTACTGAATCATGAGAAACTATATTTGGACCCAAGAAAAGGAATGTACCTCACCCAGGGTCAACCACTCACTCTCTGAAGAGCTCCTCAAAATAACTTGCTGCTAAAACAAAGTTAAGTTTATTGCTTACCACTGTAAAGGAAACCACTGATGGGACATTAGTAGCATTTCAGAATAACAAGGTCAAAGATTAGGGTTTTGTTCTGATTTACTATATCTGGGGATATTTCCATGTGACAGGCAGGTGAAGATTGGGCCAAGTTTATTATGTAACAGTTTAGGGTTAGTGGACACAGTGAAAGAAAAGTTTTAAAGCAAGCCTTTGAAGAAAAACAGTCTAATGATCATAGTTGAGTGATCCACTGAGATACCCTGCAAGGGCAAGTTCAGAAAAGTTATTTGCTACTTCATCTTCCAAACACCAGACTCACTGGGATTGCAGTCAATCAAATACAAAGCATGTTAATGTAGACCTTAAGCTGCGTGATTATATATGATTTTTATTTTTATCAGAGCTCTTAGAATCTGAATTCAGTAACTTAATCTTTGGATTGCATTTTCTGAGATGACGTATGTGTTTTTAAGGGCTATTTGTGTGGTGTCTGCTTGTTCTATGTAAACTCGAGCATGTTTTAAGCCACGTGTTGAAAGAAGTGTGTGTCCAGCTATTGAGAAGCCTGAGGAGTAGGCTAAAATGGGCATTTCTGTTTGTCTCCAGAATCCATGTTCCTTTTTAGTAGTGCCTGATTTCCATTTGAGATTAGTTTCCAGGTTGTCTCTGGGCAATCATTCTGACTCAGGGGACTTCCTGGTGCTACACGCATTGATGGAGGAATGGATGCCAGAGAGAAGGATTTGGGGAGGTGGTAGAACACATGGCATCTCCTTTTGACCGTTCCTGAACTCTTCCAGTTGATCGTGGCTTGTTCTGTGCTCCTTACTAGTCCTTCTGTCATAAAATAACTCACGCAAGTGGTTTACTATTGTGCCTGGCCAAGGTGAGTGGTTTCAGTGAGTGCGTTTCCCCTGCCACTCTGACCCAAGTCATAGGTAAGTATCTCGATATGTGAAATGTGTCTGAATTCCAAGAATTTTTTTCTTTCTTTTAAAACTCTGATATTCAAGACAATTATTTTACCAGGTGTTCAAAAAATGTCTAATGCAACATTCAAAGTTGAGCAATGAATTCTCTGTCAGGTGCTGTCTCTATCACCCTGAAACAATTGAAGCCTAGTCAATGCACGGGAATATCCAGGACAATATGCATTATGGGACTCCAAAATGATTCTATTTTTATTATGCTGCTACTGCTAAGTCACTTCAGTCGTGTCCGACTCTGTGCAACTCCATAGACGGCAGCCCACCAGGCTCCTCCATCCCTGGGATTCTCCAGGCAAAAACATTGGAGTGGGTTGCCATTTCCTTCTCCAACGCGTGAAAGTGAAGCCGCTCAGTCGTGTCTGACCCTCAGCAACCCCATGGACTGCAGCCTTCCAGGCTCCTCCATTCATGGGATTTTCCAGGCAAGATTACTGGAGTGGGGTGCCATTGCCTTATGCCTTCATCCAATTCCCCTTTGCCCCACTAACCCCACCTCTGGAAACCACAAGACTTGATCTTTTTCTGAGTCCGTTTGCCTATTATTGAGGCATATTTTACTGACAATGCTGTGTTCACTCTTGTTACACAACATAGCAATTCAATAATTCTGTACATTTCAACATGATCAACATGATTAGTCTAGTTACCATCTGTCACCATGTATATATTAGGTAGTTAGAATAGGAAAAAGAAGTCCAGAATGGTGGTGGCTAAAAAACAAAGAAGGAAAAAACCTGTGAAAATAGAACAAATGTCCGAGGACCAAAGTGACAACGTTAGGTAAAACAAACAGCCCTCCTGGATAGACCAATTTACATAGGGCAGGCTCAGTGTGGGGAGAAAAAACATAAAAAGAGGAGCCAAAATTGGGCCTTTGTCTTCTCTTCTCTTCCTGTCTTTTGGGTCGGCCTGCCCTCATGCCTCGAGGATGTATTTTTCTTTGCTTGCCAAATAAAACAGAGCTGTAACATGGAGCCGTAACAGTGGTCTGTCCACTGCTTCAAATTTTTGCTACAGTGAGACAGAACTGAGGAAATTACAAACTCCCCTGACATATATGGTGCCGTGACTCATATTTAACCTGGTTGAAACAACCTCAGCTCAGCCCCCATGAGGCAGAAGCCAAGCACAGCAGAAGCCCAACTCAGTGAAAGCTTCTGTGGTGGAAACTGAATGAGAAGAAAACCCAGCATGGGGGAAGTGATAAGAAGCCCAGTGTGCTGGAAACTGGGACAGCAAAAATAAACTCAGCAGAAAGCTCACACGGCTCAGTCTCAGATTTCAAGAAGACCTCTGGTTAAGGTAGGAGGTCCTTGCTCCTATGGCTGGAAGGACATATGCCTAACAAAATCTTAATTTCTTTACAGTCTCTGGTTTCTTGTTTCCTTGAATCCCCCACACTCCACCCCACCATGACTAGGCCAGTGGTAGTGGGTGCAAATGAGGGACTTAGGCAAGGGCTACTTAGTAGTTGTTGCCCAAATGCATGGGGGGTTTTCTGTCCTTAATCTTCTTTAATCTTCTTTGTGCCAAGGATCTGGCCAATGAAAACTGTGAGAACAGGTCAGGTATTTAGCAGATTTTCTGGCAGGTTATGAAAGGGATTCCTTGGTACTTTTTTTCCACTGCTTTTTCCTCCCATCCTTTAGCTCCTTTCTCCCAGGACTTGAGCCCAGCCAAAACCCAGGGTTCCTAATTTCAGGACATGATAAAGCTCAGGCTCTTGATGTCTCATTGCAAAAAATTCAGTGAAAGACACGGTGATAGGTAAGAGGTGGATTTGTTCAGATTCAGAGAGAAGCACATTCCAAGAGTGTGGGCCCTCACAGAGGGCGAGTGCAGTGGCCATGGAATGTGG
This sequence comes from Redunca redunca, assembly GCA_006410935.1. Classification (NCBI taxonomy): domain Eukaryota; kingdom Metazoa; phylum Chordata; class Mammalia; order Artiodactyla; family Bovidae; genus Redunca; species Redunca redunca. The sequence continues at coordinate 10,731 of SJYQ01003927.1, read as the reverse complement.
TGTGGTCAGTTTTTGAAGGCTGGGTTATTTCATATGCTAATGAGTAGGAGGGTCATTCCAACCATTTGGGAACCACCCATTCCTTTTGACAGTGCTTTGGAACTGTCCTGGCATTTCTGAGTGTGTCATTTAGGTTGCAGATTGAGGATCAAAGTTTAGTTGAATTTGACGTTATCTTGGACCCATTTGATTTTAATTGGTTTATGTTATGCCCTTGGACTATGTCATTCTTTCAAAAGTTTTTCCCTGCCCCCCTTCCCTCCTGTTTCATACTCTTCTCCTGAGCCTCATCTGGGCCCACAATGTTGCCTTTACAATCTTTTGGAGGGACAACCAGAAAATATCCAGTCCTTGGGAGGGAAATACTGTATAGTATCCAATCCTTCTAGGTACTCAGGCCTTCATCTGCTAAGTTTCCTACAACATGTGCAACAACAGCATCTCTCAGAGAACCCACTAAGGTAGGTGACAGGCACACAAAGCCTGCTAGAAATCCATCTGTTGTGGCATCCCTTCAAGAGCAACTGGGCTTCCAGGGATAATGTTAGCCACTTTGGGAGTTAGCCCTGCAGGCCATTTAAGCCCAAACCCTTGCTACCCTTCTCTTAAAGTTATAACCATACCCCAGGTCAAATCTCCACTCCACTTTTATGGAACACCTGGTCTGTTGCCTCTTATCTGTTTGTTCTTAAGCCACTTACTAACTCCTACAAGTAAGACCCTGTTGTAGGCAACATTGCTTAACTCTGCTTATTATTAAAATACTCCTAATGCCCCTTGCCTGAGGCCAGGGACTGCAGCTGGGAAGAGCAACCCCACCTCCATGGAGTGGTGGCTGCCTGGGCCCAGGAGGGCCTAGAGGAGCCATCCCATGTTGAAGCTCAGGAGGTGAGGAGGTACCCCTCGTCCAAGGTAAGGAGCAGCGGCTGCGCTTTGCTGCAGCAGCCATGAAGAGATACCCCATGCCCAAGGTAAGACAAACCCAAGTAAGATGGTAGGTGTTGCAAGAGGGCATCAGAGGGCAAACACACTGAAACCATACTCACAGAAAACTAGTCAATCCAATCACACTAGGACCACAGCCTTGTCTAACTCAATGAAACTAAGCCATGCCCTTGGGGCAACCCAGGGTGGGTGGATCATGGTGGAGAGGTCTGACAGAATGTGGTCCACTGGAGAAGGGAATGGCAAACCACTTCAGTATTCTTGCCTGGAGAACCCCATGAACAGTATGAAAAGGCAAAATGATAGGATACTGAAAGAGGAACTCCCCAGGTCAGTAGGTGCCCAATATGCTACTGGAGATCAGTGGAGAAATAACTCTAGAAAGAATGAAGGGATGAAGCCAAAGCAAAAATAATACCCAGCTGTGGATGTGATTGGTGATAGAAGCAAGGTCCGATGCTGTAAAGAGCAATATTGCATAGGAACCTGGAATGTCAGGTCCAAGAATCAAGGCAAATTGGAAGTAGTCAAACAGGAGATGGCAAGAGTGAACGTCGACATTCTAGGAATCAGCGAACTAAAATGGACTGGAATGGGTGAATTTAACTCAGATGA
>SJYQ01003926.1:70842-97091 GCA_006410935.1 Redunca redunca | reverse complement strand
TGGAGTGGGGTGCCACTGCCTTCTCCACCTAGTAATATGCCTTTAAATTTCTTCCATGGCTTTTAATGGCTTGATAGCTCATTTCTTTTTGTTGTTGTTGTTCAGTTGCTCAGTCGTGTCCAACCCTTTGCGACCCCATGGACTGCAGCACGCCAGGCTTCCCTGTCCATCACCAACTCCTGCAGTTTGCTCAGACTCATGTCCATTGAGTGGGTGATGCCATCCAACCTTCTCATCCTCTGTCGTCCCCTTCTCCTCCTGCCTTCAATCTTCCCCAGCATCAGTGTCTTTCCCAGTGGATTGGCTCTTCTTTTAGTGCTAATATTTCATTGTTTGAATATGCCACAGCTTATTTATGCCATTTATCTATAGAAAAACATTTCCCAAGTTTTGGCCGTTGTGAATAAAGCTGCTATAAACATCTGTATGCAGGTTTTGGTGTGTACATGTTTTCAGCTCTTTTGGGTAAATACCAAGGAACATGATGTTGGTTTATATAGTTAGAGTATGTTTGTTTTTGTAAGAAGTTGCCAAACTCTTCCAAAGTTGATGTACCATTTTGCCTTCCCACCAACAGCAAAGGAGAATTCCCGTTGCTCACATCCTTACCAACATTTGATGTTGTCAGTGTTTTAGCTTTGGACCAGTCTCAGAGGTGTGCATCAGTGTCTTATTGTTTAATGTGAATTCTTTAATGATGTATGATGTTGAATATCTTTTCATATGCTTATTTGCCATGTGGATATCTCCTTTGGTGAGGTATATATTCAAGTCTTTTGCCCATTTAAAAATGGAATTTTTCCTTTCTTGTTGGACTTTAAGAGTTCTTTGTAAACTCTGAATAGCAGTCCTTTGTCAGAAAAATGTCTTTTGCAAAGCATTTTCATAAATGCTTTTTCTACATTTATTGATATGATCATGTGACTTTTCTTCTTTAGCCCAAGGTGATATTATTTGATTTTCAAATGTTGAACCATCATCGCCTACCTAGAATAAATCCCATTTGGTCATGGTGTATACTTATTTTTATACATTGTTGGATTCAATTTGCTGGTATTTTGTTGAGGAATCTTGTATCTGTGTTCTTAAGAGACGCTGGTTTGTAGTTTTCTTGTGATGTCTTTTTCTGGTTTTGGTATTAGGGCAATGCTGGTCTCCTCCACTTCTATATTTTCAAAGAGATTATAGAGAATTGGTATAGTTTCTTCCTTAAATGTTTAGTAGAGTTCACCAGTGAACCCATTTCTGCCTGGTGCTTTCTGTTTTGAAAGGTTACTAATTATTGATTCAATTTCTTTAAAAAGATATAGGCTTATTCAGATTGTGTCTTTGAAGGAATTGGTCCATTTCATCTAGGTTATCAGATTGTAGACATAGAGTTGTTTACAATATTACTTTAAAAATATTTATTAGTTTGGCCGCACAGGCTGTTTATTGTGGCATGCCCCAACTAGGGGGTCAAACCTAGGCCCCCTACATTGGGAGAGTCTTAATCACTGGACCACCAGGAAAGTCCTTACGATATTCCTTTTAATGTCCATGGGCTCTGTAGTGATGTCCCTTGTTTCATTTTGATAAAGTAATTTGTATATTCTCTCTTTTTTTCCCCTTAATCAGCCTGGCTAAGGCTTATTGATCTATTGATGTCAAAGGACCAGCTTTTGGTTTGGTTGATATTCTCTATTCCTTTCCTATTTTCAGTTTCAGTGATTTCTGCTTTAGTATGTATTCTTTCTTTTCTTTTCCTTACTTTGGATTTGATTTACTGTCCTTTTTTTTTAGTTTCCTAAAGTGGATGTTTAGTTGATTGATTTTAGGTCTTTCTTCTTTTCTAATATATGCGTTCAATGCTATAAATTTCCCTCTAATCACTGCTTCTCTGCATATCATCTTTTTAAGTTTTCTTTTTCTTTTTTTGGCTTTACTACGTTGCATTTGGGATCTTAGTTCCCTGACCAGGTGTGTTGCAGAAAGCTTTCACTTTCATCTCGGGTTCAAAGGATTTATTAACAAAATAAGCCACTTGTTATATACAAATAAATAATACCAATATTTATTAGATAATTATTTAGCTTACTTTCAATATAATAACATTAAAAGAAAAAAGAAGTAGAAACAGCAGAGGATACACAACCAAACTGGAATTTGACCAACATCCAGGCTTAATTAGCACTGGGAAGTCCTCTGTCACAGCACATCTGGAGTCCCAGTTGGGAAAAAGTGCCAGGTAGCAAGTCTGCTCTGTGAGTGAGACTTCAAAAGTTGCAGTTCAGGGTTCCTGCTTATAATCCCAGGATGTAAACTGATATTGTTGTCAGTCTGAACAAATTGCAGCTCTGGTTTCATGTCAATGCTGTTTATTGTGTCTTGTAAAACTTGGAATGTTGTTAAGCCTGGGGCATTGAAAGATGCTTCTTCCTTGAAAGAAAAGCTATGACAAACCTAAAGAGCATATTAAAAAGCAGAGATATCACTTTGCCAACAAAGGTCTGGATAGTCAAAACTATAGTTTTCCCAGTAGTCATGTAAAGAAGCAAGAGTTGGATCAAGGCTGAGCGCTGCCAAAGAACTGATGCTTTTTAACTGTGGTGCTTGAGAGTTCCTTGGACAGAAAGGAAATCAAACCAGTCAATCCTAAAGGAAATCAGTTCTGAATATTCAGTGGGAGGACTGATGCTAAAGCTGAAGCTCCAATACTTTGGCCATCTGATGAGAAGAGCCGACTTATTGGGAAAGACTCTGATGCTGGGAAAGATGGAAGGCAGGAGGAGAAGGGGGAGACAGAGGATGAGATGGTTCATGGCATCACCAGCTCAACGGACATGAGTTTGAGCAAACTCTGGGAGTTGGTGACGGACAGGGAAGCCTGGTGTGCTGCAGTTCATGGGGTCTCAGAGTCAGACACGACTGAGTGACTGAACAAACAAGATGGTTGGCCAGACCCCCTCCAGGGGCTCAAGAATCTCAAGATTTCTCCTCCATCTTACCTAAGGTGCTGCCAGTCTTGCATTCAGAGCAGGCCGTCACTCCCAGTCACTCCCAGTCAGGGCAGTGTCCAGGCAGGTTAGAAGCAAGGTCAGAGGCCTGCTCTGCTTTGTCTTTGCAGCCTAAATAAGACTATCTGTTTCATTTCCCTAATGCCAGGGATTGAACCTGTGTCCCCTGCAATGGAAGCACCAAATCCCTAACGCTGGAACACGACGGAAGTCCCAGCATCTCACATATTTTAATATTGTGTTTTCATTTAGTTCAAATATTTAAATTTTCTCTTGAGAGTTCTTCCTTGACCCTTGCTTTATTTATAAGTGTGCTGTTTAATCTCTAAGTAGTCTGGGATTTCCCAGCCATCATTCTGTTACTGATTCCTAGCTTAATTCTGTTGTGGTCTGAGAGGAGCCCTTCTATGATTTCTATTCTTTGAAAGTCATTAAGGTGTACTTTATAACCCAGGATGTGGTCAGTCTTGGTGAATGTCTCCTGTGAGCTTGCGAAGAATATTAATTTGCCCTCTGAATGAAGTAGCCAGTGGATGTCCGTCAGTGATTTATTTGTAATAAAGTGAGTCCTGGGGAATCAGAAGAATTTGGTCTGACAGATGCTTGGGCTGAGTCCACATGCATTGGTTGACTGTATGCCTGAGAGTTCTCCAAATTAACTCCCATGTAGCACATAATATGTGTTAAGGAAAACATTTAAAATGTGCTAATTCCAGGGACTTTCCTGGTGGCGCAGGGGTAAAGAGTCTGCCTGCCAATGAAGAAGACGTGGGTTCCATCCCTGGTCCGGGAAGATTCCACACGCTGCAGAGCACCTAAGCCTGTTCACAGCTGCTGAGCCTGTGCTCGGGGGCCCGGGAACCACAACTGCGGAGCCCACAAGCACTGAAGCCCTCCTCCCTGGAGCCTGTGCCGGCAACAGGAGCAGCCACCCCCGTGCAAAGCCTGCGAACTGCAACCGGAAAGTAGTCCCTGCTCACAGCGGTGAGAGAAAAGCCTGTGCCAGCAAGACCCATCACAGCCAAAACAAATAAATAAAAATATTTTAAAATGTGCTAATTCCACACCTGTAGGTTATCTTGTTAAGTTCCAGAGTAACTGCCAGCAGTGTTTTAGAACTTGAGTCAACAGCAGATTTCGGGAGAGAAGCATTTTGTGGCTGGCATTGTTTAAAATTGCCAGTGCATGGTGCTGAGAAGCAGGCCACCTTCTAGTTGGTTCTCTGATTGTTTTGAGGTCCCCTCAGACAGCGCCCTGCAGCCCGAGCCTGGTGGGTGGTGTGCCCACCAGCCGAGCACTTTGCCCTGCTGGTGCTTCCATCCTGGGAGTCCCAGGTCCTGGGTAGAGTTGTTTCTTGGGTCTTTTTCAGTCTGGCTGTTGGGTCTGAATGATTCTGCTCACAGCCACCTGGTCCCTGACGAGGTGATGAAGCCCCTTCCTTCCTCTGGTGTCTGCTCCTGGGGCCCTTTATCTAGTTTCCTTTCTGGTGTCCAATCCAAGCATTTCCCTAAAAACTGCAAAGTCCTGCATTTCTCTACTTCTCAGGTTGATCAACTATTTTAAATCATGTCTCCCTGATTCTTCTTAGCCACACCCCTTTTCTTACTGGCTTTTTCAGCCTTCTCACCGCTTTTGCATAAATCAGACAGGGTGAGGTTAAAGGTCTTCCAAAAATTCCTTAGAACAAGGGCAAGGGCAGCAGTCGGTGGACTAGGAGGAGAAGGGATGACCGCTTGAGCTCTAGCGCCATCTGTTGGAAGTAAAGTAAAAAAGCTTTGGCTCTCAGGTGGAAAGTCTACATAGGAGTCAGTTCAGCCAAGACAAGCTCTGGGCCCGCCTTGGTTGTGCCAACACCTGCCTCTCAGAGACTCTGGGAGAGTCATAGGAGACGGGCCCAGACCCCTGGAAGCTTCAGATGGAGAGTGGGAGACAGCTCCATGTGCACGGTGCCCACAGTGTCAGGGTGAGGACATAGTGTCGGGGTAAGGTCAGGGGAGGTGCACAGAGGCAGGGAAATGTTTATCGCGGCATTTCTAGACATTGCTCATGCTCAATCGTGTCTGACTCTTTTTGACCCTTTGGACTGTACCCGCCAGGCTCCTCTGTCCATGGGATTTTCCAGGCAAGAATACTATCTTCCCCACCCAGGAATCGAACTTGGCAAAGTGGATTCTTTACCCGCCATGCTACCTGAGAAACCCTATAATATGTTCTACTTACTTAAGTATATAAATATATTTATGAATATATTTTACTTAATATATAATAATGAGAATCGAATATATTCTAGTAAGAAGCAAGATGTAATTACTTTAATCATACACATAAGCCCACCTTAGTGCCTCAGGGAGAGAATGATCATTTATTCCAAGGGTGCATTGTACATATTCCTGTCCAATATGAGGAAATCACTAATTACAGCGTGAAATGCATCTTTCTATGAGTTCATTTAAAAAATTCAAATATCGTAATTAGAACATTGCCCAGGGATCCAATTTAAGCTTAATAATACTTGCTAGCAGGCTCTGATGTTTTAGTCAAGGTGATAATTACGTGATAGACGATTGATGTGGTGATTAGCTGCTGCGCGTGTCACAGCTGATGGCACTAAAGCAACCAAACAAACCCGCCACAGCAGCTCACAGCCTCATCACCCAGGTCACAGAAACTTGCCGCGATCTTGCCTCCTGAGGGTATTTCTTCAAAGGGCAATGCAGACCGACTGCAAGATGCAAGAGCGAGCTGTGCCCAGGAAGGGAGAAACTGTACTGCAGAGGTGTGTGCGGTGGCGAACAGAAGGGGAGTGTGTGTGGTGGGGGTGCTGTGTGTGCGCACACGTGGATTGTTGTCACCAAGGGAAGTCAGCCGCCAGAGGGATACAGGGATTAAAATGGAAACGGCATTTTAAACCCCTAGTGTACCAAGGGGAAAGGAGCAGATGGGATGAACTGAGAGACTGGGATTGACACATACACGCTACTGATACGCCACGCCATGTGTGCACGCGCAGTCGTGTTCGACTCTTTGAGACCCCGTGGACTGTAGCCCGCCAGGCTCCTCTGTCCATGGGGTTCTCCAGGCAAGAACACTGGAGTGGGTTGCCACTTCCTCCTCCAGGGGATCTTCCTGCCCCAGGGATGGAACCTGAGTCTCTTGCATCTTCTGCATTGGCAGGTGGATTCTTCACCACTGGGGAGCCCGTACACTATTGAGACTGTGCATGAAATAGATGACTGATGAGAACCTATCGTACAGCGCAGGGAGCTCTACGCAGTGCTCTGTGCTGACCTAAACGGGAAGGAGATCCAAAAAAGAGATCTGTATGCATATGAGTTGCTGAGTCACTTCCCTGTACAGTAGGAATGAATACAACATGGTAAAGCAACTATAAACTCCAATGAAAAAATAAAAAAAAGAAAAAACCCCACAAAAACATGCCCACTCGACCTTCCATCAGAAGGAACAGTGTATGCGTGCTCTGTCATTTCTGACTCTTCGCGACCCCACGGACTGTAGCCCACCACGCTCCTGTGTCCATGGGATTTTCCAGGCAAGAAGACTGGAGTGGGTAGCTATTTTTCCCTCCAGGGGATCTTCCTGACCCAGGCGTTGAACCTCTGTTTCCTGCATTGGCAGGCGGATTCTTTACTAGTAAGCCACCTGGTAGAGGGTATGGAAAGAGAAAGAAAAAAGAGAAACTTAACAAGGCCAAGCTCCACCAAAGGTTCAAGTTTGAATCAACAGTAAGAAGTCACAGCGACGGTAAGTGACCGTGATACAGGATGGTGCCAGCACATCACTTCTGGGGTCTTTCCCATGGAACTCGTAATGCTGATCTAATCTTGAGAAAAACATTAGAGAAACCCCAACGAAGGGATGTTCCGCAAGATATTTACTCAGCAATCCTCAAATCTGTCGAGGTCACCAAAAACAGGGATACTCTGAGAAACTGTTAGAGCCAAGGGGAGCCTCAGGGGACATGATGATTACCCGCAATGGGGCGTCCTGGAGGGGATTCTGGACTAGAAAAATGACGTTAGGGGAAAACTGAATAACGCAGGAGCTTTGTTGTCATTCGGTTGCTAAGTCATGTCTGACTCTTTGCGGCCCCATGGACTGCCACACGCCAGGCTTCCCTGTTCCTCACCAGCTCCTGGAGCCTGCTCAAACTCATGTCTATTGAATCAGTGATGCCATCCAACCATCTCATCCTCTGTCGTCCCCTCTGCTCCTACCCTCATTCTTTTCCAGCATCAGGATCTTCTCCAATGAATCGGCTCTTGGCATCAGGTAGCCAAAGTACTGGAGCTTCAGCTTCAGGATCAGTTTTCCCAGCAAATATTCACAGTTGATTTCCTTTAGAACTGACTGGTTTGATCTCCTTGCTGTTCAAGGGACTCTCAAGAGTCTTCTCCAACACCACAGTTTGAAAGCATCAGTTCTCTACCACTCAGCCTTCTTTATGGTCCAATTCTCACATCCATACATGACTACTGGAAAAACCATAGCTTTGACTATATGGACCTTTGTTGGCAAAGTGATGTCTCTGCTTTTTCATAGGCTGTCTAGGTTTGTTATAGTTTTCCTTTCAAGGAGCAAGTGTCATTTAATTTCATGGCTGCAGTCACTGTCCACAGTGATTTTCGAGCCCAAGAAAACTCTGTCACTGCTTCCGCTTTTTCCCCTTCTACTTGTCATGAAGTGATGGGAACAGATGGCATGACCTTAGTTTTTTGAATGTTGAGTTTCAGGCCAGATTTTTCACTTTCCTCTTTCACCCTCATCAAGAGGCTCTTTATTTCCTCTTCACTTTCTGCCTTTAGAGTGCTATCACCTGCATATCTAATACTGTTGATATTTCTCTCAGCAATCTTGATTCCAGTTTGTGATTCATCCAGCCTAGCATTTCACATGATGTACTCTGGATATAAGCTAAGTAAATAGGATGACAATATATAGCCTTGTCGTCCTCCTTTCCCAATTTTGAACCAGTCAGTTGTTCTATGTCTGGTTCTAGCTGTTGTTGCTTGACCCACATCCAGGTTTCTCAGGAGACAGATAAGCTGGTCTGATATTCCCATCTCTTTAAGAATATTACACAGTTTGTTGTGATCCACACAAAGGCTTTAACATAGTCAATGAAGTGGGTTGACAGTATAGAGCTTCTCCATCTTTAGCTGCAAAGAACATAGTGAATTTGACTTTGTTATTGACCAACTGCCAATGTCCATGTGTAGAGTTGTCTCATGGGTTGTCGGAAAAGAGTGTTTGCTATGACCAGTACTTTCTCTTGGCAAAACGCTGTTAGCCTTTGCCCTGCTTCACACTGTACTCCAAGGCCAAATTTGCCTGTTACTCCAGGTATCGCTTGACTTCCTACTTTTGCATTGTGATTCCCTATGATGAAAAGGACATCTTCTTTGGTGTTAGTTCTAGAAGGTCTTGTAAGTCTTCATAGAACTAGTCAGCTTCAGCTTCTTCAGTATTACTGAAGACTTGTATTACTGTGATGTTGAATGGTTTGCCTTGGAAATGAATTGAGGTCATTCTGTCGTTTTTGAGAATGCACCCAAGTACTGCATTTTGAACTCTTTTGTTGACTATGAGGGCTGCACCATTTCTTCTAAGGGATTCTTGCCCACAGTAATAAATGTAATGGTCATCCGAATGAAATTCACCCATTCCCATACATTTTAGTTCATCGATTCCTAAAATGTTGATGTTCACTCTTGCTGTCTCCTATTTGGCCACTTCCAGTTTACCTTGATTCATGGACCTAACATTCCAGGTTCCTATGCAACATTGATCTTTACAGCATCAGACTTTACTTTCACCACCAGACACATCCACAACTGGGCGTTGTTTCCACTCTGGCCAAGCTGCTTCATTCTTTTTGGAGCTATTAGTGATTGCCCTCCACTCTTCCCCAGTAACATATGGAACAACTTTTGACCCCAGGGGGCTCATCTTCAGTGTCATACCTTTTTGCTGTTTTATACTGTTCATGGGGTTCTTGCAGTAAGACTATTGGAGTAGGTTGCCATTTCCTCCTCCAGTGGACCACATTTTGTCAGAACTCTCCACTAGGACTCATCCATCTTGGTTGTCCCTGCAGGGCATGATTCATAGCTTTATTGAGTTATGCAAGCCCCTTTGCCAGGACAAGGATGTGATCCATGAAGGGGTAGGAACTTTAGCCAGTAAGAATGTAGGAGCTTTAGTTAACAAGAACGTATCAATATTGGTTCACTAATTGTGACACGTATAGCCTACCAATGTCATATGTTAATAATAGGGGCCCTGGGTGTGGGGCTTATTGAAATTCTCTGTACGGTCTTCACAATAGTCTGTAAGTCTCAAACTATTCTATAAAGTTTGTCTTTATATTAATTTGTTTTTAAAAAACAGGCCCACTCAAGGTTAACCACTGTTTAGCTGCTGCTGCTAAGTCTCTTCAGTCGAGTCCGACTCTGTGCAACCCCATAGACGGCAGCTCATCAGGCTCCCCCGTCCCTGGGATTCTCCAGGCAGGAACACTGGAGTGGGTTGCCATTTCCTTCTCCAATGCAGGAAAGTGGAAAGTGAAAGTGAAGTCGCTCAGTCGTGTCGGATTCTTAGCTACTTTGGTGTAAGACGATTTGTGAGTGAATATCACAGAAGTCATCCTCTTGCAGTTAAGAAGCCAAGGCAGGGGACATATGTATACCTATGGCTGATTCATGCTGATGTTTGGCAGAAACCAACAAAATTCTGTAAAGCAATTATCCTTCAATTAAAAAAATTAATTTCAAATAAAAAAAGAGAAAGAAACCAAAGCACTTTGAGTAAGAGATTCACTGAGTTTCATCCAGAGCCAAGACTATAAAGCTCACTGTCTGCAGGGTTCTGGCCATGAAGCTGGTTTTTCTCTAAAAGCCAGCTGTTTGCCTTGCTGGGCACATTGACATTAATTTTCCATCTCTCAATTGTACTCTTGAGTTATGAATGTCAGTGGTACCTGGGGGTAACAGTGAGGTGTCTTCTAAACTCTTGGAAGGAGGGAAATTAGAAAAGAAAAAATTCCCCTGTTAGAAATCAACCTATCAATGAGCATAAACTAAGGAACTATTTTGTAACATTGCTGTATTTAAAATGGATAACCAACAAGTACCTACCGTATAGCACAGGGAACTTTGCTCCAAGTTGCATAGCTGCCTGGGAGGGTGAGGAGTTTGAGGGAGAATGGATACATGTATATGTACGGCTGAGTCGCTTTGCTATGCACCTGAAACTATCATAACATTGTTAATTGGCTATACTCCAATATAAAATAAATTTTTTTTTAAAGGAACTTTCTTAAGTTGTAGTTTAGTCATTCAGTCATGTCCTACTCTTTACAACCCCATAGACTGTAGCCCACCAAGCTCCTCTGTCCATGGGATTCTCCAGGCAAGAATGCGGGAGTGGGTTGCTGTTTCCTTCTCCAGGGGGATCTTCCTGACCCAGGGATTGAACCCGAGTCTCCTGCATTGGCAGGCGGATTCTTTACCACTGAGCCACCAGGGAAGCCCAACTGTCTTATAATACGATGGAAAAATTTGAGTGTCAGCTTGGGGCAGCAGAACCGGGCTGTGGTTACGATGAGCTGAGTGGAATCTCGTGCCTCTATCTTCTTTCTTGTTCGGGGAAAGACTGATTGTATTGGAGCCAAATGGTGGCCCCCCACCCGCCCCCAGAGTGAACAGCGCGTGTTCAAGAGTTGGCCAGCAGAGGGCGCCCAGCCACCAGACCTCCCTATTGGTCATTCAGCAACTTCCCCTTGCTTTGCCCCTGGTTCCCCGTTATGGGTTGAAAGGTGTCTCCCAAAACAGGTTGAAGTCCTAAGCCCGGCCTCTGTGACTGTGACCTGATTTGCGAATAGGGTCATTGCAGATGCAATTAGTCAAGTCAAGATGAGGTCGTACAGGAGTCGGGTTGGCCCTTAATCCCATATGACTGATGTCTTGATAAGAAGGGGGGACAATGCCGTGAGAAGACCAGACTCACATGGGGCAGCCACCACGTGTCACCACGCGGTGACAGGCGGAGACAGGGGAGGCGCAGCTGCAGGCAAAGAAGCCAAGGTCAGCTGAGCAACCGGCACCTGAAGCCAGGCAGCGGCGAGCACGCACCCTTCTCTCGGGAGTCAATGGGAACCCGGCCTGCTGACCTCTTCTGGACCTCCGGCCTCCAGAGCTTTGAGGTGGTCACTTTCTGTTGTTTTAGCCGCGGTCTCCCCACCCCCCCCGCCCCATGTGGCTCTTTGCTGGCGGCCCTGGGAGACCAGTGGACTCAGCACTCAGCCTATCCTTTTGGTGTTGCTGTGATACTTGCTGGCATTCTGGTCCAAGCGATGGATGGAGTTTTCGCAGTTGATGGAATTCTGCACCTACGAGCATGGCTTTCTCCAACCCCCCGTCCTCTGTCCGGGGTCACTACTTCCTCATCTTGATAAATCCAGCGGCCGTCTCAGTTCTCACCCTCCTTAACCCAACCCCACCGTGGCGGCACCTTCAGCTGGGACTCCCTCCTCGTCCTGTCTAACTCTGGGCCGGCCGTGTTCCCTTCTCCATCACACTGGCGGCTTCAGCCCTGCCCACCTATGCGATCTGGTGTTCCCACACGGACATCTCACTCTAGCCTCAACCTTTCCGGTTCCAATCTTGTCACCCTGACCATCTCCAGAACTATCTCCCTCATCCAAGTTCCCTGTTTTCAGCCAAGGAATGAGGCTTTCTCTCTGCCCCTGGCCTGAGCCTTGAGTGTCCGTGTCCCCCTACACCCTGTCAATCCCTCGCAGCGTCTGAATTGTTCTTCAAAAGGTGTGCCCTTTATTCCTCATTGCTGATCTTGTTCAGCAATTCTCTCATTAAGTTACGGCAGCAGGTCCTTTCTGATCCCTGTGACTTGTTCATTCATCTCCTACCCTCACCCCGAGTCCGTCCTGCCCCTCTCCTGCCTTTTCAATATATTTTATTAAAGTGAAGTAAAATTGGCTTCCCATGTTGTGTTAATTTTTGCAGCTGTCCATATACACACATTTTTTTTTTAAATATTCGTTTCCACTTTGGTATAGCATTGGAATCTATATTCGATATCCTGTGAATATGGAATTCTGCACCTACGAGCTTGGCTTTCTCCAAACTCCCACCCTCTCTCCGGGGTCACTACTTCCTCGTCTTGATAAATCCAGCGGCATCTCAATTCTCCCTGTCCTTAACCCAGCCCAACCGCGGTGGCACCTTTAGCCGGGACTCCCTCCTCATCCAGCCTGACTCTGGATGGCTATCCAGATTCTGGATGAGGGAGACAGTTCTGGAGATGGTCAAGATGATGAGATTGAACTGGAAAGCTTGAGGTTAGAGTGACTTGTTCATGTGGGAAAACCAGATCTCATAGATGGGCAGGGCTGAAGCCAACAGTGTGAAGAGATTTGTCCAGGGAGAGACAGATTTAAATACCCAATATCCAATATTCACAGGATATAGAATATAGTTTCTCATTCTATACCATAGAATCTTATTATTTATCCACTTTCTACATAATGGCACACACCTGCTAACTGCAACCTCCCACTCCATCGTTTCTCCAACTCCTTTCCCTCTTGGCAACCATAAGTCTGTTCTCTACACCCGTGAGTCAGTTTCTCTTTTGCAGATAGGTTTATTTGTGTCATATTTTAGCTTCCACATACAAGCAACATCACACGGTATTTGTCTTTCTCTTTCTGACTTACTGCACTTAGGATGATAATCTCCGGTTGCATCTAAGTCATTGCAAATGGCATCATTTCGTTCTTTTTTATGGCTGAGTAATATTCCATTGTATACATGTACCACATCTTTCTTCATTCATCTGTTGAGGGACATTTAGTTTGTCCCCATGACTTGGCTATTGTGAATGGTGTTGCTGGGAACACAGGGGTGCATGTAGCTTTTTAAATTAGAGTTTTGTCTGAATATATGCCCAGGAGTGAGACTGCTGGACCATGTGGTAATATTATTTTTAGTTTTCTGGGGAACCTCTGTACTGTTTTTCATCATGGCTATAGCAACCTGTCTCCCTAGCAACAGTGTAGGAAGGATTCCTTTGCTCCACATCCTCTCTTTTGCTTCCTGTTCTAATCTTATTCCTTCAACACCATTTTTACCTCAGTCAGAAATTAACAGTGCTCCCTGAATGCCGTAATTTATGCTCTTCTGCCAGATTTTAAGGTTCTCCAGAATCTGGACCCATTCTACTTTTCACATATTTATAATGGATTTTTTAAAATGTTTATTTATTTGGTTTTGCTGGATCTTAATTGCGGTAGGTGTGATCTCCAATCTTCACTACGGCACGTAGGATCTTTAGTTGCAGCATGCAAACTCTTAATAGTGGCACGTGGGATCTGGTTCCCTGACCCAGGATCCAACCCAGGCCTCTTGCATTGGGAGTGTGGAGTCTCAACCACTGGACCACGAGGGAAGTCCCTATAATGGGTTTTTAAATGCACAATTTTTAATGATACTACCGAAAATAAACCCAGACAGCCAACTCTCACTGATCAGCTTTGGCGAACACTTGGGAGCCAACCCATAATTTTCACAACCATAACAAAGGAAAAGAGTCAAACATTTACCCTGCTTTTATTCAACACACTGTACCTCAGAGTAACCTCCTAGCTGCTGAACGAAAGTTCCTCTTTATAGAGACATGCCAACTCACAGATGAGAAGGGATGATAGAATTAAAACCTCACCGCTGTGTGACCCCTGATGAATTAATGGATTTGGGCAACAATTATCAACAACTGTTAATAGGGACATCATGTGCTTCTTTAGAGACAGTTACAATACCTGCCCCCCAATCCGACTTGAATCTGCTCAACACTCCAGATCTCATTATCCATTTACAGCCGACACAGAACAAAGGAACATTGTAAACCACACCCCAGGGAAGCAACCTGGGAAAGTCAGGCTGGGCAAACTCTGCAGTCAAATGACCCAGTTTCCTCAACAAGTAAAACTGCATAAGACAGAGAAAGAGGAGACACCTACAGATTAAAACAGAATTAAGAGACAGAAGGTAGATTAGTGGCTGCTGGGTGGGAGGGAAAGGGGAGTGTTTGCTGATGGATGTGGGTGAAGAAAATGTTCTGGTGTTTGGTAGTGGTGATGGTTGCATAACTTTGTGACTATATGCAAATGAACTCAATTGTATACTTTAGGAAGTTGAATCTTACTTTTTTTTTTACAGAGAATTAAGAGACTTGCTAACCAATTATCGTGTATGGATCTTCAGTTCAGTTCAGTCACTCAGTCGTGTCCAACTCTTTGCGACCCCATGAATCGCAGCACGCCAGGCCTCCCTGTCCATCACCAACTCTCGGAGTTCATTCAGACTCACGTCCATCGAGTCAGTGATGCCATCCAGCCATCTCATCTCTGTCGTCCCCTTCTTCTCCTGCCCCCAATCCCTCCCAGCATCAGAGTCTTTTCCAATGAGTCAACTGTTCGCATGAGGTGGCCAAAGTACTCTTGGATCCAAATTCAAAATACAAGCTAGACAAAAATTATGAGGTGGCCAGGGAAATACCAAGGATGTATTGGATGACATTAAGGAACTGTTGTTAACTTTTTGTTTCTTTTATTCGCTAAGGTGTGTGCGATTCTTTTGCGATCCCATGGACTGTAGCCTGCCACAGGCTTCTCTGTCCGTGGGATTCTCCAGGCAAGAATACTGGAGTGGGTTGTCATTTTCTTCTCCAGGGGAAGTTCCCGACCCAGGGATCAAACCCGGGTCTCTCACATTGCAGGCAGATTCTTTACCACTGAGCAACCAACAAAGCCCTTGTTAAATAGGTGGCCATAGTATTATGGTTATGTTTTTCAAGAGAATGATCTTCCCTTGTAAATTTATATTGAAATATTTGCAGTTGAAGAAAATATGATGTCTGGGATTTGCTTCAAAATAATCTGAGGAGGGAGTGGATGAGACAGGACTGGGTGAACTCCTGGGATGGACAAATGGATGAAACAGGGCTGGTCTGCTGTGGGGCGCGGCTAGGGGCTGGTAGCTGCTACCCAACGTCCATCAGATGTTCTTCAGGCTTCTGTCTCAGGATCTCTTTGCAAGGGACAGTGGTGACCACCATGGGCCTGCTCCCAGCTCCTGGGGAGGTGCCCTCTGTCCCCTGCGGCCAGGGACTGCTAAGAATTGACACGTAGGCTGCAATGCTCAGAATCCCCGCAGACGTCTTTCTGAAGCATCACTCACCCGCAGCGAGGAGATACTGCCGTGACGTCGTGGGCTACTCCAGAGGAACCCAGCCTTCTGGAGCCACCTCGGTCTCTTCCCTGTGCAGCCCCTGCTGTTAGCTCCTCGGTGCATCTGGGAGCAAATGACTGCATCCTGTAGAAGCTAAGAAGGAACGGGAAACACACTGCTTCTGAGAAGGCCCATGAGCGCTTCGCCGAGAAGGGTCCTGCAGAGCTTCCATGGAGCAGGAGAGCTGAACACTAAAGCACACACACCCTTTCTGAGTGGCTTTTATTCTGGAGATGAAGTGCAGCGAGGACTGCGGGTGAAGACGAGAGCAAGGACGCAGGGCTTTTGAGTGAACCGTTCTGGGGACAAGTGCAGCTTGCGGAGCGAACAGGGGCCCCCGACTGAGGCTCCGGGCTGATAGGAAACAGTGTCGAGGCCTGCCCCCACTTCCAGAAGGCGGGAGGAACTGGCGAAGGTGCTTCTGTGGGCTGCTGATGAGAGAGTGGGGTCAGAGGAGGGCTTTGTGCGCACACATCTGGTCTTAGGAGCCAGTGTCTTTAGCAGCATCAGTTCCTGTCAATTTCCCTTCTGTCCTTTCCTTGCCGGCCCCCCGAATCCCATTATTCACCAACACCTGCTGCAGCTCCCGGAGGGGCCCTAAGCCTCCTTCACCCACCCATTAGGGAAAAACTGACTTCGAGACCGAGGCTGCAAAATTGTGTGTATTACCCTCAGTGATTTTAAATCAGTGTTAATCACTTCGTTGTTCATTCATTCCCCAAACACTCGCTATGGATCCATGACGTGGGGGTTGGTTGGGTGCTGGGACTGCATGGATGAAAGAACTCAGGAAACACTCCCTGTCTAGTTGGGGAGCCAGAAATGGGGATGGAGAAGGAGAATATGAGGCAATAGGCAGCTGGATAAAGATAGCGCGGGGGATTCTGCCCAGCGGGGAAGGTAGGGTGATTTTTGCCAGAGGCAGTGGTTGGGGGGTTCAGAGATGGGGCAGGAGAGTCAGAGAGGTGGGCCCTAGAAGGATCTCCAAGGGATCAATTTCCATCCTGTCCCTGGAGAGCCAAACATTTGATACTCAGATCAACACAATTATTAGTCCTCAGCGGACCCTGGAGAGGAGAAGCAGCTCGGGTGCCGTTATCACACTTCATCGCAGGTCCTTGAGGTGTGCACACTGCTCTTGCTGTGCTGGTCTTGGGAACTCTCATCCTATGCACATGCACACACACACACATGCACACACACATGTGCACACACACACACACACATACGCACTCAGGAGCAGAGGCCATGATCCAGGCAACTAAGAAAACACTATTCAGATACAAGAGGTAAAGGATTTGGGGATCGATGGGAATGCTACCTCAATTATCCAAATATTTGCTTTAATTCTTTGTTTCCTGTCACTTTGTCCATCAGTTGAGATCATGTTGGGTTTGGACCAGGTCATCTAAAGGGTTGTTTCTGGAGACTCAAGCTGTTTCTATTCCAGAGACTCAACCACCAACCATTGCCCTTCCCTCCACTTTGGAAAAAAGAAAAAGGTGTATGTACTATTCCCTCCATTATCAGGAGTTTGGGGAAGTAATAACTTCCCTGTTATTTTCTTTGCTTTGCTCCAATGGCCAACCTCATTCTTCAGAAAGGAAAGATTATGCAGGTTTTATTATTTTAAAAAATGTTCATCACTACTTTGAGCTAAAGCAGATGTAATAGAGGGCTTCCCCGGCTGTAGGGCTAAGAATCCGCCTGCAATGCAGGAGATAAAGGTTTGATCCCTAGGTCGGGAAGATCCCCTGGAGGAAGGCCTGGCAGCCCACTCCAGTATTCTTGCCTGGAGGATCCCATGGACAGAGGAGCCTGGCAGGCTACAGTCCACGGGGTCTCAAGGAGTTGGACACAACTTATCGACTAAACAATAATAGCCACAAAATATAATAGAACAGGGTTAAAGAAAGACTTGTGGATTTCTCATTTTGCCCTTCACCTTAGCTCTCATCCCTAAACCCTAGTTAGAGATGCTTACAGAGATAGATCGTTGACATGAGTCTGTAGCTCAAACAACAGTTAACCATGACAGCAAGGAGAGCCTTGGGCCTCTGAGCGGATGATCAGGCCAGACTGTACTGGGTCCCTCAAAAACTGCTTCTCCCTTCCGAGCAAAACAGAGCCCTGGACACACTGCCAGGAAGGTTTAACCCTTGGCAGTAACGCTGTACTGACACCATCTCCAATGACTANNNNTTTTTTTTTTTAAGCTCGTCTTTCTGTCTGCGATCTGCAAAATGCCTTCTGGACTCAGGCAGCAGCAGATGGCAGTAATACACAGAAAATTCACTTTCCATCCACCTTCTGTGTTGAGCCTGGACTAGAGAACTTCTCAGGCAAGAATACATTGTGCTCTCACACTAGTTACAATCTAGATTTTTCTTCTTTTCTTGATAATACCTGATAGTTATAATAAGTCAAATAATTATGCCAAGTGTACTGTGGTTGTATTATACGGTCATATCCTTCACCTTTAAGACTGCTGCCGTGATGTGGAAGTGGCCATGAAATGGTGGAAATAGTCTTTTGCCGATGATTTAATCATTGGGATCAAACCCCACTCAATAATTAGATACAAGCACCCTCCCTAAAATCCAGGTAAGAAATTCCACATTCACCAGAAGAAAAGAAATGAAAAGGGTTCAAGAATGATCACTAAGTCTTAGTTCTTATCTTTGCCTGTTAACTCTTAACTTTCTTGCTTTAAATTGTCCGTACCTTAAAATAGTACACGTTAACATGAACTGAAAGTTTCTAGGATGGAGGGAAACATGTGTTCAAGATTATGATTAATGTGAATGCTAAGAAAGGCCTACTTTGTAAGCATCACATTTGCTGACTGAGCAAGTAATGAGCTGCCCTGAGCTTAGCCAGTAACAGAAGATTTTTGTTTTTAGAAATCGGAATAAGAATTGCGATAGTTCCTGGGGACCAGGGGCTGAGAGAAGTGAAGGGCTGGGCCTTCCGGAGATGAAGTAGAGGCTTCTGTCTTTTATTTCGTACTGAAGTGCAGTCAGTTCACAGCGCTGTGGCAGTTCCAGGTGAACAGCAAAGGGACTCGACCACGCCTATGCACATATCCATCTCGCCGGAACTCCCCTCCCCGCCAGGCTGGCGCAGAACACTGAGCGGAGTTCCCCGCGCGTCGCTGTTGGCCATCTGTTTTACATAGAGCAGTGAGTGCATGACCTTCCCAGAGTCTCTCACTACCCCTCCCCGCTCAGCAAGCATAACTTCATTTTCTGAGTCTGTGAGTCCCTTTCTGTTTTGTAACTAAGTTAATTTGTATCACTTCTCTTAGATTCCACATGTACAGGATGTCTTAAGGATATCTCTCCTTCTCTGTCTGGCTTCACTCAGTATGATGCTCTCTAGGCCCACCCATGTTGCTGCATATGGCATGATTTCATTCTCTTTAATGGTTGAGTTTTTCTCTGTTGTCTATACGCACCACATCTCCTTTATTCAGTCCTCTGTCGATGGACATTTAGGCTGTTTCCAAGTCTTGGCTATTGTAAACAGATACGCAGTGAGCACTGGGGTGCGTATATCCTTTCAGGTCATGGTTTTCTCCAAGTATATGCCCAGGAGTGGGATTGCAGGGTCACCTGGTAGCTCTGATTTAGTTTTTAAAGGAACCTCCGTAGTGGCTGTGCCAATCTACATTCCCACCAACGGTGTAGGAGGGTTTCCATCTCTCCACACCCTCTCCAGCATTTCTTATTTGTGGATTTTTTGATGATGACTATTCTAACTATTCTGACTATTCTGACCCTCATCCTTATCGTCTCTCAGGCAGTGATTAGGGACCACTTGCCAAAGTAGGCTGGCTGGGGTTTCCCGGAAGGCTGACCAGTCCAAGGTTACTTCCATCTCTCCCACATTTTAAAGCTTCTCCAGTTTATGTGGGTGGAAGGCCTTTCTGGTCTCAGACCTCTCTTAGCAAAATGTAAGCATTCAATTGCTGTTTAACAGGCCAGCCTAAATGCATGCATTTGTCTGAATTCCTTCTCTAATCCAACTAAAACCAGAGTGAACCGATGAAAAAAGGGGTGAAGAGATTAAAAAAGAAGAGAAGAGAGAGGAGGCGCACTTCTCTCCTTACTCCTGCCTGGAATGGGGATTGGTGCCTGGAGTGGGAAAAAACATCCTGAAACCTTGAGTACAGACACCCTCCCTTAGGATGGCATGAGATGAAGGGAAACGGTCTTGCGGTATTGATGACGTGGTGGGGGCATTGCTCCAGCCCTGGACACTGGCTAGCTCTACACTTCTTGTCATCCGAGGACAGTTAGTCTGCATTGAGTTAAAACCACTGCTATCCGGCTTTCCTGTTACATGCAGCTCAATGTATTCCTAACTGGAGAAAGGGTGCCTGAGGCATGGGGCACGTATCCCCAGACCATGATGAGGTGTGAATTGTAGGCAAGACTGTACACAGACTTAAATAACATTGACCCTCTAATGGGGCTTCCAAATGGCGTTACTGGTAAAGAATCCACCTGCCAACACAGGAGACTCAGAGATGAGGGTTCGATCCCTGGATCGGGAGGATCCCCTGGAGAAGGAAATGACAACCCACTCCAGTATTCTTGCCTGGAAAATCCCACAGACAGAGGAGTCTGGCGGGCTACAGTTTATGGGGTCGCAAAGAGTCAGACACGACTGAGCACACGTACACACCTATAATGCGAATGTTATTTCTTTCCAACTTTCCTTCAGTCTTTCTGTAACATCAAGGAGGAAAAATCTCAATGTGATATGTCACTAACTGCTCCCATTTGCTCAGCTTCTTTCTTAAGCGAAGGGGAAGTATACCTCTTGCTGTAATAGTACCTCGCGATGGCACCCCACTCCAGTACTCTTGCCTGGCAAATCCCATGGACGGAGGAGCCTGGTAGGCTGCAGTCCTTGGGGTCGTGAAGAGCTGGACACGACTAAGCAACTTCCCTTTCACTTTTCACTTTCATGCATTGGAGAAGGAAATGGCAACCCACTCCAGTGTTCTTGCCTTGAGAATCCCAGGGACGGGGGAGCCTGGTGGGCTGCCGTCTATGGGGTCACACAGAGTCAGACACGACAGAAGTGACTTAGCAGCAGCAGAATTTTAACAACGTTACTTTGTTTCCAAAGTATTCCTATTTATGGTTCCTTTCATTTATGGTAATTGATATTGATTTTTCTAATTTCACTGGAGATATACAGTTTTCTTAAAAAAATATATTTTTGGTACTTCCTTGGTGGTCCAGTGGCTAAGACTCCACCCTCTTAAAGCAGGGAGCCTGGGTTCGATTCCTGGTCAGGGAACTATATTCCACATGTTGAAACTAAGAGTCCTCATGCCTCAGTGAAGAGTTTGCATGCTTCAGCTAGGAGTTCACATGCCACAACTAAAAAATTCCCCACATGCTACAGCTAAAAGATTTGCATTCTGCGACTTAGACTGACGATCCCACATGCTGCCACTAAGACCCGGCATAGCCAAATAAATAAACACCTTTTTTAAAAACAGAAAGAAATACTTTTGAAAAGTTACTTGTAAATAAAAGGGGAAAGCTACTAATATATGCAATAATATGAATGAATCTCAAGAACAATAATGAATAGAAGAATCCAGACAGCAGTGTACAAAATGTAGGATTTCATTTATATGGAATTCTAGAAAAGAGAAAGCTAGTCTATGATACTAGAAGCAGACTTGCCGCTGCCTACAATGGAGGTTGAGGACAGGGGACTGTGTGAAGGGCCACAGAGGAACTTTATGCTGAGATGAGACCACTCTCCATCTTGGTTGTGACTTCACGTGTGTATCAGTTCAGTTCAGTTTAATCGTTCAGTCGTGTCCGACTCTTTGCGACCCCATGGACTGCAGCACACCAGGCCTCCCTGTCCATCACCAACTCCCGAGAGTACCCAAACTCATGTCCATTGAGTCAGTGATGCCATCCAACCATCTCATCCTCTGTCGTTCCCTTCTTCTCCTGCCTTCAATCTTTTCCAGCATCAGGGTCTTTTCCAATGAGTCACCTCTTTGAATCAGGTGGCCAAAGTATTGGAGCTTCAGCCTCAGCATCAGTCCTTCCAATGAATATTCAGGACTAATCTCCTTTAGGATGGACTGGTTGATCTCCTTGCAGTCGAAGGGACTCTCAAGAGTCTTCTCCAACACCACAGTTTAAAAGCATCAGCTCTTCGGCTCTCAGCTTTCTTTATGGTCCAACTCTCACATCCATACGTGACCACTGGAAAAACCATACCTGTGCTTTTCTTCAGAATATGCTGGAAATCACTCCATGACACCCTTTGATGAAGTTTAAATTCTCTGATTTCTCTGGGCCTGTCTTCCATAGGCTCGTCCGTGCAGGCTGTCTGCAGCCAGCCCCTAGAGCTGCTCGCAGCTCCGGGCTGTCCCCTCTCCCTTTCAGCCTGATTTATAATGACAGTCGACAGCTGTCTAAGGCTGGGGCAGGAAGGGGACTGTTATTTAAGGGGGAATTTTTCTGTGGCCAAAAGCGATTTTAGCCAGCTCTGTCTAAGCGGGTCTCTGATATGATTTCTCCTTTTAAAACTCTCTGTGTCAGGACAGAAAGCAGAAACCTCTTCTAAAATGCAGGAGGAGAACATGACTATGCAAACCGCAGCAGCAACAAATGCTGCCTTTGCGCAAAGACCATGAAGGAATATGAAAAAAAAGAGGCAATAATTAGGCTACAGTGATCGAACACCAGGTAGGTCTCTTTAATTTAAAAATTTACTCTTGTGCAGCCTTTATAAAATTGTACTGAACTATAGTTGAGTTACACTGTTGTGTTAATTTCTGCTATACAGTGATGTGTAGAATGTAAACATATTTACATTCTTTTTCGTATTCTTTTCCATTACGGTTTATCACAAGGTATTGGTTATACTTGTGTGTGCTCTGCAGTAGGAACTTGTTGCTTATTTTCGAAGAGCTGACTCCTTGGAAAAGACCCTGATGCTGGCAAAGATTGAAGGCAGGAGGAGAAGGGGACGACAGAGGATGGGATGGTTGGATGGCATCACCAGCTCCATGGACATGAGTTTGAACAAGCTCCGGGAACTGGTGATGGACAGGGAGGCCTGGCGTGCTGCAGTCCGTGGGGTCGCAAAGAGTGGGACATGACTGAGCGGCTGACCTGACCTGAACAGTAGGCCCCTGTTGCTTATTGCATGAGGCCTTTTGAAGAGAATAAAAATGTCTTAGGACCAGGTTGTAGTGTGTGCGTGTGCTCAGTCAGTTGTGTCTGACGCTTTGCAACCCCATGGACTATAGCCCACTAGGCTCCTCTGTCCATGAGATTTTCCAGGCGAGAATACTGGAGTGGATAGCTATTTCCTCCTCCCGGGCATCTTCCCGATCCAGGGATCAAGCCCACATCTCCTGTGTTTCCTGTATTGCTGGCAGATTCTTTACCACTGACCCACTGGGGAAGCCCCAGATTGTGGTGACGGTTGTGTAACTCCATAAATTTACTAAAAATTACTGAATTTTCTGGCACACAGATTACATCTTCATAAAGTTCTTTGTAAACTTCTTTAAAGTGCTCTTTTATGATATTAGCAATGGGTGCTCAAGTTGCTTCAGTCATGTCTGACATTTTTCGACCCCATGGACTGTAGTCTGCCAAGATCCTCAGTCCATGGGATTTTCCAGGCAAGACTACTGGACGGGGTTGCCATTTCCTTCTCCAGGGGAACATCTCGACCCAGGGACTGAACCCACATCTTCTGCAGATCCTGCATTAGAGGAGAATCTTTACCACTGAGCCACCCGAGAAGCTTAGCAATGGGTAAGAAATTAGAAGATTTTACAAACCTGTAATATGATTCTGTTGCTTCGCTGTTTTAGTCATTGTAAAAGCGTTCACTGAGGCCCTGCCAGGTACTTGGTGTTATGCGCTTGGAAGATGCCAAGGTGATAAAGAAATCCTGGTCATCTAAGAGTTAAACTGAAGGCCTAATTCATGGGCCCTGTAGTCAGGGCTGCTGCTGCTGCTAAGTCACTTCAGTCGTGTCTGACTCTGTGCGACCCCATAGATGGCAGTCCACCAGTCCCTGGGATTCTCCAGGCAAGAACATTGGAGTGGGTTGCCATTTCCTTCTCCAATGCATGAAAGTGAAAAGTGAAAGGGAAGTCGCTCAGTTTTGTCCAACCCTCAGCGACCCCATGAACTGCAGCCTTTCAGGTTCCTCCGTCCATGGGATTTTCCAGGCAAGAGTACTGGAGTGGGGTGCCATTGCCTTCTCCGGTAGTCAGGGCTAGACTGGTTTAAATTTCATCACTTGAATCCTGTATTTTGGTTACCAGGCAGGTGAATACTCTGTGTTAGGAGAGGACGAACCCCGGTAGGAGGCCAGCCAGAGGGGTTCAGCACCACAACCCCAGCGGCTGGAGGAGACCTGAGCGGCATCCGTCTTGGGAACAGGGGCAGGCTCCTCTGAGACCCTCAGAACATCGACTGAACCAGGGAAATGAGAAGAGTCACCCGGTGTTCCGTCCCGAGTCATCCAGGATGCGATGAAGCTACAGGTGAAGCCACGGAGGTAGCTGTTTTGCTCACTGGTTCTTTCATTCGGCAATGTCCCGGGGCATGTGGAAACTTAGTTCCCTCACCAGGGATCAGACACGTGCCCCCTGCATTGGGAGCCTGGAGTCTAAACCTCAGGACTGCTGGGCAGCCCCTGGCTTTGGTTTTAAATGAACTAATTAATTCTGGCTGCGCTGAGTCTTTATTGCTGTGCACGGGCTTTCTCTAGTTGTGGCAAGATGGGGGCTATTCTCTAGTGGTGTGCGTGGGCTCCTCGTTATCATGGCTTCCCTTGTAGCGGAGCACCAGCTCCAGAGCCCTCTGGCTTCAGTCATTGTGGTGCACGGGCTTGGTTGCAGCATGTGGGATCATAGTTCCTAGACCAGGGATCAAAGCCATGTCCCCTACCTTGGCAAGTGGGTTCTTACCCACCGGACCAAAGCCCCCAGGTTTTAAGTGTACACCTTAAACCATCTGGCCGTGACCTACCTCCCCTCTTTATTCCACACTCCACCGTTTACTTGGTCTGCCTTCCACATCCTCGCCACGTCAAACCACACCTCACATGCTTCCCTAAAAGTGTTTTTGAGGCTTCATCTCTTCCAGTAAGACTGCCTCTCTTGTCTCTCCTTTCCCCTCAATAATAAGGGCTCTTTTCTTCTCTGAATGCCAATATAATTTTATTCACATGCCCCTGTCACAGCACTTTTCAGTTTCTTGAGCGTGCCATAATCATGGAGATGTGTTATTACAGGTCCCCTGTGATGTCCAGCCCCCAAGACACACACCAGTGTGTCATCCCCAAATGCTCTCCTTCAGATGCATCTTTGGGGTTGGCAGAGGCTTAGCGACCATAGGGACTTGTCTCTTTCAAGCTATTCTTTTGAGACAGTAGTTCTTAAAATCTCTCAAAAATCATTACACTCTTTGGGACTCTGATGAAAGTTATGCGTCTGTGTCCACAAAGTTGCACAGGTTTGCATGTGTCCAAACATTCTGCGTACAGTGTCAGTGTTAAGAGTCTCCAAGGCCAATCAAGAGGTTAAGAAAATCTGATCTAAACCTTAGGAATACGGACAGCTAACTGCAAAACTATGACACATTTGTCTACTTCCTCCAGCCTTATCTCTACTCTCTTCTGCACCTCCTTGTCCACCCAGAGCTGGCTTTGGAAGCAGCGCCCAAAGCTAACCCTTCCTCCCAGTCATAAAAACCCTATTCCCCCAGAACACACCCAACAATAGGAAATGTACGAAGTATGTTTTTATGCATGTATTTGAGAGATGGAAAACTGTGCAGATTTAAAATAGAGAGTTATTAAGACTGGGTAGTACAAAGGAAAACTCTTCCATGTGAGGTTCAGTGGGAGAGCAATCATACTGTGCTCACACCTATGGGAGAATTACGTGGGAATAAACAAAACTCCTGAAAATCAAAAGTGTGACATATTGGGATGTGTCTGTTTTTCTTTTGCTGTATTATTATAGTGCTGTTGATGTAAAAATAAGGAATCGCATTCCTTTCTTGCAGCCAGCTCAGCCAGTTAGAATAAAAGAGACTGAATGACAGATATAGACACTGTATGATGTCACATATGTGGAGTCTACAATCTAGTGAATGAAGCGAAAAAGAAGCAGACTCACAGATACAGAGAGCCAGCTAGGGGCTACCGGAGTGGAGAGGGCAAGGGACGAGGGACAAAGACGGGTAGGGGATGGAAAATGGGTTATTAGGTGATTATATGAAGCCATGTGTGTGTGAAACTTTTGAAAATTATAAAACATAGAATTTAAAGAATCTTTCATTCAATTTTTTTAAAAAAAGAAAGACTGAGTAAACAATTAAAAAAAAAAGAAAAACAGAGTAAACAAAGTCCCACATGATGTAAATACCACCATATAAACCCCCTGGGTCTGATCCAAATGGGATCCCCAACCTGAAATGACCCTGGAAAGGGACTTAGCTAAGCCACCAGTGCATCCTGGCCTTCTGTGAAGAGGCTGAAGGCTTCTTAACATTTCTTTCCAAATTGAAAAAGGGAAAGATCACAGGGAAATATTTTCCCAGCGTTTCTTCCAAGACTCTTGGGGAGACGTGGTTTTTGAAGAAGGTGCTGGTTACTACTCGCAGGCAAGGATGATGTAGGATGAAGGCTGGGGTGGGGGGCAGGGGGCATCAGCCGGAGGGGGGACCCCCAGAAGCCCACCTGTGGCTGTGGTGGGCTCTGCCACTCCAGGGAAGGCCAGGTGGGATGGGTCAGAATCAGCCTCCTCAGGAAGGTCATGGGTCCCAGCATCGAGAAGCTTCCCCTCTGACACGCTTCATCTGGACCTTGGGGTTGGGGGGGAGGTGGCCTGGGGCCGGCGGGGGGG
>SJYQ01003926.1:44694-61661 GCA_006410935.1 Redunca redunca | reverse complement strand
ATGGCCCATGTCGCAACCATGAGAAGTAAGATGTGAACAACTTCTCGACTAAATATGATGTGAATAAACAAAAATCCCTCTTTGTAACAGTAGTATTTGTAAGGATTATGTTAACTACTAACCTCTTTTGCATTTCATTTTTTTACGAAAGCATTGTGGGTAGGGCCTGGCTAAATATGAAAGTAAGCCCGGCAGGCGGGTGGCCGCCGGCCACGTGGGCTGCGGGAGTCGGGTTCGCCCGGGTGAGGACAGCCCACCTGGCCGGCAGCCCATGCCCCGCCCAACCGCGGAAAATGACGAGGAAACCAAGTCACGCGCTTGCCTGGGGCTCCCCGCGCGCGGCCCCGCGGCGGCGCCGTCAGTGCCGTGTCCGTGTCAGGAGCACGTGGCCGGTCCGGAACGTGCGCTCTAACCCGGCGCGCGCGGAGGCCGGGCGGCGAGCTAGAGGGCGCCGGCCTGCGGGTCCCTCTCGCCGGCATTGGCAGGTACCCTTTCGTCTCATCGTTAGGAGCCCCTACTCCCCAGAAATCCGTATGTCTACACTCAGGTCTCTACTGGTTAGGGATTAAGCGTGAGTCAGCAGGAGTCAAACAGGTGGTTCCAGCAAGATTTCCTCTTTCCCTCCGGTAAAGTTGCCATCCAGGAAACCCCGTGTGTGCTACAAACCTTATTATGGGAGTCCTTCAATGGTTTATATCAACCCATAAATTACTCACCTTTTCTCAGCCTACTACAGGGGCTGGGGTATTTATTTCCAAAAACCGATTGGGAAAATGCAAACCATTGGTGACCTTTCCAAGCTTTAAATATTTATAATGACAGTCTAAGGACAAACTTGAGATTTTACCCACCCCTAAGTATTTTGCACATAAAAAAACATTGCCAACAAAAACATGAAGTTATTTTCCTTAAGGAAAAAGGTTTCAGCTGAGGAAGGGGGGCTGAACCTCAGTTTTATGTGTCAGGTATGAGTTATACCCAGAAACTAGAATATGAGCTAGATTTAAGAAATAAACCATTTGGAATTTTGGCATCATCTGAATAATTTCTAAGGATAGTTTTGCTTTTTTTTGGTTGTTGTCTGTTTAAAAAACAAACTCCTTTTGGGGAAACTTTAATAGATTTCCTGCACTTACTCAAAATAAAGCTCTTATTCAACGTATTTTCTCGGGTTTTCCAAGTAACTTACTATTCTTTCTTCCTGTAAGGACAAAACCAGGAAATTGTTCAGAAAAAGGCCCAAGCTGACTTTCTAGTTGACTATTATGATTAGTGAGAAAAGTGTGGGAAATTGGGAATATTGGGGCTGGGTTGAGAACTTTAGAAAAAAAATGGAGAAAACACCAAATTTAAGATATTTTTAAAGTCTTAGAGAAAATGATGGTACAAGAAGCTTAGAGATTCCCTCAGTCTAAGCTAGCTGACTCATGGGTTTTAACAATATGTATAGTCTAGGAGAGTCTAATAGATTAAGAAAGATATTAGGAATGTTGTCAAATGCTCTTTTACAGACGTGGATAACTGCTCTAGTGACATCCTTCTACATTTGGGGATTTTTGCCTTTTGACTAAGGTGGGAATTTACATGACAAAAATCATTTTAGTTTCTATTATAATTTATATTTTTCTGTATATGACCTCATTTATATTATAGTATTGATGTCTTAAGTAACTGGTTGCACATGTCAGCTTTCCCCCCTCTTTGTTACACTTATGAGACCCGAAGGGAATCAAGATATGCTGTTTTGGTATAAAATTATTTTGAGCTGAGGACTGTTGCGAGTCAACAGACGAAGAAAGAAGCTGTTTTGGAGTTTCCCTTTTCTGACCCAGAGCACCAACTGTGGGGAAATAAGCCTGCCAGAAATTTCCTCTTTGGGGCAGACCTACTCATAAGCGTCCCGACTAGGGGAGTTTTTTGGCCCTGAAGCAGGCACATAGGCTTCTCAGACCCACAGAGACAAGCATCATCACAGACTTTCTTATCTCCTGTTTGTTCTCCTGAAAATCCATTGGCCTTCCCTAAAGAAACCCTTCTGTTCTTCCTATACTGGCCTTTTCTTTCCTCTATTGAGTTAGGTGTATAAACTCCAAATT
The DNA here is from genome assembly GCA_006410935.1 of Redunca redunca. NCBI lineage: Eukaryota > Metazoa > Chordata > Mammalia > Artiodactyla > Bovidae > Redunca > Redunca redunca. The sequence continues at coordinate 59,565 of SJYQ01003926.1, read as the reverse complement.
CTAACTGCTTTGAGTTATACTCCTCATTGATTGCTCCTGCATGTATGAGTCCTGCACGCATAAGGATACTCCTTTTTTCCCCCTTGTTATCCTGTCTTTTGTTGGACTTAATTCACAGGCCCCCAGAAACTGAACATGGGAAGGTAGAGAAAAAGTTTTTCCCTCCCCTACTGACCTAAAGGAAATACCGTGAAATATCAGGACAAATATTGATTAAAGCGGTTACTGGTGTGTGTCGGGGAGAGGAGTATAGCTTAGATCTTTATAGAAATGTTCTTAGCCCTAGATCTGTAGAATCCAACTTAAGTCAGCTCTTTTTAATATTTTATTGAGCTTTATCTCCCTGGCAAGCACTGTGCTAAGAGCTTTAACTAGCATGATCTCATTTCACCCTCAAAACAACTCCATCAGGTGGTTAAATCAGTTCAGCTCAGTTCAGTCGCCCAGTCATGTCTGACTCTTTGTGACCCCATGGACTGCAGCACACCAGGCTTCCCTGTCCATCACCAACTCCCGGAGCTCACTCAAACGCATGTCCATTTAGTCGGTGATGCCATCCAACCATCTCATCCTCTGTCGTCCCCTTCTCCTCCCACCTTCAACCTTTCCCAGCATCAGGGTCTTTTCCAATGAGTCAGTTCTTCGAATCAGGTGGCCAAGGTATTGGAGTTTGAGCTTCAGTTAAATCAGAGAAAATAAATAACTTCCTGCAGTACCAAATGCTGTAGGTGGTACCTAGTCCTACTCCTTACCCCGTGCAGCTTTCTTTCCCTAGATGTTACTGCAGGGGTCAGAGGCATGTAATCCAATGCCTGGCACTTATCATGTGGACTCAAAAGTTCACTTTAATTTGGTAATGACTACTGAGTTTGATTTTGCAGAGTTTAAATTTTGATAACTGACTAACATTACATCTGTGCCCTTTTTTCCTTTCTTACGATCCAAAGCATGTATAGTTTCCTGGACTTATGTTAATGATACTCTTTTCTTTCGAAATTACTTAGGGGGCTACAGCCAGTTATGTTTACACATAGAGAAAGAAGTCCTGCCTGAATTGACCAGGAAGCCCACACCCAGGTTAATTTTCAGTTGTCACATCTTTTCCTATGTGATTTCTTCCGTTGCTTTTAAGCTTAAAGTCTTTCCTGTTGATAATGCATAACTATTCACCTATGTTTTCTTCTAGGTTTTGTTCTTATTTTTCATTTAATTCTTTAATCAATTTTATTTCAATGTGAGTAATGAGAAACCAGCTTCTCATCTTCCTAGCTTGGCTCTTTCCTCTTATCTTAATTAAGATTTCTAATTTCTATGGTATTTCTGGGCTTTAAAACCCCTGCAGGTAGTGTTAAAAATAGCTACATTTTCCTGTGCTGTAGGTTATTTTCTGAGAATACACTGCACTCTTTTAAGCGCTAACATGCTAAATGATTTGGAGCTCTGTTTTCTTTGGGCCACAGAATCTTCTATAAAACGAGAGACTTGGGCTGGATCCACTTTTCTTCCAAGGACCACATGCCTGGTGGTCTGAACGAGAAAGAAATTCTGCGGACAATTTTGGGAATTTCTGTGTTACATAAAATGTAAAAAGCATTTCCTTTTCTTTATTTGAATGATAAAATATTATTATTTATTGAGAAGCATTTATTGTGTGCCTCTAAGCCAAGCATCACAAGAGAAAAGGCCCCTAAGCCCAGACACGGTCTCGGCAGTGGAGGTCATATGTGCAGAAGACAGACATTGAGCAAACCCTGGTCAGGTCCAGGGAAGTTGTGATGGGGTGTCAGGAACCCACAGCAGGGGGAGCCCTCGGAGTGCTGCAAGCTGGAGGCTGGAGTGGGAGCTGCCCAGGGTAAAAGCACACGCTGTTAAGTGAGAGGGCATGGAACTGTTGAGAGTTCAGCCTGAAGCAGCATCGCTGGGGAACTTCGAGGTCTTTGGGGGGATCTAGGACTTTATCCCTGGGGGACAGTGGTGGGGGGCGGGGAAAAAACTACTGGAGATTTTATTAGGAGTGTGATATTTACATTTTGCAGAGATCCTTCTGCTGCTTTGGAGAGACTAGGTTGATGGAGGCAGAACTGTTGGGGGGGGTCATAGTGTTTAGATCAGAGTTGCTGGTGATGTTGGATAATAGAGAAAACGGGGGCAAAGTGGATGGACTGGAGAGAAAAACTGGAGATGTGATTGCAAGAAGTCAGGGAAAGAGAGGAGTCGGAAGTGATGCCCTGGTCTCTGGCCTGTGCCGTTGGGCGGATGCTGGCGCTCGTGCCTGGAATGTGGAGCCTGTGATGCTGAGCTGGAGAACAGTCCCGAGGCATCGAGACCAGTGAGCTCTACTCTCCTTGAAGTGCCTCTTCCCTGAAATGCAGCAGCTGTCAAGTTCGTTTGCCCCGTAATCCATTTCTTCTTGGTGGAGCATCTCTGGGGGCCAGGGTTCCATGGAACACACCCTGATAAATGCTGGACTAGCCACGCTCAGAGATCCCTTCCCCATCATGCTTATTATAACCAGAAAGTAAACTGCATTGCTTGATGTTTTAAATAAATCCGTAAATTCAAGTGTGATGAGGATATAGAAGGTGCACAATGGATGCATTTGTGGATGGTGAGCACACCCACGTGACCACTGCCTAGAACAACACAGAACGCATCACTTAAGCCTCCTGTGTGGTCGGGTTTCGAGTCTGTGACTCCAACACAGACTGCAGGGGCGGGCTTTTGGTTGAACCATCACTTCCCTGGTCCTCTTGGATGGCTTCCTCCCCAGAAAGCAGGGTATTGAGGGGCCTAGTCGTTGGCTCACCTGTTGCTCTGCACCCTGAGCACCACCAGTCAGGGACCCTGGCCTCTTTCCTTGGGAAGAGTATTAGTGACCAAGAAGTCACATCAAGGGCCTTCATCTGGAGTTGGCCTCACCTGCCGAGTAGGCTTCACGTGAAGATCTCAGGAAGAAAGGAAAGTTCTTATCCGTTTGCCAAACAGCATCCAGCAGCTCTTGATTCCCTAGGTTAACAGTGGTGCAGCTGAGGGATCACTAAATATTTATAGGGTAATGAGGACGTGAACTTCAAGCTCTGCTTCCTGCCCAAGGAACAGGCCATGGATGGCAGTGCCTGCAAGAAAGCAATATTCACTGGCATTTCAGCATCACACCATGAATGAGTGAGTGGATGAGTGAATGAGTGAGTGAATGAGAAATGGGTGAGTGAGAGAATGAATGAGTGAGTGAGTGAATGAATGAGAAATGGGTGAGTGAGAGAATGAATGAGTGAATGAGTGAATGAGTGAGTGAGTGAGAAAGTAAATGAAGGAGAAATGAGTGAGTGAGTGAGTGAATGAGAAATGGGTGAGTGAGTGAATGAGTGAGTGAATTCATTTTCCATGCTGAAACGCTTCTCCCTACCTCTTTCTGCAGCTGCTTTTCCTATCTGCGGGCCCTAATTTCAATGCCTCACCCTGGGAGAAGCTATTCCCAAGCCCCAGACTAGATCAGGGCACCTCCTTATACACTGTCTCAGCCCCTTCTACCTCTTCCTAACATGCCGTACCACTGCTGTTAGCAACAGAGAGGCACCAGGCCTGCAAGGAGGCTGAATGAGGCAGCCTCAGAGAACAGCCACCAAAGTCTGTCTGGGTTCAAGTCTCTGTGCATTTACTGCTTACGAGCTTTGTGACCTTGGGCAAATTATTTAACTTCTCTGGGCAGCGCTGGATGAGGATCAGCAGAGAACACACATCAGGGTCCCCTCGTGATGATTAGAGAGAAGTGGAGAAGTGGTTAGTGCAGGAAGGCGCCCCAAAACACCCGTGCTGAGTGAATGCAAATCTGTGCTGTTGTGACTGAAGGGGTGGTGGAAGGTTCTATGGGTCTGTGTGTCTGAGGAGGGAGGCGCAAAAGTCAGCCAGCAGGTGGGGAGAGTGGTGGTAACAAGGATGAGTGAGCCTGGGTTTTTTATTTTTGGCCACACCATGCAGCAAGTGGGCTTCCCAGGTGGCACAGTGGCAAAGTATCGGCCTGCCAAGTGCAGGAGACACAGGAGATGAGCGTTGATCCCTGGATTGGGAAGAACCCCTGGAGAAGGAAACGGCAACCCACTCTGGTATTATTACCTGGAAAATTCCATGAACAGAGGAGCCTGGTGGGCTACAGTCTGGGGTCGCAAAGAGTTGGACACACTGAGCATGCGCACAAGTGCAGCAAGTGGAACTTCCCCAAGCAGGGATGGAACAGTGCTCCCTGCAGTGGACGTGCAGAGTCCTAACCACTGGGCCACCAGGCAAGTCTGAGACTGGGGTTTTAATAAACGTTTCCATCTAGGACACGGTCTGACTTGCTCTCACCCTATCTATACAAAATGTTTCTTAGCAGCTGCCCAAGTTAGAATGAAGCTGGCCTTGGTGATAATAAGAAGCCATTGTTTTAACATAAATGACAGATAGTTTGTCTCTTCTTCCTGCTGGCTTCTATCATGGGAACTTCCGGGGGGGTCAGCTCAGCTGCCTAGATTTGGCTCCTGGCAGCTAACCAGCTAACTCTGTCTGATAACCTAGTGACCAAGAGAGGAAAGGGCGGGGCTGGCTTCAGAGTATTTACATGTGATCCCTACGAATGTGCACAGTCAGGGAAATAATCACGGATCCTAGCGCTGGAAAGTTCTTCCCAGTCCCCTTTTGAAATTCAAATGTTTATGGCTTCATCTCGCTCAATGTGAAGATCTTTTTTCAGCTCAGGAAGGCATCCTGGAACAAATGCATTTGGTCATTTATTTTCTGGCCTCGTTTAGATGTGGTTTTTGAAGACAGTGGGGGATCTGTCAGCTCTAGGATCTGTCAGTTTTCTAGATCACGTTCAGCCCTGTAATTCTATGATCTAATAGAATTTATAACATTATGTATTCCAGTAGTGACTTGCAAAGATTGCTTTGAAGGGATTACAGATGGTTCTGTAAGTATATACTTTTAGAAGCACATAATGCAATTTGCTTCCTAGCCCAAAGCCCCAAAAATAATTAGGTAGGAGTTGAGACAAGTGTTAAAAGGCAGTTGTTTCTGGTGAATCCAAATGATTTTTTAAAAAATCAATTTCATTTATCATCAGAGAAGGACTTAAATTTCAGAATTCTTCTGCTTTGTTGAATAGGAGAGCACAATGACCACGCTAGCATTACAGAAGTAAGCGATGAGAAAAATCAGTGCAACATTCCAAGTGCAAATTAAGTATAACAGAGTGAGGAGAAGGAATTTCAGAATGTGAGAGTGACTAACAGAATGGAGACTCAAGTGTCTGCCTTTGGGGACTTTTACATAGTCTGATTTGCAACTTTAACATGTGTCTTCCATCTGACTGCCTCTGAAGCCCCTCGTGCCTTGAAATTGCCCTGGCCAATCTGGTTTCCTTTTGTGGGATGGGGGGAGACTTTCTCGCTGAAGTGTGGGTCAGGGTTCAGGCTTGATCTGCACAGAATGTGGTAGGGCTGGTCCAGAGGGAAGAAACATCTGGACAAATCTGCCCTTCTTATTATAAAATTTTATTGAAATAAAATTTCCAAATGGTTCCTTCTTGCCTACAGGAAAGCCCAGGAGTTGGGGAGGGAGTCTTCACTCAGTCATGTCCGACTCTTTGCGACCCCGTGGACTGTCAGGGTCCTCTGTCCATGGGATTCTCCAGGCAAGAATATTGGAGTGGGTTGCCATTTCCTTCTCCAATAATAAGAAAAATTTACCTTTAATGTAGAAAAATCAGGAAAATACCCAAAAAGGTATAAAGAAGGAGATAAACATCACTTATAATCTCATCTTTCAGAGTCATTGTGATTGTTTTCCTTTTTTTTGGTTGGAGAGAAGTATTATCAAAGTGCTATTTTTAGAAAAATGAACATGACAGGAAGTTTAGGATGTACGTGGGGGAGAACTAAAGCAAGGAGGCTATTTAGGAAGCCAATTCCTGGGTCACTGGGCAAAATGGTGGTGGTGGCAGTGACCAAAGGAGAGTGTTGTGCTCGGCTGAGTCCAAGTCTTTGCGACCCCATGGACTGTAGCCCACCAGGCTCCTGTGTCCATGGGATTCTCCAGGCAAGAATACTGGAGTGGGTTGCTATTTCCTACTCCAGGGCAAGTCACTCAGTCATGTCCAACTCTTTTCGTCCGCATGGAGTCCATGGAATTCTCCAGAACAGAATACTGGAGTGGGTGGCCATTCCCTTCTCCAGGGGATCTTCCCAACCCAGCCATCGAACCCACATCTCCTGCATTGCAGGCAGATTCTTTACCAGCTGAGCCACCAGGGAAGCCCTTCGTACTCCAGGGAATCTTCCCAATCCAGGAATCGAACCTGCATCTCTTCTGTCTCCTCCACTGGCAGGCAGATTCTTTACCACTAACACCACCTAGGATTTGAGGCCATTGGAAGTGAGTGATCAGTATGGCTGGGTGAATTTAAATGTGGGGAGTGAAACCTGAGAGGGAGGAGTTAAAGGTGGCCCGGAAAGTTCCACTGGATGAACATTACTCATTCTATTCATTCATGCATTGAGCAGAAATATATCAAGTACCTCATTAAATCATCATTCATTCAGCAGAAGTGTATCAAGTACTTAACACTCTCATGGAACTTACAGTCTAACAGTGGAGGGGACAGACAGAAAAGTAAAATAACTACAGGATGTAGCATGTTAGGTGATAGTGGGTCTTACAAGGAAAAATGAAGCAACGGGCAGCTAGGGTGTGTGGCAGGTGCAGTTTTAAAAATGATTAATTAATTAATTAGACTGTGCCAGGTCTTAGTTGTGACATGTGGGATCTAGTTCCCTGACCAGGGATCGAACCTGGGGCCCTACTGCACTGGGAATGTGGAGTCTCAACCACTGGACCGCCAAGGAAGTCCCAGGCACAGGTTTTCTTTTTTTAAATAATTTAACGTATTTAGGCTTCTTTGGTGGCTCAGACAGTAGAGAATCTGCCTGCAAGTTGGGAGACATGGGTTCGATCCCTGGGTTGGGAAGATCCCCTGGAGGAGGGAATGGCAACCCACTCCAGTATTCTTGCCTGGAGAATCCCCATGGACAGAGGAGCCTGGTAGGCTACAGTCCATGGGGTAGCAAAGAGTCGACACAACTGAGCGACTAAGTACAGCACATATTTTATTTAAAATATCTACTTATTGGCCGCACTGAGTCTTCACTGCTGTGTGTGGGCTTACTCTAATTGCAACGAGCAGGGGCTACTTTCCAGTTGTGTCACATGGCCTTCGTTGCTCTGAGGCATGTGGGATCTTTCCAGACCAGGGGTCAAACTGGTGTCCCCTGCATTGCAAGGCGGATTCTTAACCACTGGACCACCAGGGAAGCCCCCAGGTGCAGTGTTAAGTAGGACAGTTAGGGATGCTTTCATAGAGGCAGGGCTTTGAAATAGACATCTGAAGGGTGTGAGGAAATGAGCCATCTGGTTTCCTGGAGGTGAAAGTGTGCCCTGCTAAAAAGGAGGGAGTGGTGAGGAGAGGACCAGGAGTGGAAGGAAGCCATCCGAGGTCTCCAGTAGAAGAACAACTTCTGACTGTGGCTCTTATGTTGGGAACAGACTCAAGAAAGAGAAAGGGAAGAAGGCAGGACCAACCTAGACAGCATATTAAAAAGCAGAGACATTACTTTGCCAACAAAGGTCCATCTAGTCAAAGCTATGGTTTTTCCAGTAGTCATGTATGGATCTGAGAGTTGGACTATAAAGAAAGCTAAGTGCTAAAGAATTGATGCTTTTGAACTGTGGTGTTGGAGAAGACTCTTGAGAGTCCCTTGGACTGCAAGGACACCCAACCAGTCCATCCTAAAGGAGCTCAGTCCTGAATATTCATTAGAAGGACTGATGCTGAAGCTGACACTCCAATACTTTGGCCACCTGATTCAAAGAGCTGACTCATTGGAAAAGACCCTGATGCTGGGAAAGATTGAAGACGGGAAGAGAAGGGGTCAACAGAGGATGAGATGGTTGGATGGCATCACCGACTCAATGGACATGAGTTTAAGTAGACTCTGGGAGTTGGTGATGGACAAGGAGGCCTGGTATGCTGCAATCCATGGGGTCACAAAGAGTCGGACACAACTGAGCAACTGAACTGGAATGGATGCGGTGTATTCACTTGCTAGGACCGCTGGAATAAATGACCGCAGACTGGTGGCTTATGAGAACAGCAGTGTGCTCCCTGCAGCCCTGGAGGCCGTAAAGTCTGACATCAAGATGAGAGCAGGGTTGGTTCCTTTTGGAGGGTCTGAGTCCGTTTCCTGCCTCTCTCCTGGCTTCTGGTGGATGCCAACGATGCTTGGCGATCCTTGGTCTTCAGGTTGCCTCTCCAGTCTGTGGTACCATCCCCATGTTGCCTCTCCTCCCCTGCAGGGATACTTGTCACTGGATTTAGGGCTCATCCCAGTCCAGGAAGTTCTCGTCTTGAGATTCTTAATCACATTGCTGAACACCCTTTTCTCAAATAAGTCACATTCATAGGTTCCAAATGGAGATGTCATTCTGGGTAACCCTTTGGTCCCTACAGAAGTTTAGGAGGAGGAGGGGGATTTTGGAGAAAGGTGATGTGTTGACAGCAGTCACGACCTAGGAAGACTCAGGGATTCTCCCACAGTTCCACAGGCAAGTGCTGCCTGGTTCTCCCCCAAGTCTATAAGCATCTCCTTAGTGTCCCTCAACAATGTAGTGCTGAAAACAGCTTGAGCAAAGAAACCCAAGTTCATGACCTTGAACCATAGTGCAACCACTCTGAAATCAAGTGGCCATTTTCTCAAGATGCCTTGGCTATACAGGTGCCTTCTCATTGCTCATTGTGTGATCTACCCTGATAAAGGTCTGATCCTGGAGGTCACCTCTGGGTCCCCCCACCTTTATTCTAATGAGTGAAGGAATGAGTAACCAATTTAAGTCTGAATCTGACTAGTGTTGAAATCCAGAAGAGATTCTAATAGCTTAAGTGGTTCTTACACTTTTTTTTTTATGTAGTCAAGCATGCCCTTGAGAATGTAGGAGAAAATTATGGGTCTCCCTCCCTGTGAAACGATCCTTTATTCTCATCATGCACAGTTTCCAGGGATTCATGGAGGGAAAGTGGATCAACCCTTGAGAAGGTGGTCCAAGGAGCCCCTGATTTTTGGCCACAGATACGCCCATGTTTTTCTCATGAGAATTGGATGATACCTCAAATCTTCAGCCTGGGAAACTGCCCAGCCCACTTGATTTCATATGACACAACCAGCCAGATTTGGGGCTGGAAGTGTTCAGAGCCCAAGTTTGCCAGAGAGCTTGGAGCAGGGAAGATGCTGAGCCCCAGGGTTTGATGAGCAGACGGCAGGTACCATGCTGGGGAGAGGCCAGGAGGTAAGGCTGCTGGTGGTGGGGAAGGAGAAGGCTGAACCCAACACACCTTTAGAAGGTGCACTGGTGAAGGGCTGTGTGCAGAGAGCAGAGGAAAGAAGATTTTAAAAGGATCCTGGGTTGCCAGCCTACAGAAAAGCAAGAAAGGCATGATAACCTCAAGTCAAGGAGGCTGTTTTGATGACAAGTCCTATTTGTAGCTTTTGGAGGGTCTGAGTCCATTTCATGCCTCTCTCCTGGCTTCTGGTGGATGCCAGAAGCCAGGAGAAGATTCTACTCCAGAAAGTCTGTGCTCTGTTTGGAAGCTGTCAACTGTCATTGCTGAACTCATGGACAGAATAGCAGTGGTTGACACAAAGAACATTCATGAGTCCTTCGGACTTTGCTCTTGTAGCAAAAGTGGACTTGAATTGCTGTTGGCTTTAGAGGTACAGCTTACCTGTTTCTCCGTGACATCCAGTTTCATTTGTCATGGGTTCTGTATTATAGTACGGACTTGGGTAATGAAAGGGTCCTAAACTTAGAGCAACATCTGATATTATACTGGCGGCAATGGGTGTTTGTCGCTCTGCACGGGCCCTTCTCCAGTTGCGGTAAACCGCGGCTGCTCTTCATTGCAGCGCTCAGGCTTATCGCTGCGCCTCCTCTTGTTGCTGAGCCCAGGCTCTAGGACGTGCGGCTTCAGTAGCTGCAGCACGCGGGCCCAGTAGTTGCCACTCCCGGGCTCTAGAGAGCAGGCTCCGTAGCTGTGGTGCATGGGCTTAGCTCCCCTGTGGCATGTGGGATCTTCCTGGACCAGGCCTTGAACCTGTGTCCCCTGCATTGGCAGGTGGATGCTTATCCACTGCACCACCAGGGAAACCCTATACATAGTTTCTATTGAACCCTGAACCAAATTCCTAAAAGTGCAAAATTCATAGAGCACGATGATGTGACAATCTTGTGGAAAATGTCAGATTGTCTATATAGGACGCAGGTCCCTCTGAGACTCCAGGAAGAATCCTTCCTTGTCTCTTCCAGCTTCTGGTGGTGGCCGGCCAGCCCAGAGTTCCTTGGACACATCACCCCAATTTCTCCCTCCTCCAGTCTCCAACTTCATCGCCACGTGGTCCTCCCTGTATGTCTGTCTCCATGCTATCTTCTTCCCTCTTCTTGTGCCAGCCTGCTGGGTGAAAGCCCCACCCTCCTGCAGTATGACCTCTTCTTAACAAATTACTTCTGCAAAGAGTATGTTTCCAGAGAAGGTCACATTCTTCTGGAAGCGCTGGGAATAGGGCTTCAGCATGTCTTTTGGGGGGACACGATCCAGCCCCACAACAACATGTCAGAGCTGGAACCGAACTTCCCATTGTGTCTTCCCACCAAACCGAACTTATAATGATTCATTTCCTGTCCCTCCTCCCTTTAAAAAGCATCCTACATGGACCTGGGTAAGGGAAGTACAGGGTGCACCGAGAGAGTCCTGGAGGAGGGCCTGGTGCCCATGACGGACACCCCAAGGAATGTGCCAGTGGGTGACCCCCCAACAAGAAATTGTAGCACCAACCCGCTGTTGCTGTTATTTAGTCACTAAGTCATGTCCAACTCGTTGTGGCCCCATGAACGCAGCCCGCCAGGCTCCTCTGTCCATGGTATTTCCCAGACAAGGATACTAGAGTGGGAGCCATTTCCTTCTCCAGGGGATCTTCCTGACCCAGGGATCGAACCCACAGGTCCTGTGTCTCCTGCATTGGCAGGCGGGCTCTCTACCACTGAGCCACCTGGGAAGCCCGTGGCACCAACCGGGCGGCGACTGTTAAAGCACTTTAGACCCTCCATCCGTGGATCTTGCCAGCCCTCAAAGCTGCAGTAACTGTGTCTGATGTCTTTTGAAATTCTGTAGGCTTGAAACTTCCTGAGTGACTGTGAAAGTGTGTATGTGTGAGAGAGTGTGTTTTGTGTATACGCGTGTACGTGTTTGTGTCTGCTGAGTGGATGTACGAGGTCAAGGTTTAGATGTGATGATGTTAGTTGACTGTCACAGGAGTTCACTTAGATGTCTCTTCTGAAGGGAAACCTTGGCAACTAAAGCCTATAAATATAGATATTATAGCAAATTAGATGGCTGTGGTTCAAGTGAATTTCTTCTTTTAGTGACTAGAAGAAGTCAGGCTTCCCACCCCCACGGCCCCCTCCCCTGGCATATCCACTGGACACAGACATTTGGCTATAACATTTGAGTCAGAAAGAAAAACAGAGTAAGCTCGAGAAATGCCAGGCTCCCACAGCCATCTGGAGCTAAAAGAAGAGAGGAAAGACTTCTTAAATAGAGGAGAGGGAGAGATGGGAGAGAGAAAGATACAGAGAAAGACAGACAGAATCAGAAAGCAAATAGTGTCCCCAGAGCCTGGGATCGAAGGCAGAGTTTGGGTGGATTAAAGGCTGTCTTTTAAATACATTTGAATCAGTTCTAAGGAGATGGATGGAACTGGAGCCGATTATACAGAGTGAAGTAAGCCAGAAAGAAAAACACCAATACAGTATACTAACGCATATATATGGAATTTAGAAAGATGGTGATGAGGACCCTGTATGTGAGACAACAAAAGAGACTCAGATCTATAGAGTGAACTTTTGGACTCTGGGGGAGAGGGAGAGGGTGGGGTGAGATGGGAGAATGGCATTGAAACATGTATACTATCATGTAAGAAATGAATCGCCAGTCTATGTCCGATGCAGGATGCAGGATGCTTGGGCTGGTAGATGGGGAGGACCCAGAGAGATGGTATGGGGTGGGAGGTGGGAGGGGGTTCATGTTTGGGAACGCATGTACACTCGTGGTAAATTCATGTCAATGTTTGGCAAAACCAATACAGTATTGTAAAGTAAACTAAAGTTAAAATAAAAATTAAAAATAAATAAATAAATAAATAAAGGTCTGGGAAAAGAGCAGATTTAGCATAAAGGCTATTAGGGCAAAAAAGTTCAGAACTAGCAGAAAAGGTTCAGTTGTACATTTTAGAGTTAACATTAATTTCAAAATTTGCCTCAATGGCGTGTCATCTTGAACTCAGTGCTTTGGGTCGTTTTACATGTATCTGTACAGATAGGGCTGTTCTTTCAGCCACGGTGGTAACGGCAACAGTGAAATTTCTGGGTGGTGTCTCCAGTGGGAGCAACAGTGGTGTTCTTGGCTCAGGTTCCCAGATTAATAAGGAGAAAGATGTGTTTTTAGAAGTTAGAGCACGTGGGGGCTTCTCTGGCAATCCGGTGGTTAAGAATTCTTTGTGCAATGCAGGGGACACTGGTTTGACCCCTCACCGGGGGAGATCCCACACATTGCAGGGCAACTAAGTCCTTGTGCCGCAACTACTGAGCCTGCACCCTGGAGCCTGCGAGCCACAACCGGAGAAACCCACGCAGGCCACCAAAGACCCAGCACTGCCAAAAAGAAATACATATTTACAAAGAAGAAGTCAGATATTAGATGTTGTTGCCTAATTGACAGTCCACTTTCCTCTTTACCTAGGAAGTTGGTGAGACGAAGGTAAATTCTAGAAGTGGAATTAAAGCAAAATATATAAAAATTGCTATAGAGCAACATCTGATAGGTATAGAGGTTTGAAGGTGAAATAGAACTTCACTAAACCCTAAGACTCCAGGAACTACACTGCGTTTAGTAGGACTAGGACGTGAAACACCCAATTGCCATCAGGGTTTCTGGATAAATTTATTAATAGATATATTTCCTTTCTGCAGTTGGCATTTCTGGTTCTGTCGGGATTTTCTGAGTCAGATCTAGTAAGTAAGTAAGACTTTTATGGACAAAGGAGAATTTAAAAAGTATAGCCAATCTTATTAATATGTTAATTCAGCAGCAGAAATGCATGAGAACTTACTACACGCTGTGTATGATTCATGTACATACGTGCATTCTATTGTACGTGGTTTTTAAATGCTTGCTTTTTAAATGATAATTTTCTCACATTCAAATACCGTGCTTTTTTGTTGTGCTTTGTTTTACAGAAAGCCTATCTGATTTTATTGTGGAAGACGTCATTTAGCAGAGATTTTCACTTTAAAGAAACTCAAAAAAAATTCTCCCCTCTGTTGAGTGAGAGACCTCTACACTGAGAAGGGGATATTAATATGCACCTAAACAACAAAAGTGCTGGTTTGGAAGCAAAGAATTTTGCTTGTTATCTGGTACGTGAACTTAAATCACCAAATGATAGAATGTTTTAAAGTAGATTCTTTCTTAAAGAGAGAAATCATCTCCTAAGAAAATCTCTGCCAGGGAGGACACTGTTTTAACCATCTTTGTATCACCGACCTGCCCAGCTTAGAGCTTAGAATATAAAACACGCTCAAAACATATTTTTTGTGTGGGAATGTTTGATCTTGTACCCAAACCTGCACGTGCCATTTCTTTACCTACAATGGTCAATAGTGGCTTTGTTCAAATGACATTTTCCCTGCTCTCAGTGGTAATTAATGCTCAGTTCAGACTGCACTGTTTGGATGAAGAAATCTGAACAATAGCTAGACAAGACAAAGCCTGTTAAATCTTAGGCAGGTTTCTCCATCTACTAATGCGGTTTAGAATTATACATCAGGAGCATTGTATACCAGAATAGTATTGATTGCATTTCAGATAATGCAGTTTACAGTTAATATGATGGTTAGGCTGGTCCAGGGAAATATTTGTTTTGTTCAATAATGTTAGACAGAAAACATACATTTTAATAAATACTGCATGAGAACAATCCTTTAGGGTGAACTTCAAGGAAATAAACACTGTCACATGGCTACACATCAGTGGATTTTCACATTTCTGAAATCTGGAGAGATTTATTCTCAGTAATTCTTTGCTTTACAAATAGATTCTTTTGATTTGTTCTTATTTTAATATCAGAAACCATTGACTGGCATTTTGTATGTCACCTTTAATATGTAAGGATGATAGTTACAGGACAGAATATGCACTGTAATCCTATTTGTGTGTGTATATATGTATATTTGTGTGTGTTTGCATATGTATATATGATTGTATATGTATACACGCTGTGTGTATACACATATGTATATATGCATGTGTTTATATATGTATATATGATCACATTTGTGTATGTGTTGTGTGTGTATACAACGTGTATATGTATATATAGTGTGCTTATATGTGTATATATGATTACACTTGTGTGTATGTTGTGTGTACACACGTGTATATACTATGTTTATATGTGTATATATGATCACATGTATGTATGTATGTTGCGTGTATATACATACATGTATATACACTGTATTTATGTATATATGATTACATATATATATATACTGTGTGTATATACACATGTATATATGCGTACATACTGTGTTTGTATATGTATATATGATTACACATGTATATATGTTGTGGGTATATATATACATGTATATATGTAGATATGATTATACATGTATATATGTTGTATGTATACACACATATATGTATATACTGTGTTTATATATGTGTAT
>SJYQ01003926.1:0-44358 GCA_006410935.1 Redunca redunca | reverse complement strand
TACATATGACTGCATAATTATATATGTTGTGTGTATATATACATGTATATATATACACTGTGCTTATATATGTATATATGATTACATATGTATATATGTTGTGTATAAGTACACACAGTATACACACACAGAACTCTGGAAGACTGAATGTCTAAATTCACAGTGACTTTGGTGAAGATCAGGGCAGAGCGAGAGTATAACATATTTTTACATTTAGAGTTACATGTTCCTGTACTATTTGAATTTTTATAAGAAACAATATTGCTTTTGTCATCAGGAAAAGATATATTAACATACAGAGCTGAAGTTGATAACATCAACAATAAAAATAGTACTGCAGCGAGCTTGAAAGGAATCTGGTTGCAGTGTGATCTATCAACCCATCTCCTGCCTGCGCACATGGGGACCCTTGCCGCAGCCCCGCCTGAAATGGCAAAAGATCCACCAGGAAAGCAAGCCCATCGTCAAAGGGAGAGGAAGAATGTGTATCATGCCTAAGAACGTGTGTCTGTCTGCAGGGGGAGGGGTGTACACGACATGAAGCTGGTGACCCTAAGGGGGACTGGTGTCACTGGGGGGCATTTTCTCAATTTTATACCATGTCGCTTTGCCACATGGTAAAAAAAAATTTTTTTTTAATGTTCAAAGGCTCTATTCAGGTTCACAGATGACAACTGCTGGCCAAGACAGACCAGGAATCTGACGGGACACAGGTCGTCTCCTGCCTGTGGCCTCTCCTGCCCAGGCACCTGCTGTGTTCTCCCCTAGTGGGGTTCCTAGAATAGACCATCGATGGTGAAAACCTAGTTCTCTTTTGCTCTTTATTTCCCTAGCGCCTTTCAGGTTGAAGGCAGGAGGAGAAGGGGACGACAGAGGATGAGATGGTTGGATGGCATCCCCGACTCAATGGACATGATTTTGAGCAAGCTCTGGGAGTTGGTGAAGGACAAGGAAGCCTGGTGTGCTACAGTCCATGGGGTCGCAAAGAGCTGGACACAACTGAGGGACTGAACAATAACAACAACAGCTGTTTGAAGAGCAGAACCAGCTTCCTATCTGTTCACTGGCAAAAACGGTCAGGGAGAAAGACATTTTATGAAGCTTCTCACTGTGCTCATGAGGCACTGCCGTGCAGCCAGCTCCGGCATTGGAAGGAACTCTTGGGAGGGAACTCACCCAACAGATTCCAGCTCCACCTTAAAAAAACAGCCCTCCAGCTGGCGCCTGTCCTCCTGTCTGTCTGCACCTGAGTGTCAGGGCCTCGCATCTGGCCCCGGCCTCGCTGACCCGGTTCCAGGGAACCAGAACCTCTCACCTGTTCCTGTTCTAGGAAAAAGAAGGGGGTGCAGGTTGGCTGTGGGCTCAGTGCTGAAACACTCTCCTGGCTGATCTCCAGGAATTACAGCTCATAGAGGAGGAGAGAGAAATGGTGGGAGTGATAGGGGCACCCCCCACAAGTTGGGGCGTGCGGGCTCTTGTCAGTTACACCTGAGGTCTGCCCGCGTGGAGGCCCTGCCAGGTCTTTGCCTCCAAAACCCTCTTGAGACTACTTCCCTGTCTTTCATAATTGCTGTGAGTGAGTCATGCTCTGGGTTTCGCTCAAGCAGTTATGACAGAGGGCCTGGCAGACGCCGCTCTCAGGGTGTGTTCTGAGTAAGCAGCAGGTGCTTTAGAAGACAGCTGCACTGGAGGCCGCGGATTGGGCTGGGATGGGTCTCCAGCACCTCTGTGAACAGCTCACAGCCTAGACGTTCCCACGCTGAAGTCAGCGATGGCTGGGGAAAGCGATGAATGAGTAACAAGTTTGTTAATTACCTGGAGCTGCCCTGGAGGGAAAATCCATTCTGTTCCAAAGCTGCATCATTTCAGCTGCCTCTTGGTGCATGCATCACCCACAGCATCTTTTTTGTAAAAATATAATTTTGTTTATTTTTATTTTTGGCTATGCCGGGTCTTTGTTGCTGCGAGGGCTACCCTCAGGTTGCAGTGCTCGGGCCTCTCATTGCCGTGCCTTGTCTTGTTGCAGAGCGCAGGTTCTAGGGTCGGGGGCTTCAGTAGCTGTGGCACGTGGGCCCAGTAGTTGCGGCTTAGCGACCTGTGGCATGTGGGATCCTCCTGGACCAGGGATTGAACCCGTGTCCCCTGCATTGCAAGGCAGGATTCCTAACCACTGGACCACCAGGGAAGCCCACTCCCAGCATCTTTGCTGCCCTTGGTAGAGGGGCTGGAGAAAGATGGTTTGTTGATCACCTTCTGTTCCCTGAGTACTGGGTACTGGCTCTGGGTACACAGAGAGACTTCAGACCAAATTTCTCTCACATAGACTCTCACAGCCTAGACAAAGATGTCAGCTATAAACTAGTAACGACCACACAGGGGTCAAGTGCTATAAAAGCACATTTTCCAAAGGTCTGGGAAGCGGGCGGAGCCAATGAGTGCCTGGGAACGAAGTAGTGGTCCTCTCAGCCTCCCACTGTTGGAACCTGACGATGGTTGACCTCACGCCCTGACCATGTAGCAGATGCCTTCTCATTTTATGTCTTTTTAGAAATCTTTTTGGCCACGCGATATGGCATGTAGGATTTTAGTTCACCTACCAGGGTTCGAATCCCAGCCCCTGCAGTGGAAGCTTGGAGTCTTAACCACTGTATCACCAGGGATGTCCCCGTTTGATGACTTTTTCATTTTAATTCATATTCTCAGGTTTCGCTACCATGGCAGAACATGCTGTCTTAAACTGTATGTTAACCTTACTTATCCATGTCTTCTCTCATGATGCATTATAAAAATATCTTTTTACCCATCACATGCTTTGTGTCTCTATCTGACTATATGATGTGCTTTCCTTTCCAAAAGCAAATCATTCATGTAAATGTTCCCACAGATCATTAAGCTTGCAAACTCTGGTACCAGGCATAATTGGAAGATGAATCCACAAATAATGCCAACATCTATCTGTACAACATTTGAGATTTCTTCCTATTTTCAAAGAAAATGATATGAGTATACTCAATATATAAATGGGTATATGATATATGTGTACTTGAGTATATCATATAAATAATACATGATATACTGACCTTCTTTCACATATTAATCTCCTATTATTTTTTTCTGTTAAATCAGGCAATGAGTACACTTTCCAAGACTGAACTCTTTGTAAACGAGCCCCGTGACTCAGCTTTGCCATGAGGAAGTATTCTGGGGCTTTTAAAGGTATGGAGACAGTCTTAAGATCAGTAAAAACAGGATCATCAAAAGTCATGCAAATTGAAAGTACAAAAAAACGGTTTGGCTTTTGATGGTTTGATGAAACTTTCTCTTCACTGGCTTCATAATTCATAAGCATCAAAGTCAAGGAAACTGTTGTGACATAATTTTACAGTCACAATTTCTGAGTCTCAGAAATGCATGCAACCGAATTGAATGTATTATTTTTTTTTTAATTTAAAACGAGTAAAGTATAGATTCATGGCTTTATAATCAGTTTAATGGCTGGAAAGAGCCTTTGAGAAAATCTGTTCCCAGCTCATCACTTTGCAGATGAATGCTGATGACTGGCTTGTTAATGGCCCGCAGGTCCTTAACCTCCCAGAGTTCAGCTTTCTGGTCTGTGAAAGGAGAGGCTGGGCTGTATGAACTCTTGATCCCCACCCACCACCACCATTTTGCAGGCTTCTAATAAGTGGTTGTTGAATGAATGAAACTAACCCCCACTCCGAGAGACTGCTTGATTGGCTTGGGATCACACAGTTACTCAGGGAGGGACCCATGTCTTCTGACTCTTGGCCATCGCTCTGTATAGAATAGGCTTAGAATAAAGACCTTGAATTTGGTAAAAGTCCTTGGAGATCAGTGAAGAAAACATCCTAAGAAGAGAAAGAAATGAAACAACTGTATACAAAAACCAAGTGAAACACAGCTTCACAAAGCTGCCATTATCTGCAGATTCACCATTTTCCTTGTAGGCTAGCTTCCTTTAGACATCCAGTTCACATGCCTGGTGGACCAGGAGTGTCAACCATCCTATTATCAACCTTTCTGTTACTGCATCACAAACTTCTCCAAAAGGAAGAGGCTTGCAACATCTACCTTCACCTCTTGTGATGGGTTGAATTGTATCCTCTGAAAAGACATATTGAAGTCCGAATCCTCGGGGCCTGGGAATGGGACCTTATTTGAAAATAGGATGTTGGCAGATATCAGCAAGTTAAGATGAGTTTGTCAGGGCCCAAATCTAGTATCACTGGTGCCCTCATAAGAATACGGAAATCCGGGGACTTCCCTGGCAGTCCAGGGGTTAACTTTACCTTCGAACGCAGGGGGCGTGAGTTACATCCTTAGTGGGGAAACTAAGATCACACATGCCTCAAGGCCAAAAAACCAAAACCTAAAACAGAAGAAATATCATAACAAACTCAATAAAGACTTCGGAAGTGGTCCACACTGAGACTTCCCTGGTGGTCCAGTGGCTGAGACGCCACACTCCCAATGCAGAGGGCCCAGGTTTGATCCCTGGTCAGGGAACTGGGTCCCACGTGTCACAGCTGAGAGTTCACATGCCACAACTAAAGATCACAAGTGCCGCTACTAAGACCTGGTATGGCCAGATAAATAAATAACCATTTCTTTCAAAAAGAGGGAAATCTGGATACAAGACACTTGGACGGAAGAAGGCCTCAGGAAGACGGAGGCAGAGCTTGTTGTGATGCTTCCATAAGCCGAGGAGCGCCTGGGAAGAGATGGAGGAGAAGCTGGGAGAGGGAGGGAAGGATCCTCCCCTAGAGGTTTCAGAGGGAGCGGGACCCTGCTGAGTGCTTCCCAGATGGTGCTAGTGGTAAAGAATCCACCTGCCAGTGCTGGAGAGGCAGGTTCCATCTCTGGGTCGGGAAGATTCCCTAGAGAAGGAAATGGCACCCCGCTCCAGTATTCTTGCCTGGAGAATCCCATGGCCAGAGGAGCCTGGCCGGCTGCGGTCGTTGGGGTTGCCCAGAGTCAAACACGACTGAGCCTGCACATATATAATCCTGCTGACACGCTGATTTCAGACATCCAGCCGCCGGAACGGAGAGAGAATGAATTTCTGTTGTTTTCAGCCCCACAGCTCACGGCACTGTGGAAGGCAGCCCGGGGAAGTGAACAGGCCTCTTGTGTTTCTGCGGGTTAGTGGGGCCCAGCTGGGTCCTCCTTGCTCGGGGCCTCCCTGCAGCGGCTGGGACTGGAGTCACGTGAAGGCTCTACCGGGCGGGATGTCCAAGATGGCGCACTCACATGGCTGTGGGCGGTGCTGTCTTTGGCTGGGGGCCTCCGCTGGGCTTGTGGACTGGAGCACCCACATGGGACACAGTTTTCTCTCAGCATGGCAGCGTCCTAAGAACGACCGTTCCAAAGCGGCAGTGAGGCCCTGGCCGGAAACCGGCGCAACAACTCTTCCGCTGTGATCTGTTCCTCATACCCTTCAGGGAGATGTAACCCACTTTGAAGCTGACCTTAGTGACGAGGGACAGTTCCTGGAGATGTTCTGAGCCATTGCCTCCCACTGGTAATGTGGATTAACAAGGTGAGGTTGTAGAAAATATTCTTCACCATAGCCAGAGCTGCCTGGGACCCAGAAGGCCTAATGAAGCCTCCAGGGGGTTCTACATCACAAGGAGAGTGTCTTCAATCCAGTTTTCCCCCAGAAACTTTCTCACCCCTGGGTCACAGGGGAGGAGGCTAGACGAGACATCTCTCTCCTTGCTTTTGAATCATTTATAGCAACGGTTAGAGCGGTGTTCAGCCATTCCCAGCAGATGAGGCAAGCTTCATTCTCTCCTTCGGGGAGAATTCTCACAGTTCTTTATTCAAAGTGCCTTTGGTATCTCCTGGGGAGCGGTCCACATTGTGTTGGCTGCTGAGACAAAGAAATAAATAGGGATTTTAGAAGAAAGAAAAAAAAATTGCAGTCTAGGGTGATGGAGCCAAGAAGACTCTGGTCCTTCCTCTTCCTGTTTCCTTTCCAGGCTGCAGAAGAGCCCAGCATGCTGGGTCGCGGTGCCACTCTGGCTGTGTCTGTCCCCAGACACTCTTTCCTTCCCATGGACTGGCTGGCCTGAGGGACCCCCGGGCTGCGGTGCTGGGGCAGCTTGTTCTAGCTCTCTTGGTCCATTTCCTCTGACAGGGTAGGGAAGCTGTCTGTGACCTGAGAGGCTGCAGGTGGTGTGAGGCCTGGAAGGAACCCCTCCGGGAGGCAGGTTCCTGCTGTCCATTTGTGGGAGGAGACCAGGAAGAGTGTGCAGAGGGGCTGGAAGAAAGAGCAGTGCCCTGTGTCTGTACAGACCGGCTTTGGGGTTTTCACAGAAGGGGTTGTTCTCTGATGGGGCGGCCGGTGGCTGTTACATGGCTTGTGGTGGAGCTCCTTGTAGAGCCTGTGGTGGCATCAGTTCAGTCACTCAGTCGTGTCCGACTCTGTGACCCCATGGACTGCAGAACGTCAGGTCTCCCTGTCCATCACCCACTCCCAGAGTTTACCTAAACTCGTGTCCCTTGAGTCGGTGATGCCATCCAACCATCTCATCCTCTGTCGTCCCTTCTCCTGCCTTCAGTCTTTCCCAGCATCAGGGTCTTTTCAAATGAGTCAGCTCTTCACATAAGGTGGCCATAGTACTGGAGTTTCAGTTTCAATATCAGTCCTTCCAATGAACACCCAGGGCTGATCTCCTTTAGGATGGACTGGTTGGATCTCCTTGCAGTCCAAGGGACTTTCAAGAGTCTTCTCCAACACCACAGTTCAAAAGCATCAATTCTTCGGCGCTCAGCTTTCCTTATAGTTAAACTCTCATATCTATACATGACTACTGGAAAAACCATAGCCTTGACTAGACAGACCTTTGTTGGCAAAGTAATGTCTCTGCTTTGGGACCTCCAAAGGGATGAGAGACTGGGGGAGAGACTCAAGGAACCTCATCGTTTTTTTGTTTTTTTTTTAAGATAGACTTTATTTTTTAGAGCAGTTTCAGATTCACAAAACTGAGAGGAAGGGACCAAGAGTCCCCACGTACCTCCCAAGCTGACACACACACGGCCTCCCGCCTTATCGCATCCCCCAGCAGACACACTATAAGCGCCCAAGCTCCACAGTCCCCCTGAGGGCTCACTCTTGGTGGGGTGCCTTCTCTGGGCTTGGACTAGCGTGTAATGACATGCATCCCAGTGTCATAATATCACCCAGAGTAGTTGCACTGCCCTCTGCATCCTCTGAGCTCTGTCTGTTCCTGCCTCTCTTCCTGCCCAGATCCCTGGCAGCCACCGATCCTTTTACTGTCTCCATTGTTTTGCCTTTTCTCTGACCCCTTTCTAACCACAGCTGATGTGGTTTACATATTGGGCTTTTGTTTGAGATTTCCTTTGGAGATGAGGTCATGCTGCTTAAGAAGCAAAGAAAAAGGTTTTAAGTTAGCAGGCAGCGTGTTGACCTCTTCACTAGTAAGCTGTGTGACCCTGAGCAAATCACTTCACCTTTCTGAAGCGTGATGTCTCATTCATGTGATGGGGCCAATGAGGGCTGCCTCATACGAATACGGTACACACAGCACCTGCACACAGTAGGGCCTCAGCCAGGGTGAGCTGCTTGCTTCTGCACCTCCTGCTCACTTCCCATTTTCAGTCCTTAAGGGCTAAGTGTTTTGTCTCTAGTTGTTGTACAGTTGCTAAGTTGTGTCTGTTTGTGACCCCATGGACTGCAGCACACCAGGCTCCCCTGTCCCTCACTGTCTCCTGGGGTTTGCTCAAGTTCATGTCCGTTGAGTCAGTGATGCTATCTAACCATCTGTCCTCTATCATCCCCTTCTCCTCCTGCCTTCAATATTTCCCAGCATCAGGATCTTTTCCAGTGAGTCAGTTCTTCACATCAGGTGGCCAAAGTATTGGAGCATCAGCTTCAGTCCTTCCAATGAATATTCAGGACAGATTTCCTTTAGGATTGACTGGTTTGATCTCCTTGGTATCCAAAGGACTGTCAAGGGTCTTCTCCAGCACCACAGTTTGAAAGCATCACTTCTTCAGTGATCAGCTTCTTTATGGTCCAACTCTCAAGAATCCGCCTGCAACCAGGAGACTGGGTTTTATCCCTGGGTTGGGAAGATTCCCCTGAAGAAGGGAAAGGCTACCCACTAGGAACGGCCTGGAGAATTCCATGGACTGTATAGTCCACGGGGTCACAAAGAGTCAGACACAACTGAGCGGCTTTCACTTCACTCACACCCGTATATGACTACTGGAAAAACCATAGCTTTGACAATACGAACCCTTTGTCAGCAAAGTGATGTCTCTGCTTTTTAACACACTGTCTAAGTTTGTCATAGCTTTTCTTCTAAGGAGCAAGCATCTTTACTTCATGACTGCAGTCACTGTCCCTGGTGATTTTGGAGCCCAAGAAAATAAAATCTGTCAGTCTCTACGTTTTCCCTGTCTGTTTGCTTTAGAGCTGAAGGATTTCTCTCTTTTCCCATCCCTACTCTAACT
Source organism: Redunca redunca (assembly GCA_006410935.1). NCBI lineage: Eukaryota > Metazoa > Chordata > Mammalia > Artiodactyla > Bovidae > Redunca > Redunca redunca. The sequence continues at coordinate 35,856 of SJYQ01003926.1, read as the reverse complement.
TCTTTCTAGCCTAGGCTTGAACTGATTCAGTGTGTCTGAAAGCGGTGATTAGGCCACACGCCTGTGTCAAATGCTTACCTTTATGCAGTGAAACATGGAACCACCCCTTGGTAACGTGGTGGTGAGCGCAGGAGGAAGCGGGTAGGTCCTGTGTGCTGTTTCCTAGTTCACTTCTCCAGGGTCCTTACCCCTCAACCCCTTTTTGCACACTAGTCACTCAGTTGTGTCTAACTCTTTGTGATCCCCTGGAATATAGCCTTCCAGGCTCCTCTGTCCATGGAATTCTCCGGCAAGAATACTGGAGTGGGTTGCCATTCCCTTTTCCAGGGGATCTTCCTGACCCAGGGATCAGACTCGGGTCTCCTGCATGGCAGGTAGATTCTTTACCATCTGAACCACCAGGGAAGCCCCAATCACTACTGCCCAACAAACCACCAGGGGACCTGATAGTCCCTGAGTCTGAGGAGCTATCATGGGGCCGGCAGACTATCCATGTAGGGCCCCACTTCCAAGTTCTTTCACGCCAAGCTGTCTGCAACTGTTGCTGGCACTAACCTTACATGACACAGTGGAAGAGAAACTGCCACATCCACAGAAATATACCAGGCTTCGGGCTTCACCGGGAAGCTTTCTGGACTGTATTTCCTTAAATATTTATCTCTGAGCATCTTCTGATGAAGACGCTGTACATGTGAGGCACTCAGCCCCTTACCTGGACTAGTCTTCACTCTCCCAGGAAGGTCTCAGCCTCACAGATGAGCAGAGCTTAGTGAGTGATTAGAAGCTGGGGATGAAAGAACGTTTCTTGGAAGAGGAATCCCAAGTCTCAGAATTGGTCACAATATCACCAAGCAGAGTGAGAACACAGGAAAACAGTCAGTTAAGACTTTGGTGTTGGCTACCTCTGTTTATGGCACTTGTGAGACCCACGGGTGTGAATGTCAGACCAGCAGCTGGACATGGACACTCCATCCAGTAAATCCTGGACTGGAGGGCTGTTTTGACTCATTTCCAGCTGATTTTTTCATCTACCTCTTATGGGGCATCTCTTTTCTCTCATGTTTGATTTCTTGGGTGGGGGTCATTCACCATCACTCATGTCCCATTTACAAGGCACGTCTTGTATGACTTGGCACCTAGTGTGATACGTTACTCTGGAAATGCCAAATATTTGCATCTGGACTATTATCACTGGGCTGAACTGATTAGCTACGAGTGTTTTGAGACTGTGTATGAATGCGTATTACAAATATTATAAAAGACTTACTTTGTATACAAGTGGTAGGATCATAGACTCTTTAGAAAAGAAAGTTTGCGCTGATATAATCCAATGCCCACAAAATACTAAATAGGTCAACGCGTAGTAATTGAGCACCTGTTATGTGTATGTGTATGTTTCCTGAGAGAAAGAATGCTGTAAGATGTTAACATTTAGGGAACGTCGGTGAAGGAGACTTGGGAATTCTTTGTCCTTTTTTCTGCTTCCTTCATTTATTTTTGGCTGTGCGGGGTCTTCGTCGCTGCATACAAGGGTTTCTCTAGCTGCGGTGTGTGGCTTCTCATTGTGGTGGCCCCTCTTGTTGGGGGTCACGGGCTGTAGGGCACATGTGGGCTCAGTCGTTGAGGTGCGTGGGCTTAGCTGCTCCTCGGCATGTGGAATCTTCTCGAACCAGGGTCTGAACCCGTGTCCTCTGCACTGGCAGGCAGATTCTTTACCCCTGTACTACCAGGGTAGTCATGCACTGTTTTGTCAACATTTTTTTCTGTCTAAAATTGTTTCAAAGTTAAGAAGTTAACCCCAAAAGTTTTAATACATGCTATATAACACTTTCACAGCTGAGAAAGGGCAGTGGTGGTCGTGGTAATGGTGGTGATGTGTTGGAGGTGGGTAGGAAGCAATAAAAACTCAACAGTGCTACCAAGAGATTGGGAAGTCATGCAACCAAATTCTATATAATCGCCTCAACTTCTCGAATGTTTTGCAAAACAATCTTTTTGCTTTTTCTAGATGCAAAAAGACAGACTTGCCTAGATCATAACAGAAAATGAACAGATCCTCTGCTTGGTGTTGTTAGAGTGATTGTGAGAATGAATAAATCGCAGCACAGAAGGAATTAATTTCATGAACGTAGATGTAAAATCAAAGTGAGTAAGACAGTAATCCCTTTCGGCATCTGTATGTGTTCCGATGGCTCTTGTCAAATGTTCTTGGGATACAGGACATGATATTATTAAGATACCTGGTGCGGGAGGGCAGTAAGACAGATAGAGGAAAGATGCTACAGGTCATGTGCTTGCCTTGCTTGGAGAAACCTGATGAAGATAGTCCCAGATATCAACTCTGGGGTGTGGACTGTGGGCTTGGGAACCTGACCCCAAGAGCCCCTCACGGATATGAGCCCCTGGATTGAGACAGAGATGTGGCCGGAGCATATGGTTCTGATTTGTATCAAAGAACAGAGGCTTAGGGATGATCCCCTGCCTCAAGTGAAATAGAGACACCCTTAATTAGTTAAGGACTTATTAAAGTCTAGCGAGATCTGCTTTAGGAGACTGGCCTCACTGGGGAGACAGTCAGGGGAGGCTGCTTATTCAACAAGCATTAAATAAAAGTTTCCTATAAATGAGCTTCCTGGGTGGCTCAGGCGGTAAAGAATCTGCCTGCAATGTAGGAAACCTGGGTTCGATCTATGGGTCAGGAATATCCCCTGGAGAAGGAAATGGCAAGCCACTCCGGTATTCTTGCCTGGGAAATCCCATGGACTGAGGAGCCTGGTGGGCTACAGTCCTTGGGGTTGCAAAGAGGGACACGACTGAGCGACTAATGCACACACTATTATAGATGCAGTGCTGGTGGCTCAGACAGTAAAGAATCCGCCTGCGATGCAGGAGACCCAGGTTCGAGCCCTGGGCTGGGAAGATCCCCTGGAGAAGGAAATGGCAACCCACTCCAGTGTTCTTGCCTGGGAATTCCCATGGACAGAGGAGCCTGGTGGGCGACAGTCCACAGGGTCACAAAGAGTCAGACATGACCAAGCGACTGACACTTACTAACTTATAGATGAGGCACAAGGCAAAGCAGTAGAAAGATGCAGAGTCAGGTAAACAGGGTGACTTCTGGGCTGAAGACTGTTGACCAGGGAATTCCCAGAGAACTGTTTCCGTGTCTTTAAGAGGGACAACCTCCCTCCCTCATATAGGAAACATGAAGACTAAATGAATTGATATACAAAATGCTTGTCAGGTACAAGCATTGATATACAAAATGCTTAATAGTTGCTGGTTATCCTCTCCTCTGATGCAAGAGCCCGTGTGGTCTGGGTGGCTCTGAATCGTGCCACTCTGGCCCATCACCAGGACAGTTCCATGGACCCAAATCTAGACCTGCTGCCGTCTGACTTGCCCCAGACATCCTGTGAACCTCTGACCTTGCCCTTACACCCCACTTGTACAGAGACTGCTCACGACAGGGCACACATTTGATTAGGAAAGCCACTTCGTTTTAAAATGTGACTCTGTTTGGGCTGCAACCGAGACTTCAATTTGTAGATTTCACCATGGCTGTGCTGTCATGCAGTGTTCAGGTTTATTAACTTTATATGCATTGGAGTCTTTGAAACTGTTAGTTCATATGTATGGAAATAAATTTTCATGAAATGAACTACAAGCTCTGTTATATGGGATGTCTTTAATAACTAGAGTAAAATAGATTTTAAATGACATTCTAGAATGGCAGGTTTCTGCTATAAGTTTGTGTTTACAAAGGGGGAAAGAGGAAGTATAGATGAAAAAGAAAAAAGAAAAGGAAATAGATGTCAAGTCTCTGTAGTTGGGGTTACATTCTGGGAGATATTTCATTCCTGGTTTCCTTGAATCCCAGCCTTTTCCCCACCCTTAGGAAGCCCTGTAAAGGTTGGGGTTATTTATCTCAACTCGAGGACAACTTGGGGCAGTCGGGGTGGAGCTGGAAGGAAATGATAAAGAGACTGAAGGAAGGGTGAACTGCAGGCAGCCTTCACGGAGCATCTGCTTCAGATCAGGGGTCTCAGCCACAGAGGAAATAGGATCTTGTGGCCACTGGGCTGAAATCGGAGCCCACACCCCGCTCCATGGGACTGAGGCTGTGGGGACTGATCCGTGGACCAGCGGGAAGAACTGATGATCCCTAAGATCATGTCGACAGCTGTCTGCTGGAAAATAAGACAGCTCAGAGCGCTCTTTCCTTCTTTGAGTTAATTCCTCCATCTGCCCTGGGCCACAACTCTACAGGAGATATTTCATAACTGCTTACAGAATGATTCAGGTCTCCACAAAATCAAAACTAGTGCAAAGCACAGAATCCCACAGAGACCAAGAGGAGCTGTGGAGAATGTCTACTGTTAGAGAGGAAATGTGCTAAGCTGAACCAGGAGCTTAGGTTTTTTTTTTTAAGAAGAAGCATAAAGTTGCACATGATACCACTTTGTTCCATTGACAAAGAAGGAAATAAAATGGAAGAGCCTATTCTTCCATGTGGAGAAGTCAGAAGAAAGAAAAAAAAACATTTACCTTTCCTCTACACTTTTCTGTTAGAAAAGTCTCTTTAGGTACCCTTTTCTCTGGCTGCGCATGCCTAAAAAAATTTTTTTTAATTGCAGTATAGTTGATTTACAATGTTGTGTTAGTTTCAGGTGTATGGAGTGCCTAAGAATTCTGAATCGCCATTCTGTTATGATCAGATATTGGTCTCAGACTGATACCAGGTATGACTACAAAGTAAGGATACTGATTCCACAAGCCATGCAGGGAAATCACTGTGCTTATTTTATAGTCAAAGCAGATACAGGCAATATGCGCATATATCAAACCATCATGTTGTATAAAACCAATACAATGTTATGTGTCAATTACATCTCATTTCAAAAAGCTGATTCAGTTTCCTGTGTTTCTAAAGTATCAGATGTGATGTAGGGCATCATTAGTGACCTCTCATTTTTTCAAAATCTTTTAAAGAAGTTATTATTGAAGTATAGCTGACTTACAATGTTGTGTTAGTTTCAGGTGTACAACAAAGTGATTCAGTTACATATATATTCTTTTTCAGATTAGTTTCCATTATATAAGATATTGAGTATATAGTTCCCTGTGCTATATAGTAGGACCTTGATGTTTAATCTATTTTTTTAATTTATAATGTTGTGGGGGGCTTTTTTTTTTATTACAAAAGTATTTCTTTCTTTCTTTTTCTTTCTTGTACCTGACCCTGATCATTGCAATCAGAGTGATCTCTGGTTTTTACTTGTTGGAACATGGAGGCAGGACTCCTCCATGCCCCTCCTCCATGACCCAAATGGGATTATCAGCAGACTGTCTCTGATTATAGGTTCTCAGCAGCAGGAACCGGAACTATGCAGTTCCCTGTATATAATATTTTGCACTGAGATGCTTGATAATGATCGTGCTTTGAAGTATGAGCTCAGTTTTTAAACTATGAGCTCAGTTTTTAAAGTTTGGTCTTTTTATTTTCAATACAATGGGCCATGAAAAGAGTAAAAATTTAATTTTTCTTCTTATTTATCTATCTTTATTTTTTGGCTGTCGTGTGTTTTCGTTGCTTCGTGCAGGCTTTTCTCTGGTCGCAGCAAGGGGGGCCACTCTTCATTGCGGTGCTCTGGCTTCTCATTGCAGTGGCTTCTCTTGGGTGGGACACAGGCTTCAGTAGTTACGGGGCATGGGCCTAGCTGCTCTGTGGCATGTGGAATTTCCTGGACTAGGGATCGAACCAGTGTCCTCTGCATTGCAAGGTGGATTCTTAAGCACTGGACCCCCAGGGAAGCCCTTGTTAGGGCATTTTAGACATTGTCAGGCTTCCTCCGTTGCAGGCTTACTACAGACAGAGGAGGCACTGCTGCGTTCAGAATCGACAGCCATTCCCCTTGCAGCACTACATACTGGAGACAGCAGAGTGGAACCCAGGAGCTGTGTGACGAAAGGCTGAGTTGACTGTGGGTTGGTTTCTTAGCTGAGCCACCCATGGTAGGCCTCAGGGGCTCTGGACACGCCCTGAAATGCCCTATCAGAGATTTGAGATTCTGAGAGTAGGGAGCAGTCAGTCTGTTATTCACTCAGTGGCTCAGAAGAGTTCAGGCTGCCCTGCCAAAAGAAGTAAAGGTGAAACCACATTTCCATGCCTTCTGCTTTCCTGCTTCCATCAGGTCAAGGAGACAAGGGACGTAAGGACAGGGAGACCATGTGCAGACGCTGTCTGTTCCTGCTTCTTTCTGCCAGCAGAGCCCTGACTGTGCTCAGGGTGACAGTGGGCCCAGCCTGAGTGGGTGACTCATGACACTGAATACCAATCAGGACAGTCCCATCCTCTTGCCTTAGACTCAACTGCCCAGCCTCCCTTAGAGAGGGTGTTGTTAGCATGTGTTCCATTTCTTGATGGTGGTGAGCAGAATTAACAACCATTCTGAAGAGTTCTTCCTTTTTTTGGCTGTGCCTTGCAACTTGTGGGATCTTAGTTCCCCAACCAGGGCTGGAACCCTTGGGAGTGAGAGCATGAAGTCCTAACCACTGGATCGCCAGGGAAGTTCCCGTTCTTGCTTTCTTTATTGGAGAAGGAAATGGCAACCTACTCCAGTGTTCTTGCCTGGAAAATCCCAGGGATGGGGGAGCCTGGTGGGCTGCCGTCTATGGGGTCGAACAGAGTCAGACACGACTGAAGCGACTTAGTGGTAGCAGCAGCTTTCTTTATTTTTTTTTTTATTTTTTTTTTGCAAATTTATTTATTTATTTTTGAAATTACAATTTACAATATAAATATACATGTTTCAATGCCATTCTCCCATCTCATCCCACCCTCTCCCTCTCTCTCTCCCCCAGAGTCCAAAAGTTCACTCTATAGATCTGAGTCTCTTTTGTTGTCTCGCATACAGGGTCATCATCCCCATCTTTCTAAATTCCATATATATGCGTTAGTATACTGTATTGGTGTTTTTCTTTCTGGCTTACTTCACTCTGTATAATCGGCTCCAGTTCCATCCATCTCCTTAGAACTGATTCAAATGTATTCTTTTTAATGGCTGAGTAATACTCCATTGTGTATATGTACCACAGCTTTCTTATCCATTCATCTGCTGATGGACATCTAGGTTGTTTCCATGTTCTGGCTATTATAAACAGTGCTGCGATGAACATTGGGGTACATGTGTCTCTTTCTATTCTGGTTTCCTCGGTGTGTATGCCCAGCAGTGGGATTGCTGGGTCATAAGGCAATTCTATTTGCAATTTTTTAAGGAATCTCCACACTGTTCTCCATAGTGGCTGTACTAGTTTGCATTCCCACCAACAATGTAAAAGGGTTCCCTTTTCTCCACACCCTCTCCAGCATTTATTGCTTGCAGACTTCTGGATCGCAGCCATTCTAACTGGTGTGAAGTGGTACCTCATTGTGGTTTTGATTTGCATTTCTCTGATAATGAGTGATGTTGAGCATCTTTTCATGTGTTTGTTAGCCATCCGTATGTCTTCTTTGGAGAAATGTCTATTTAGGTCTTTGGCCCATTTTTTGATTGGGTCATTTATTTTTCTGGAATTGAGCTGCATAAGTTGCTTGTATATTTTTGAGATTAGTTGTTTGTCAGTTGCTTCATTTGCTATTATTTTCTCCCATTCAGAAGGCTGTCTTTTCACTTTGCTTATATTTTCCTTTGTTGTGCAGAAGCTTTTAATTTTGATTAGATCCCATTTATTTATTTTTGCTTTAATTTCCAGAATTCTGGGGGGTGGATCATAGAGGATCCTGCTGTGATTTATGTCAGAGAGTGTTTTGCCTATGTTCTCCTCGAGGAGTTTTATAGTTTCTGGTCTTACATTTAGATCTTTAATCCATTTTGAGTTTACTTTTGTGTGTGGTGTTAGAAAGTGATCTAGTTTCATTCTTTTACAAGTTGTTGACCAATTTTCCCAGCACCACTTGTTAAAGAGATTGTCTTTACTCCATTGTATATTTTTGCCTCCTTTATCAAAGATAAGGTGTCCATAGGTGTGTGGGTTTATCTCTGGGCTTTCTATTTTGTTCCATTGATCTATATTTCTGTCTTTGTGCCAGTACCATACTGTCTTGATGACTGTGGCTTTGTAGTAGAGCTTGAAGTCAGGCAAGTTGATTCCTCCAGCTCCATTCTTCTTTCTCAAGATTGCTTTGGCTATTCGAGGTTTTTTGTATTTCCATATAAATCTTGAAATTATTTGTTCTAGTTCTGTGAAAAATACCGCTGGTAGTTTGATAGGAATTGCATTGAACTTGTAGATTGCTTTGGGTAGTATATTCATTTTCACAATATTAATTCTTCCGATCCATGAACATGGAATATTTCTCCATCTATTAGTGTCCTCTTTGATTTCTTTCATCAGTGTTTTATAGTTTTCTATATATAGGTCTTTAGTTTCTTTAGGTAGATATATTCCTAGGTATTTTATTCTTTTCGTTGCAATGGTGAATGGAATTGTTTCCTTAATTTCTTTTTCTTCTTTCTCATTATTAGTGTAAAGGAATGCAAGGGATTTCTGTGTGTTGATTTTATATCCTGCAACTTGACTATATTCGTTGATTAGCTCTAGTAATTTTCTGGTGGAGTCTTTAGGGTTCTCTATGTAGAGGATCATGTCATCTGCAAACAGTGAGAGTTTTACTTCTTCTTTTCCAATGTGGATTCCTTTTATTTCTTTTTCTGCTCTGATTGCTGTGGCCAGAACTTCCAGAACTATGTTGAATAGTAGCGGTGAGAGTGGGCACCCTTGTCTTGTTCCTGACTTTAGGGGAAATGCTTTCAATTTTTCACCATTGAGGATAATGTTTGCTGTGGGTTTTTCATATATAGCTTTTATTATGTTGAGGTATGTTCCTTCTATTCCTGCTTTCTGGAGAGTTTTTATCATAAATGGATGTTGAATTTTGTCAAAGGCCTTCTCTGCATCTATTGAGATAATCATATGGCTTTTATTTTTCAATTTGTTAATGTGGTGAATCACATTGATTGATTTGCGGATATTGAAGAATCCTTGCATCCCTGGGATAAAGCCCACTTGATCATGGTGTATGATCTTTTTAATGTGCTGTTGGATTCTGATTGCTAGAATTTTGTTGAGGATTTTTGCATCTATGTTCATCAGTGATATTGGCCTGTAGTTTTCTTTTTTTGTAGCATCTTTGTCAGGTTTTGGTATTAGGGTGATGGTGGCCTCATAGAACGAGTTTGGAAGTTTACCTTCTTCTGCAATTTTCTGGAAGAGTTTGAGTAGGATAGGTGTTAGCTCTTCTCTAAATTTTTGGTAGAATTCAGCTGTGAATCCGTCTGGACCTGGGCTTTTGTTTGCTGGAAGATTTCTGATTACAGTTTCAATTTCCGTGCTTGTGATGGGTCTGTTAAGGTTTTCTATTTCTTCCTGGTTCAGTTTTGGAAAGTTGTACTTTTCTAAAAATTTGTCCATTTCTTCCACGTTGTCCATTTTATTGGCATATAATTGCTGATAGTAGTCTCTTATGATCCTTTGTATTTCTGTGTTGTCTGTTGTGATCTCTCCATTTTCATTTCTAATTTTATTGATTTGATTTTTCTCTCTTTGTTTCTTGATAAGTCTGGCTAATGGTTTGTCAATTTTATTTATCTTTTCAAAGAACCAGCTTTTGGTTTTGTTGATTTTTGCTATGGTCTCTTTTGTTTCTTTAGCATTTATTTCTGCCCTAATTTTTATGATTTCTTTCCTTCTACTTACTCTGGGGTTCTCCATTTCTTCCTTTTCTAGTTGCTTTAGGTGTAGAGTTAGGTTATTTATTTGACTTTTTTCTTGTTTCTTGAGGTGTGCCTGTATTGCTATGAACTTTCCTCTTAGCACTGCTTTGATAGTGTCCCACAGGTTTTGGGTTGTTGTGTTTTCATTTTCATTCATTTCTATGCATGATTTGATTTCTTTTTTGATTTCTTCTGTGATTTGTTGGTTATTCAGAAGTGTGTTGTTCAGCCTCCATATGTTGGAATTTTTAATAGTTTTTCTCCTGTAATTGAGATCTAATCTTAATGCATTATGGTCAGAAAAGATGCTTGGAATGATTTCGATTTTTTTGAATTTATCGAGGTTGGATTTATGGCCCAGGATGTGATCTATCCTGGAGAAGGTTCCGTGAGCACTTGAGAAAAAGGTGAAATTCATTGTTTTGGGGTGAAATGTCCTATAGATATCAATTAGGTCTAACTGGTCTATTGTATCATTTAAAGTTTGTGTTTCTTTGTTAATTTTCTGTTTAGTTGATCTGTCCATTGGTGTGAGTGGGGTATTAAAGTCTCCCACTATTATTGTGTTATTGTTGATTTCTCCTTTCATACTTGTTAGCATTTGTCTTACATATTGCGGTGCTCCTATGTTGGGTGCATATATATTTATAATTGTTATATCTTCTTCTTGGATTGATCCTTTGATCATTATGTAGTGGCCTTCTTTGTCTCTTTTCACAGCCTTTGTTTTAAAGTCTATTTTATCAGATATGAGTATTGCCACTCCTGCTTTCTTTTGGTCTCTATTTGCATGGAATATCTTTTTCCAGCCCTTTACTTTCAGTCTGTATGTGTCCCTTGTTTTGAGGTGGGTCTCTTGTAAGCAGCATATAGAGGGGTCTTGTTTTTGTATCCATTCAGCCAATCTTTGCCTTTTAGTTGGGGCATTCAACCCATTTACGTTTAAGGTAATTATTGATAAGTATGATCCCGTTACCATTTACCTTATTGTTTTGGGTTCGGGTTTATACATCCTTTTTGTGTTTCCTGTCTAGAGAATATCTTTTAGCATTTGTTGGAGAGCTGGTTTGGTAGTGCTGAATTCTCTCAACTTTTGCTTGTCTGTAAAGCTTTTGATTTCTCCTTCGTATTTGAATGAGATCCTTGCTGGGTACAGTAATCTGGGCTGTAGATTATTTTCTTTCATCACTTTAAGTATGTCTTGCCATTCCCTCCTGGCCTGAAGAGTTTCTATTGAAAGGTCAGCTGTTATCCTTATGGGAATCCCCTTGTGAGTTATTTGTTGTTTTTCCCTTGCTGCTTTTAGTATTTGTTCTTTGTGTTTGATCTTTGTTAATTTGATTAGTATGTGTCTTGGGGTGTTTCGCCTTGGGTTTATCCTATTTGGAACCCTCTGGGTTTCTTGGACTTGGGTGATTATTTCCTTCCCCATTTTAGGGAAGTTTTCAACTATTATCTCCTCAAGGATTTTCTCATGGTCTTTCTTTTTGTCCTCTTCTTCTGGGACTCCTATAATTCGAATGTTGGAGCGTTTCATATTGTCCTGTAGGTCTCTGAGATTGTCCTCATTTCTTTTAATTCGTTTTTCTTTTTTCCTTTCTGATTCATTTATTTCTACCATTCTATCTTCTATTTCACTGATCCTATCTTCTGCCTCTGTTATTCTACTATTTGTTGCTTCCAGAGTGTTTCTGATCTCATTTATTGCATTATTCATTGTATATTGACTCTTTTTTATTTCTTCTAGGTCCTTATTAAACCTTTCTTGCATCTCCTCAATCCTTGTCTCCAGGCTACTTATCTGTGCTTCCATTTTGAATTCCAGATTTTGGATCATTTTCACTATCAATATTCGGAATTCTTTCTCAGGTAGATTCCCTATCTCTTCCTCTTTTGTTTGGTTTGATGGGCTCTTCTCCTGCTCCTTTACCTGCTGAGTATTCCTCTGTCTCTTCATCTTGGTTATATTGCTGCGTTTGGGGTGGCCTTTCTATATTCTGGGAATTTGTGGAGTTCTCTTTATTATGGAGCTTCCTCACTGTGGGTATAGTTGTATCAGTGGCTTGTCAAGATTTCCTGGTTAGGGAGGCTTGAGTTGGGGTTCTGGTGAGTGGAGCTGGGTTTCTTCTCTCTCGAGTGCACCCTGCTGCTCAGTCTTCTGGGTGTACCGCTGACCAGCACCCCCAGAAGTTTTAGTAAAGAAGTCTGCTTGCCGTTTGGCTGGGAAAGTCTCTCCGGGGCTGCGATTGCCCCTTTCCAGCCCTTACGGCTCTGGCTGCCTGTCCCTGGCGGGGGATGGTCTGCAGCCAGCTACTTCCGTTCTGTCCTTTGTTCTGTGTGCAGTCCTCGTGGTGTCCTATGTTCGAGCTTTTTGTGTGGTTAGCTATCCCCCAGTCTGGTTTACTAGCCCAAGTTAGTTCATTCTGGTTACTTGCCGAGCTTTCCTACCCGATTCTTACAAAGCTGTGCAGCCTGCGCCTCGCGCACATGTCCCTGCCCCGCCCCCACTTGCTAGTGGCGGGTGCAGGTTTATGTGCTGCTTTTCCGCTGGGGAAGTCACTGTTGGGCTTGTAATCTGTCGGTTTTAATTATTCATTTATGTATCGTTCCTGTTATGATGCCCTCTGTGCTTCCAGGGCTCGCCACAGACTCGGCAGGGAGAGTGTTTCCTGGAGTTTGGAAACCACTCTTCTTAAAGTTCCTTTCCTGGGTCGGCCTTCCCTATCCGGGACGGAGCTCCCTCCCCACCTCCTTTGTCTCTTTTTTCGTCTTTTATATTTTTTCCCTACCTGTTTTTGAAGGCAATGATCTGCTTTTCTGGGTGCTTGATGTCCTCTGCCAGCATTCAGAAGTTGTTTTGTGGAGTTTGCTCGGCGTTGAAATGTTTTTTTGAGGAATTTGTGAGGGAGAAAGTAATCTCCTCGTCCTAATCCTCTGCCATCTTCCCAGAATTCCCCAGCAGCTTTCTTTATACATGAGGAAGTAGTAACTGACTTACCTCCCTCACCTTTCTTTTTGCCTTGACCTTGCATGTGATAGTTGGGACTGCTGCAGCCATCTTGTAACCTTGAGGTGACATGCATGGGGATAATAGGCCAATATGCAAAATGGAAAGACAGAAAGAGGCTGCGTCTCTGATGTCTAACGACATTGGCAAGCTGGCAGGCCAATCCTGATATGGACCGTGTTGGAGTTTCTGGTTAAGTAAACATAAGCATGCTAAGGGCTTCCCACGTAGCTCGGTCGGTAAAGCATCTGCCAGCAATGCAGGAGGCCTGGGTTTAATTCCTGGGTCTGGAAGATCCCCTGCAGAAGGAAATGGCAACCCACTCCAGGATTCTTGCCTGGAGAATCTCATGGACAGAGGAGCCTGGAAGTCTACAGTTCATGGGACTGCAAGAGTAGGACACACCTCAGCACGATCTTTCTTTTCTTTCTAAACATTCTAACGGTTTAAGCTATGGTTAGTGGAGGATTTCTGCCATCTTAGTGTATACAGTGAATAATCTTTTCAGCTTAAAATAAAATTAATTGATTCTGTTTGTTCAAAAATATACCGCTTTTAGCTAGAAGATATTTTCATTGGATGACAATAACCCTATTATTATACTAACCTTCTAAATATGCAAGCAGGAAACATATGGAAAAATCAGGAGTGAAAAAAGAGATCCTCTGAACTTAAGCAGTATCCTTACTTAAATAAAGAATAGTGGGTTTTACCTTATTTTTGGTTAGTGATACCATAATCAATGAACAGAAATCATTATGTAGGCAAAGAGAGTACCTTTCTGCTTCCAAAGTGGGAATTAATTTTTTTAAATTTTTTCTTCTTTATTTTTGGCTGTGCTGGGCTTTTGCTGCTGTGCGCAGTCTTTGCCTGGTTGTGCCGACCGGCCTCTCTTTACCGTGGCACGCAGGCTTCTCATTGCCGAGCACGGGCTCTGGGTGTGCAGGCTCTGTAGCTGGGGCGCCCGGGTTCAGCTCCCCTGTGACACGTGGGATCTTCTCCAATCAGGGATTGAACCAGTCTCCCCCACATTGGGAGGTGGATTCTTAACCACTGGACCACCAGGGAAGTCTCAGGAATTATCTGAAGTATCCAGGCTTTTTTTATTCTAGACATTTCTGTATCAGTAAATATTTGTGCTATTTCATCACTTAGCTCACATACTAACATAAAAGACAAATCTACTAATTAAGGTTTGCATTTTTGTTCTATTTCTTTATTTTTATACTCTATTAAAGCCGTTTCAACATATAAAAGTCTCTTAGGAAATTTGAGGAAGGAAAAAGCCACTGAATTTAGTTAGCACATTCTTCTCCAGGGACGTTAGTCACATGTATTAATATTTCTATGCTGTTTATATAAACTTATATGTTACTTCATATATATATACACACACATATATATACACATACATATACACATATATATGTGTGTGGGGGGGAATTTTTTTAAAGAGTTTTATTGGTCATTCACCAAAGGTGGAAGCTTGGAAGTTTATCAGTTAGCTTTAGCTGTGTAACAAACCCCTCTGAGAGTCAATGGCTTAAACAGCAATGGTGCCGTCACCTAGGTGTCTGGTCAGTTGGAGTAGCCTAGGTTGACTGCATCTTTCTTCAAGCAGAAGGCTGGATGCAGGGCTGCTTCACATTTCTTGGACCAGCAGGCTGGCTGGTACATGTTTTTCTTGTGATGACAAAAGCGTGAGAAGCAAGAGGGCCAGCCCAGATGTATATTTCAAGTCTTTGCTTGTATCACATCTATTAACAGGCCATTGGCCAAGGTGAGTCAGAGGGCCAAGCCCAGTATCCATGGGGTGGGACATGGGCTTCACTGCCAGCTGGGAGGGGACACTGCAAAGTCACATCTGAGGTCGCAGGAAGGGGCTGGGGAAGAATCGAAAACAATGACGGGAAGAGAGTTGGTAATTCAGGACCAGCTTCTGACACTGTCCTGAGAGTTCCGGGAACCCCACAGAGTTAAGAATTAAAGGAAGACTCTTAGGAAACAGAGATGCGTGGTAGTCCTACGGTGAAATTCCTCATACTGAGCATGTTTACATTATTCTTAGAAAGATGACCTCACAATGCTTTTTAAAAGATCACCATCCCTTTCTGCTCTATCTATGTGAGAAGGTGGATGTTGACTAAATTTATTGTGGTAAAACATTTCCTGGTACATGTAAATTAAACTGTCATGCAGTCATGCTAAGCTAAGTCGCTTCAGTCGTGTCTGACTCTGTGCAACCCCATATATGGCAGCCCACCAGGCTCCTCCATCCCTGGGATTCTCCAGGCAAGAATACTGGAGTGGGTTGCCATTTCCTTCTCCAATGCATGAAACTGAACCGTGAAAGCGAAGTCGCTCAGTCATGCCCGACTCCTAGCGACCCCATGGACTGTAGCCTATCAAGCTGCTCCTGCTGTCCATGGGATTTTCCAGGCAATAGTACTGGAGTGGATTGCCATTTCCTTCTCCAGGGGATCTTCCCGACCCAGGGATTGAACCCGGGTCTCCTGCATTGTAGACAGACGCTTTACCGTCTGAGCCACCAGGGAAGTCTTAAACCTAATAAAGTGACGTGGGCTTCCCTGGTGGTGCTAGTGGTAAAGAACCCGACAGCCAGGGCAGGAGACATGGGTTGGGAAGATCCCCTGGAGGAGGGCATGGCAAGCCACTCCTATTCTTGCCTGGAGAATCTCATGGACAGAGGAGCCTGGGGGACTACAGTCCATGGGGTCATAAAAAGTCAGATGTGACAAGTGACTTAGCAGGTGCCCATATAGTGAAGTGAAGTGAAAGTCACTTAGTCATGTCCAACTCTTTGGGACCCCATGGATTATGCAGTACATGGAATTCTCCAGGTCAGAATACTGGAGTGGGTAGCCTTTCCCTTCTCCAGGGGATCTTCCCAACCCAGGGATCGAACTCAGGTCTCCCACATTATGGGCAGATTTTTTTTACCAGCTGAGCCACAGGGGAGGCCCACACGATCTAGTAACGTAAGTCAATTATTCCTCAGTAAAAATAAGAAAAAAAAAATCACCATCCACCATTGTCATATTCATTCACCTTTGTAGAGCTAACCTAGTATTTCTGTGGAATATAGATGTTATTTATCTGTCTTTTTTAAAAATTATTTATTTATTTGACTTCCCTGAGTCATAGATGCAGCATGTGGGATCTAGTTCCCTGACTAGGGATTGAACCCAGGCCCCTGCACTGGGAACAGAGTCTTGGCCTCTGGACCCTCAGGGAAGTCTCTTCTTTCTTCTTTTAAACTGAAGAATCGTTGATTCACAATGCTGTGTTAATTTCTGCTATATGGAAAAGTGATTGTTATACACATATACATTGTTTGTTATATTCTTTTTTTATTGTGGTTTTCCACAGGATATTGAGGATAGTCCCCTTCCCTGTGCCATACAGTAGGACCTTCTTGTTTGTCTATCTTCTGTTTAATAGTTTGCTTCCGCTAATCCCAGGCCCGCCATCCCTCCCTCCTCAACCCCTCCTCCTCATTGGCAGCCACAGTCTGTTCTCCGTGTCTGTTTGTTTAGTAGGTAAGCTCATTTGTGCCATGGTTTAGATCCTACATATAACTGATACCACATGGTATTAATCTTCCTCTTTCTGATGGACTTCACTTTGTGTGATAATCGATAGGTCCATCCCTGTGGCTGCGAATGGCATTATTTCATTCATTTAGAGCTGAGTTTTATTCCATTGTATGTGTGGGCCACATCTTTGTCCATTCATCTGTTGATAGACATTTAGATAGTTTCCAGGTCTTGCCTACTGTGAACAGTGCTCCTATGAACACAGGGGTGCATGTATCTTTTTAATCTTAGTTTTGTCTGGATGCATGCCCAGGAGTGGGATTGCTAGATTATTTGACAACTCTGGTTATTTGAGGACCCTCCATACCCTTTTCCAGAGTGGCTGCACCAACTTGCATTCCCACCAACAGTGCAAGAGCCCTCCCTTTTCTCTGTACCCTCTCCTGTATTTGTTGTTTGTGGACATTTTTTCAGCCATGCCACAAGGCCTGCGGGATCTTGGTTCCCTGACCAGGGATTGAACCCTGGCCCTTGGCAGTGAAAGCACTGTATCCTAACTTCTTGACCCAGAGGGAATTCTCGTTTGTGGATTTTTTTTAATGATGGCTATTCTGACCAGCATGAGGTGGTACCTCATTTTAGTTTTGATTTGCCTTTCTCTAATGTTAGTAACATTAAGCATCTTTTCATGTGCCTGTTGGCCATCTGTTTGTTTTCTTTGGAGAAATGTCTGTTTAGGTCTTATGCCCATTTTTTGATTGGTTGTTTGTTTTTTTGGTGGTTGAGTTGTAGGAACTGTTTGTATATTTCGGAGATTAAGTCCTTCTCGGTCACATCAACTGCAAATACTTTCTCCCAGTCCATAGGCTTTCTTTTCATTTTGTTTATATTTTCCTTTGCCATACAAAAGCTTGTAAGTTTGATTAGGTCCCATTTGTTTATTTTTGCTTGCATTTCTCTTGTCTTGGGAGACTGACCTAAAAAAACATTGGTTCAGTTTATGTCAGAAAATGTTTTGCCTATGATCATTTCTAGGAGTTTTATGGTTTAATGATGTATATTTTTAAGTCTCTAAGACACTTGAGTTTACTTTTGTGTATTGTGTGAAAATGTGTTCTAACGTCATTAATTATGCAGCTGTCTAGCTTTCCCAATACCACTTGCTGAAGAGACTTTTTCTATTGTGTATTTTTGTCTCCTTTGTCAAAGATAAATTGACCATTAACTGAGTAGGTTTATTCCTGGGCTCTCTATTCTCTTCCACTGACCCATGTGTCTGGTTTTAGGCCAATATCACACTGTTTTGATTACTGTAGCTTTGTAGTATTGTCTGAAGTCTGGGAGGGTTATACCTCCTGCTTTGTTCTTTTTCCTCAGGATCACTTTGGCAATTCTGGGTCCAATTTTAGGATAATTTGTTCTAGTTTTATGAAAAATGTCATGGATAATTTGATACAAATTGAGTTAAATCTACAGACTGTTTTGGATAGTATGACCATTCTAATAATACTTCTTCCAATCAAAGATCATGGGTTATCTTTCCATTTCTTTCAGTCATTAAAGGTACTTTATTTCATCCATTGTTGCTTATTGTCTCCATATGCTGGAATTGTACAGAGACTGTATTTATAAGATCCATGATGTGTAATGGCTAGTATTTATAACAATAACTTAAATAGTAGTCATGTTCCTCACATGCATTCTTTCATTTGTATCTTCACAGTAAACCTGTGAAGTAGGAACTGTTCATCATGCCTGTCTCACAGATGAGGAAGCTGAGTCCTGGGTTAAGCAACCTACTGAAAAAAAAAATGAAAGTGTTAGTCCTTCAGTCATGTCTGATTCTTTGCAACCCCATGGACTGTAGCCCACCAGGCTCCTCTGTTCATGGAGTTCTTCAGGCAAAAATACTGGAGTGAGTAGCCATCCTCTGCTCCAGGGGATCTTCCCAACCCAGAGATCAAACCCAGGTCTCCTGAATTGTAGGCAGATTCTTTACTGTCTGAGCCATCAGGGAAGCCCCAGACCTGCTGAAGGTCACAGCTTACACAGCCAGAGATCAAACCTAGTTAGTCTCACTCAAGACTTGCCTGCTTAACAGGACACGGGCTGCTCCTTGTCCCCATCAGGGAAGACACTGCTGAGCTGGTGCCGTCAGAGTACAGTTCAGCACGCAAAACCACTGCACCCAAACCACTACCATGAAATATACATGCTGCAGAATAAAACAAATTATGTGTCTCTACTACGTTTTCGTGTGTCGTAATTCAGAAAATATCTTACCTAGATTGCTTTTGAGTGCAGCATCCTGAGGATTTGGGTTGACTGTTAGCAGAAGAATGCATATTACAGGACAAATGTGACTTTTTGAACACTCTTAGCTCCCTCATTGACCAGAGCACCGATTTGTCTGGCGTCATTGGCTTCTCACATCAGTGTGGTCCCGGCCAGCGATGCCCCCAGTGGACTAGCCGCCCAAAGCCTTGCTCCCTGTGACCTGCTGCCCCTGCCCGGCAAGTGCCAGCCTGTGCCCCTCACCTGCCTGGGGACAGCTGTCTGCAGGTAGCTCTTTGTGTTCCCGATGTCACCTGTAAGTCTTTCGTTTCCTTGCTTGATTCTTGGCGTTCTGCCTTCTTTTCAGAAATCTGGTGTTAATTCAGCACATGGAACAACAGTGGAGGACCCTCCCCAGAATTCAGGTCCATGGGGAGCTTTTTCTGTGTCTGAATTTAACTCTTCTGCATTCAATCTCATTCTTTGCTCATCTATCTGAACAAAATGAAACTGAGCTTTTAAGTGCTTTCAGCACTCATTTGCGTGTCATTTTAAGTTCTACAAATTAATTCCTTTTAAAGGGGTATTCTTAAGAAAAATACCTTGGTATGAGCAGGAGAAAGTAAGGCACACTCCTTAAGCCCAGGAGCGTTTTCATGTGACTCACAAGCCAACGGTCACTCCTTTAACCAGCATTTATTTTTGCTTCTTTAGTAAGAGTGGCATAATCTTGGGGATGCTTTGGAGATGGGTAATCGAAAGGAGAGGGTGAGGTTAGCAGGGTGAGCTTCAAATGATTTTATAACCAAGATGGCGTGAGTCCTGCCCTTCAGCATGGACACTTGACCAACAGCCTGTGTGGCCATATTGGTGTCATCTTGAGAACAGATGTGCGCCGCGCCAGTTCACACCAGCAGAGGCACTCAGTCCCATCACCCCAGCTCTGGACCCAAACTTCTGGGAGGCGCTTTTGTAAACAGAATCTGCCGTCCAAGGAAAAGTTTTGTCACCATTTAGGAAATTCCGTTTCTGAAGGCAATTTCCAAAGTTTCCAAAGAGATTTTGAGCAGTGACTGGGTTAAGTTATTCCTTCTTCAAGGGTACTGCTGGTTGGGAACACAGAAATTCTGGCATGTTTATTCAAAGACAAGTATTGTTATTCTGTCATACTTCCTGGTGGCTGGTATACTTAATGGTGGCTTCCAAGAAGTGACTGTCATGTTGATGAAATATCAAGTCAGATGACAGATGCCTGGCTTATTTGGGGAACCTTAGTCTGGAGAGAAGGGAGGGTATTGTTAGATTAGGAAAGGAGGTGTACCACGATCACATTATAAAGGAGAAAGAGTGGAATTTGGAAACAGAAGCCGACCAGCTCCACGACACTAAGGGCACAGCCCAGGCTGTTGGCTTCTGAGTGTCAGCTGCAAGCTGACGGAGTCTGGAGGAAGAGAGACACAGACCCGGAGCGGAAGTGGGAAGCGCTCCGCTGTAACTCACTGCTTCTCTGACTCTCCATGCCTGCAGTATTCCTGTCATTGTGGATTTGCAAACTAGGCTCTGAAAACAGAGCCTAGGAAAGAAGACACTGGAAACCTGGGGTTGGCTCCAGAGTTTGTGAACATAATACAGATTTTCCCCAAGGAGACTGTACCTTTTTGTAGAAATTCATTTCAATTTTAACATAAAAAGGAAATGTAAAACTGCTCTTTGTTCTAAAATGCTCACTACTAAGGGACACATTAAATAATTATAGCGTCTCTATAACACAGAACATGAAGCAGGCATTAAAAACCTGCTTTTCAGCAAAGCAATACTGTAAGACTGTTCCATACAAACATACACGGAAGCGTCCGAAACCAACGTGGAAACGACAAAGGCCAACTTGAAACTGAGGTGTTACTTCTGGAGAGAGAATAGGGAAAATGGGGTTTAGGACCTGCAGATGGAGTTTGTTTATTTTTAGAAAACATTTTTATTTGTTTTGGCCAGGCTGTGGGCAGCATATGGGATCTTAGTTCCTGGACCAGGGGTCAAACCCATGCCCCCTGCCTTGGAAGTGCAGAGCCTTAACCGCTGGACTGCCAGGGGAGTCCCTGAATGGAGTTAATAATCTGTAATGTTTATTTCTGAAGCTGGTGGGTGGATGGGTCCATGGAGTTTCACTGTGTGAGTTTGCATGCTTTTTGTATGCTTAATTATTTCATAGTTAAAAATAATGTTTCAGATTCTAATCATATGACATGGTCATGATAAAACATTAAATGAAGAAATCAGAAAATGGAAATCAATAGTATATAAAATATATACACAGTATGATCTCAATTTTGTTTTAAAGTAATAGCTATATAGGTACATGTATATGTGTATCTATATGTACATGTTGCTGCTGCTACTGCTGCTAAGTCGCTTCAGTCGTGTCCAACTCTGTGTGACCCCAGAGACAGCAGCCCAACAGGCTCCCCCCGTTCCTGGGATTCTCCAGGCAAGAACACTGGATTGGCTTGCCATTTCCTTCTCCAATGCATGAAAGTGAACCGTGAAAGTGAAGTCGCTCAGCCGAGTCCGATCAGCGACCCCATGGACTGCAGCCTACCAGGCTCCTCCGTCCATGCGATTTTCCAGGCAAGAGTACTGGAGTGGGGTGCCATTGCCTTCTCCCTATATGTACATATGCACATGTATATGAATAAAGTAAAAGAGACTATCTCTGGTGATATCTCTCTTCTTGAGTATATATTTTTTTATATCTGAACATTTATAATAATATCTTTTATAATCTCAGAAGAGCTGTTTTTAAATATTATGGTCTCTGATCAAGAAGTGCATTGTACAGTTTTGCTTTTTAAAATTACAGAAGAGGGGCTTCCCTGGTGGTCCAGTGGCTAAGACTCCACACTCCCAATGCAGGGGGCCCGGGTTTGATCCCTAGTTGGGGAACCAGATCCCACATGCTGCAACTGAAGATCCTGCATGCTGCAACTAAGACCTAGTGCAGCCAAAAAAAACCAAAAAATTACAGAATACACGAATGCAGTCTTATTGTAAAGAGTCTGGCCAGCCATGATAGCACAGAGCTGAGGGTGACGCGCCCTCCCCAGCAGTGACCGTTTTGTGTGCACCCTTCGTTGTATCTATGTACACATGTGTGTATCTCATATTTTCATAAGTGTGATCATACTATACCTACTGTTTTATGATTTACCTTTTTCATTTTGTACTGCATCTTGGGAGACTTCTTTTGGATCTTTATAGGATTCATTTAGGCAAGTCACTATACACAAACATTAAGAACAACAGACAGCAGGGCTGTCAATGTGTATGATCCTATTACCATTTTCTTAATTGTTTTGGTTTATTTTTTGTAGGCGTTTTCCTTCTCTTGTTTTCTGCCTAGAGGAGTTCCTTTAGCATTTGTTGTAAAGCTGGTTTGGTGGTGCTGAATTCTTTTAACTTTTGCTTGTCTGTGAAGCTTTTGATTTCTCCATCAAATTTGAAGGAGACTCTTGCTGGGTGGAGTATTCTTGGTTGTAGGTTCTTCCTTTTCATCACTTTAAATATACTGTGCCATTCCCTTCTGGCTTGTAGAGTTTCTGTTGCGAAATCAGCTGATAACCTTATGGGAGTTCTCATCTATGTTATTTGTTGTTTTTCCCTTGTTGCTTTTAATATTTTGTCTTCGTCTTTAATTTTTGTCAGTTGGATTACTGTGTATCTCAGGGTATTCTCCTTGGGTTTATCCTGCTTGGGACTCTCTGTGCTTCTTGGACTTGGTTGACTACTCCCTTTCTCGTGTTAGGGAAGTTTTTAGTTATTATCTCTTTAAATATTTTCTTGGGCTTTCTCTCTCTCTTCTCTTTCTGGGACCCCTATAATGAGAATGGTGGTGTGTTTAATGTTGTCCCAGAGGTCTCTTAGGCTGTCTTCATTTTACTCATTCTTTGACGGTGGTGAAGAATCCACCATGTAATGCAAGGGACACAGGTTTGATCCCTGGTCCAGAAAGATCCCACTTGCTGGGGAGCAACTAAGTCCCTGTGCCACAACTAGTGAGTCCGAGCTCTAGAGTCCACAAGGCACAACTCTGCTGGAGCCTGTGTGCCTAGAGACTGCTCCACAGCAAGAGAAGCCCCTGCAATGAGAAGGCCACACACCGTGATGAGGAGTAGCCACCGCTCTCCATTCGAGAAAGCCCACGTGCAGCAACAAAGACCCACCACAGCCAAAAATAAATAAGCAACTCTCAAAAACACCCCAGACAGCAACCATAACAAATGCTGGAGAGAAGGATAATCTGATTTCCAGGGTTGCCTCTTTTTTTATTGTCTTTTAGTTTTATCTTCATAGGATCTGGGAGACTTTTAAATATCAGGATATGGGTTTTACTCATATTTCTACTTCAAAAAATTTAAAAATAAATTTAATTCTATTCATTTAATGTTATTCATCTTAGTAGCTACATATTATTTATAATATATGAAAATAAATACGTATTTATAATATGCCTCTATCAGAATTCATTTAACTAAATCACTTATGATGGATGTTAAGCCATCCCCTAAATTTTTCTATTATAAACAATGTTTCAGTGATGATCCTTATCTTTAGGTGCACAAACATGAATTTTTGTAAGAAAGATCCGTAGAAACAGGTCTCTAGGTCAGAGAGTACACATGTATTTAATGACAAATACTACCACACTGCCTTACTGAAAGATTTTGTCACTTAGTACTCCTGACACATATGAGTCCTGTTTCCTCAGATCTTTGTATTTCACTAACATCATGTCTTGGAAAACACAAGTTTATCAAGAATATTTCACGGATTTCTTGAATGAGCGTGTATACCTTTTAAGAGAAAAAATGTTTTTAAATTAAATAGAAATGTTGCTTTTCAAGACTGAGAGCAAATGCAGCAAAATGGTAAAAGTGGTTCTTTTTGGAAGACAGGCTGTGGGCAATTTTCATTTCTTTTGGATCTGCAAAAAAGGCAGTAATTTAAAAACAACGATGCTAACATTCAAACAGAAATGTTATAGAAAATAATAGTGAGCGAGAGAGAGGTAGATGTCGTTAAGTCCCTATCCACTTAGCCATTGGATAGAATAGAATTGGTTTGTTTAAACTAACAAGTGATGCTAGTTTTGGTATTCAGTATACAAAAACAGTTATCTGGAACAGACATTAGAGTCTGAAAATGCTATTAAAAACACAAATAATCATTATGCTCTGAGAGTAGAAATGACAATACCTTAGAAAAAACTTCTCTTACCATTTTCTGCTGGTTGCTGTTGTTCAGTCACTAAGTCATGTCCGACTCTTTGTGACCCCATGAACGGCAGCACACCAGGCTTCCCTGTCCTTTTGCTGTCTCCCAGAATTTGCTTGGACTCATGGCCATTAAGTTGATGACATCATCCAACCATCTCATCCTCTCTTGCCGCCTTCTCCTCCTGCCCTCAGTCATTCCCAGCATCAGGGTCTTTTCCAGTGAACCAGCTCTTTGCATCAGGTGCCAAAGTATTTTCTGCTAGAACCCAGCCTAATTTAGAAGGACATTGGCTTGTAGAACAATATGATATGAAAAACAATAAAATTATGGGTATAATGAATGTCTTTACTGAGAAGTTTCTGCCAGTGTACACTGACTGTTACACATTATTTTCTTTTATAAGATAAACTATTAAGCAACTGGTCATTCTCTTAAGGTTATCCTAGAATAGTATTTGTATGGAAGTGTTCAAAAAGTAAATTATGAGGTCAATTTTTAGTGCAGTATTCGAAGTTCAGTGAAACTTCTTGCAAAAAGTTCACAGGTGGTGTGAGTGTGACAACACTGCAGAATGAACCCACTCTGTCAAGGATTTATTGCCCTTAGTTTAAAATGGTTGAGTTTTGAAACATATGGTTCCCAGCTGAAGCTTTATCTCTGCTACTATTTTTCTTCCCAGAAGATTATACACCAGTTTGATAAATTTCATCAGTGGGAAAATATTTTCTCCTCAAGTTAGGGATGAATTTCTGCAGTTGGAAACATTTCTTATATTAAAGATACTGATTTGGAACATACTCTTCTTTGAATGGTAGGAGTAAGTCTTCAGTCAACAGTCATTAGAACACGGAGAATTGCAAAGCAACGTGTCAGAAGGTTGCCATAATCTTGTAGAAAACCAGAGCTTCAAAACAATAGAGGCATTGCCTTTCTGGGATGTGTGTTAGCACATGTGTTTACGACAGCACTGCCCGGCTGTCTGCAGGGGCTGGAGGGGACAAGGAATGGGGGGGCCTTACAGCTCAGACCTACTAAGAAGGTACAAGAGGTTGAGGGGGGCACCACCGTGGACTTGGGACAGTGGAAGAAATCAGGTGTAGGGTCTTGTTATTGGGAAGACTGACTAGCCAAAGGGTTGGCACTCATCCACCCCCGACTCAGGAAATCACCACGCCTGGTCCTGACAGCAGGGTCCTGGTCACACACACTGCCTCTGAGATCCTAGATAATGATGCATTTAGAGGCTGCTGAAAGGACCCAGGTCACTATGCTCTTGGGAGCAGGAGGTCTGGGTTGCCTCATTGCCAACCTGATCTTCTCTTGGCATTGCTTTCTCTGCTCCTCATCCCTTTATACTTTCATTCTTCCTTCTCTCTGTCCCTTGCTTTCTTCTTGTTTGCTTGCTTCTTTTTTTTTTTTTTTTTTTTTAACGATCATTTTGCTTTCTTGAGGAATCCTGTGTATCCCTCCCCTCCCTCCACTGGCTATATTCCTGCAGGGCGTGGACGAAAGCAAACATTAAGTAAATGTATTTTGAATGAATAAATAAATGGTCATGTGTGACTCAGACTTTTAAACATTTTAAACTCTTTTATGTTTGTCTAATTATGCTGTATTTTTACATAATGAATTCTTTAGCTTGTTACTTACCAAATGAAGTCATTCTTAATTGTTTTCATTATATGTTATAGAGAATGCAGGCAGTACTTTTTAATTGAAACATCTTGGGATTCAGTGAAAAAACCTGGATTCACTCTATCCACACTGTATATGTTTTCAGAGAATCTGAACACTTGATTCACTTCTCAGTGTTCGAGCTTTTAGCCTAAACTGTTCTGATGCTGTCTTTAAATTTTTTTTTATTATGTATTTATTTGACTGCACTGGATCTTAGTTGTAGCATGTGGGATGTGACCAGGAATTGAATCTGGTTCCTTGCATTGGGAGAGCAGAGTCCTTGCCCCTGGACCTTCAGAGAGGTCTCTGATGCTGTCCTTTTTTCAGCAGAACTTCTTCTTTTCCCTTTCCAACCCCCATCTCCCTTCCAATCCTTTTAGGTACAGTGATTGAAAATGCTTCTAGTATTTTCTTTTGAGGAACCTCAAAGTATTTAAGTCTGATGTAACGTTTTACTGCCTTTCAGGACTTAAAGCCCTTATTTTCAAGCAACTGATTCCTCAGGAGAACTTTCCACTGGTCTTTGACCAATGGCTCAGAGGTCTTCTTTATTAATGCATAGAGGATTTATTTTATCCCTAAATAAGTCATCTGGAACTTTTCACCTGAGCAAATATCCTTTTTCTAGAAGTAGAATCTGTTGGTGGGAGGGGTGCCTAAGCAAGTTCTCCTGAGTAATCACCACTTCCTTCTTTAAAAAAAAAAAAAAAGCAAACTTTGAGAAGTGATTTACATACCATAAAGCTCACCCTTTGAAACTGTACAATTCAGTGGGTTTTAGTATATTAACAGTATTCTGTTTATACCACCACCATAATCTAATTTTAGAACATTTCCATTGTCCCTCAGAAACCCTTGTATAATTTAGCAGTCACTCCTCTTTCCCCCCATCCTCTCCTCCCCTTCCAGCTCCAGGCAATGACTACTCTACCTTCTGTGTCTATATTTGCACATTCTAGACATTTTATATAAGTGGTCCCATACAATTGTGGCTGTTTGTGTCTAGTTCCTTCCCCTTACCACAATGCTTTGGAGGTTCTCTCATGTTGTAGCATGTATTGGTATTTTATTCCCTGTTAGTGCTGAATAACATTCCTCTATATGGGTATACCACGTTTGCTTTATCCTTTCATCAGTTGATGGACATTTGGGTTGTTTCTACTTTGGGGCTATTATGAACAATGTTGCTATGGATGTTCATATACAAGGTTTTGTGTGGCTATATGTTTTCATTCCTCTTGGCTGAAATGAAAATTATGCTTCTAGGAGTATAATTGCTGGCTCATAGGGTAACACTTCCTGATTTACATTTTGCAGAGCTGACAGACTGTTTTCCAAATGGCTGCACCATTTTACACTGCACCAGCAACGTCTGAGGGTTCCGATTTCTCGACCTCCTTGCTAACACTTGTTATTGTCTTTTTTTTTCCCTATCGTTGTCATACTAGCGGGTGAGAAGTGGTGTCTCATTGTGGTTTTGATTTGCATTTCCTTAATCATTGATGATATTAACCATCTTTTCATGTGCTTGTTAGCCACTCACATGTTTTCTTTGGAGAAATGGCTATTCAAATCCTCTATTTGTCGGACTTCCCTTGTAGTTCAGTTGGTAAAGAATCTGCCTGCAGTGAAGAGACCTGGTTTTGATCCCTGGGTCAGGAAGAGCCTCTGGAGAAGGAAATGGCAACCTACTCCAGTATCCTTGCCTGGAAAATCCCATAGGAGGAGAAAATCCTGTAGACAAAGGAGCCTGGTGGACTGAAGTCCACGGGGTCCCAAAGATTTGGGCATGACTGAGTGACTAACACTTCATTTATCTTTCTGTTGTTTATACCATTTGGGATTTTTTTTAAATTGTTGAGTTGTTAGAGTTCTTCATATATTATGGGCACACCTCTTCCTTCTTCATCAACTGTTTTCACCTGGCTTCTGGGACATGACACTCTGATTTTCCTCCATCGTTGTTTACTTTCTTCCATCTTCTTTGCTGGCTCTTTCTCTTCTCCTTGACCTTAAGGAAAACTTATTATTGAAAGATAACATATAAATAGAAATGGCTTAAATAATTTTCACCCAGGGAATGCACTTATTTACCCAGTACCCAAATCCAGGGGAACATCCTGAGCACCTAGAAACGACCCTCCTCTTCTCTCCAGTCACTAGCTCACCAGGGGTGACCAGCTGTCCCGACTTCTAACATCATGGGTAAGTTTTACTCATTAAGGAATTTCAAATAAACAAAATCATATGGTACAAATTCTTTTTTAATGCCTTGTTCACTTGCATGTAGTTGGAGATTGTTTGTTTGCATTGTTGTAGGGTAGTCCATTCTATAAACTGACCACAGTTTATTCATTCCACTGTTCATGGACATTTAGATGTTTCTGATTTGTGCCTATTAGTCATGGCACTTTTTTTAACATTAATTTTCATATAATTTTATTTACGGATTTATTTTTGGCTGTGCTCGCTCCTCGTTGCTGCGTGCAGGTTTTCTCTAGTTGCGGCAAGCGGGGGCCTCTCTCTGATTACGATGCGCAGACTTCTGCTTGTGGTGGCCTCTCTTGCTGTGGAGCGTGGCCTCTAGGGTGTTCGGGCTTCAGTTGTCATGGCGTGTGGGCTCAGTAATCATGGCTCCCTGGCTCTAGAGCACAGGCTAATGGTTGTGGCACACAGGCTTAGTTGTTCTGCGGCATGTGGGGTCTTCCTGGATCAGCGTTGAACCCGTGTCTCCTACAAGGGCAGGTGGATTCTTTACCACTGAGCCACCAGGGAAGCCCTTGAATATTCTTGTGCATGTGTTTTGGTAAATATACATACACATGTACATACCTGCTAGATGTAGACCTTGGAGTAGAATGCTATTTATTGAGTATTCAAGGTTTGTTCAAACTTTGCAGCTGCTAACCCCTAATTTTCCAAAGTGGTTGTACCAATTTATAGTCCTACAGTCCTGATTCAGTGTATAAGGATGCTGGCGGTTTCACATCCTTGCTAACACTAGGTATCTTCTGTATTTCTTTTTGTTTGAGCTATTCGGGTATGTCTGTAGTGGTGTTACATTATGGTTTTATTTCCATTTCTCTGGTAAGTAGTGCAATTGAGTACCTTTTTATACTTATTAGACATTTGTACATTTGTTCTTTCAGAGTGCCAGTGTAAGGTGGGTTGTATTTGATCACGTTCTAAAATTTTGTCTTCTTTTTCAAATTGTCTTGTAGGAGTTCTTTATATAATCTATTGACAAGGCTTTCGTCAGATACGAGTATAGTGGATGTATTATTTGCCCTGCCTTTTGAATATCTTAATGTTGTCTTTTGAAGAACAGAAGTTCTTAATTATAACATAGTTAACTTTATCATTTTTTTCATTATGATGAGTACTTTCTGCATCTTGTTTAAGCACTTTATGCCTACTTCAAGATCATAACAATGTTTCTCTGAGTTTTCTTCCACATTTAAATCAGTAACCCATCTGGTAAGAGGTAGAGGCCAAGATTTCTCCGCCTGAGGATATCCATGACCAGTTGTTGAAAAAACTTGCCCTTCTCCACTGCGGTGCCTGGTCCCCTCTATTATAAATCAGGTAACCTTAGGTATGGGTCTGTTTCTGAACTGTTTGCGTTGTTCCTCACAGGTCCATTCGTCCATCTTTGTGTTAATATCACTGGCTTAATTACCATAGCTTTGAAAAGCTAGGTTTTGATATCTGGCAGTGAAGTCTCCAGGCTTCATTCTTCTTCAAGACGGTCTTGGCTCTTCTCAGCCTTTTGCATTTCACATATATTTTAGAATCAGCTTGGCAAGTTACACACAGAGACACAAACACACTCACACCCCCATAAACCTTCCTGGGATTCTGATTGGCATTGTGTTGAATCTAGGCAGTTTCTAAGTCACAAAAATGACACTCTATTTACTTAGGTCTTTTAAAAGTTCTCCTCAATATCACTTTGTAATATTCAGTATATAGGTTTGGTGCATTTTCATCATATTTACTATTAGGTATTTGTTTTTCAAAAGGTAAATGGTTTTACTTTAAGGGTTTAATTTCCTGTTTCTTTATTGTTGGTATATAGAAATTGATTTTTGTAAACTAACCTTGTATCCAGTGACCTTGCTAACTTCACTCATTAATCCTAATATCTGAAGATTATTTTGGAGTATCTATGTATGCAATCATGTGATCAGTTTTGTTTTTTCCTTTTTAACTCTTATCCCTTGCTAAAACCATGTTCTCTTTCATATATTTTAGTCTGTATTGATCATTTCTCTTGTTATAGTCCAAAATCAATGGTAAGTAAGAGTTATCAGTTCTAACTTCCCCAAATCCTCAGTCCTCCTTTGTAGGAAAAATTTCACATTTGTAAAATATTTTGCCCAGGGGTCATTTGTAATCATATTTTGGCCAAGTGTTCCTCAGCTTCATACTTGGATTCCTTTAAAACTCCCAGATAATTTCTCACTTCAGTTCAGTTTAGTTGCTTAGTCGTGTCTGACTCTGAAATCCCATGGATTACAGCACGCCAGGCTTCCCTGTCCATCACCAACTCCCGGAGCTTGCTCAAACTCGTGTCCATTGAGTCAGTGACGCCATCCAACCATTTCATCCCCTGTCGTCCCCTTCTCCTGCCTTCAACCTTTCGCAGCATCAGGGTGTTTTCCAGTGAGTCAGTTCTTCACATCAGGTGGCCAAAGTATTGGAGCTTCAGCTTCAGCATCAGTCCTTCCAATGAGTATTCAGGACTGATTTCCTTTAAGATTGACCGGTTTGATCTCCTTGCTGTCCAAGGGGCTCTCAAGAGTCTTTTCCAACACCACAGTTCAAAAGCATCGATTCTTTAGTGCTCAGTTTTCTTTATGGTCCAACTAACACATCCATACATGACTACTGGAAAAAACATAGCTTTGACTAGACAGACCTTTGTTGGCCAAGTAATGTCTCTCCTTTTTTAATATGCTGTCTAGGTTGGTCATAGCTTTTCTTCCAAGGAGCAAGTGTCTTTTAATTTCATGGCTGCAGTCACTATCTGCAGTGATTTTGGAGCCCAAGAAAATAAGGTCTGTCACTGTTTCCATTGTTTCCCTATCTATTTGCCATGAAGTGATGGGACCAGATGCCATGATCTTAGTGTTTTGAATGTTGAGCTTTAAGCCTGCTTTTTCATTCTCCTCTTTCACTTTCATCAAGAGGCTCTTTAGTTCCTCTTTGCTTTCTGCTATAAGGGTGGTATCATCTGCATATCTGAGGTTATTGATATTTCTCTCAGAAATCTTGATTCCAATTTGTGCTTCCTCCAGCCTGGCATTTCGCATGTTGCACTCTGCATATAAGTTAAATAAGCAGAGTGACAACATATAGCCTTGAAGTACTCCTTTCCCACTTTGGAACCAGTCCATTGTTCCATATCTGGTTCTAACTGTTGCTTCTTGACTTGCATACAGATTTATCAAGAGACAGGTCAGGTGGTCTGGTATTCCCATGTCTTTAAGAATTTTTCCACAGTTTGTTGTGATCCACACAGTCAAAGGCTTTGGCATAGTCAATAAAGCAGAAGTACACATTTTTCTGGAATTCTCTTGCTTTTTCTATGATCCAAAGGATGTTAGCAAATTGATTTTTGGTTCCTCTGCCTTTTCTAAATCCAATTTGTACATCTGGAAGTTCTTGGTTCATGTACTGTTGAAGCCTTGCTTGGAGAATTTTGAGTATTACTTTGCTAGTGTGTGAGCTAAGTGTAATTGTGCAGTAGTCTGAGCATTCTTTGTCATTGCCTTTCTTTGGAATTGGAATGAAAAATGACCTTTTCCAGTCCTGCAGACACTGCTGAGTTTTCCAAATTTGCTGGCATATTGAGTGTAGCACTTTAACAGCATCATCTTTTAGGATTTGAAATAATTTCTAGATAATTTCTAGATGGCCTAAATGTTTAAATCTATTTTAATCTAGCCATTTGACTTGATCAAATTTCTCTTATAAATGTCAATGTAAAATGGTAACAGCGTGTTCAATTTAGCTGAATTTGTGTTTGAGATAGTGAGGAGTATTGATATAATATGGCTGAAATTTGGGGTGGTAGAGGCATGAGAGAGACAACTGATATGACAGCTTGTTTCAGGTAGAGCAAAAGATGAGAGAGAGAGAAGGAGGTGGGGGGTGGTCCTAATTGCAGAAGTGATATCCCATTACTCATGTGGCCATATTCTATTAATTAGAAGTGAATCAGCCAGTGGGTCCAGCCACACTCAAGGGGAGATTACACAAGGGTGTGAACACCAAGAGGTGGTAATGACTGGGAGCATTTGAGAGGCTGCCTGCCACTTCCCCCTCTGGGTTTCTAGAGGTGACTGTTTCAACCTTGTCTGCAAAGGTCAGCCTAATTTAAATCATGACCAAATTATGCTATAATTTTTAATTAAGCTTGCCCTCAGTGCCACACTTTCCCCAGCCTCAGGCCCGGGTGTCTTCCAGCCTGGAGTACAAGGCCACTCTTGTTCTTTATTAGAGGTCATCTTTCTGAGGCCTCCAGTTGCTGCCCCTCTGTTGACAAGCTTAAATCTCTCACCCAGATTTTATATCCTGTGTCTCTTCATTTGTCCTCCAAAAACTTAGTTTTTTCATTTTTGCTCTGTATTCTTTATGTCTAAAACCAAAATAATAAGTGTTCTACTTCTGTTAGGGCTGAGACATTAAGACCAAGAAGGGAGAGTTGATAAAAATGCGATGCTGGAATATAATGGCCTAAACGTTGTTTTTTCTGCCCTAACAAACTGCATACTCATATACATACTGCCTCTTCTCAGTCAGGTCATTACCAACGGGTGTCTGTTGCAATCTTATGGAAACACTCACCAGATTCACTGAACCCACCCCTATACCTGCATTGGCCAGCATGTAGTTTGCCATCTGTCCTGGCCATGACCCAGCAGAGGCCAAGTCCTCCTTGCAGGCTCCAGGACTCATCTCCTGTCACCTGGTTTGGACTCCATCTCTTCTAACACCCCAGCTTATTGCTCCAGCAATAAGCTGTCTTTCCTGAATCATCAGTTTTCTCATCTTCACTAGATCTTTCATCAGAATATCAATGTAGCATTTCTCTTAAAGATCTGAAAATCTTTCAGTCCCACTTACTGTTCTAGCTCTAATTTCTCTCCTTTTTTTAGTAAAGTCCATGAGAGAGTTGGCTACAATTGCTATCTCCAGTTTTCATTCGCTACTAAATCCACTCCAACCAGTCTACTGAAAGTGTGTTCTCAGCATCACCAATGACCTCTATGTTGTTAAAGCTGGGGGTTAAGCCTCGGACATCTTACTTATCATGCAACGATTACTCTCCTCTTTTAGACACCTAGGCATCCAGGCTGCCACACTTTCCCCCTTAGCTGCTTGTTCCCTCTGTCTTCATTGGTTTCTCTTCACCACAAACGTCACAGTAGAAGACGATGTTCAACTATTCTGTCTGCCCTTATTCCCTTGGTTTTAAACACCATTTTTTTGCTGATGATTCCCAAGCTTACATTCCTAGGCACAGCCTCGCCCCTAACTCCAGACTCATGTAATGAAAAAAAATTTTTTTTAATAACAGAAATGGTATAGGGACTTCCCTGGTTGTCCAGTGGTTAAGAATATGCTTTCCAATGCAGGGGACACAGGGCTGATTGATGATCAGGGAACTAAGATTCCCATATGCCATGGGGCAACTAAGCCTGGGAGCCACAGCTAGAAAGTCCGAGTGCAGCAGGAAAGACCTGGTGCAGCAACCCGCCCCTGCCCCGCCCCCTGCCAAATGCTAGAAAGATGACTCCAGAGCAAGAACATCTAACAGGTGCTGAAAGAACATATCCGGCTTCCCCTATCTGGCTAAAGCCAGGGCTGCATGCGAGTCAGCTACCTGCTCCCCCACCTGCTGTCCCACCCTTTCCCCAGCAAGTCTCCCATCAGGGAGGTGACTTACCTCAGGCACTGGGACATCCCAAAAGAAAAAAAAAAGACCATTTAAAGAAGCCTTATCAAAACCTCCATCATTGAAAGACTTAACCCTCCCCTGTGCCCCTGCCCTTTGTTAAGCTGGTATATAAACCTTTACCTTGTGCTGTTTGGGGAACTATTCTCTCTGTAGAAGTCCTCCTGCAGGCATAGTAAAAATTTATCCTGTTAATCTGCTGTCAATTAATTTGCTGGGACTGGTAACCTGGTCCTAATTTGGTAGAGGACAAGTGTTTCCTCCCATCCATAACTCACCACCTATTCGATATCTCAATTTGATTGAAAACAGGCATCTCAGACTCACTCTGTCCCAAACTAAACTCTGATCTTCAAACCTCTACTTGCTCCTACTGGGTGTTCCTTCCAGACATACCTGGGATCTGCCACTTCTCACCAGCTCCCCGTCACCACTTTTTTCCCCAGTCACAATCTTTTCTTGCCTGGGTTATTACAAGAGACCCCTGACTGTTCTCTCGGATCTGGCCCTGCTCCACTTCAGGCTACTTTCAGCACAGCAGACAGAAGGGTCTTGTTTGAATGATCAGATCACATTTCTGCTCCACATCTTCTCACTGAAGTAAAGTCCTCACAGTGGTCCACAGGCCTGAGAAGAGCTGCCTGTGTTCCCTCACCTCCTACTTGTCTCCCCCCACTCCCTCCAGAACATTGGGCAGGCATACCTGCCGTCCCCTCTGCTTTGAACATCTTTATCAGGAAGTACTGCTTCACCTCCAAGTTTTCCTTTTTCCAGTCTTCTTCTTTTATAAATGTTGATGCTGACCATTTTAATTATTTATTTACTTATGTATTTTGGCCATGCCATGAGACACTTGGGATCTCAGCTCCTCGACCAGGGACTGAACCCGAGTCCCCTGCAGTGGAACTGCACAGTCCTAAGCACCGAACCAGGGAAGTCCCCAAGCTTTTCTTCAAATGTCATCTTCTCAGTGAGACCTTCCCTGACTAAGCGGTTTTAAAATGGCAGCATTTACACTCACTGCTGGGAAAGATTGAGGGCAGGAGGAGAAGGGGACGACAGAGGATGAGATGGCTGGATGGCATCACCGACTCAATGGACATGGGTTTGGGTGAACTCTGGGAGTTGGTGATGGACAGGGAGGCCTGGTGTGCTGTGGTTCATGAGATCGCAAAGAGTCAGACACGACTGAGAGACTGAACTGAACTGAACACCCACTCCTTCTCTCCTTTCAGGCTGTTTTTCTCCATTGTACTTGCTGCCACCTCATATCCTGTATAATTTATGGTTTGTTTCTCTCCACCTCAGTGGCTCAGAGGTTACAGTGTCTCCGCGCAATGCAGGAGACCTGGGTTTGATCCCTGGGTTGGGAAGATCCCCTGGAGAAGGAAATGGCAACCCACTCCAGTATTCTTGCCTGGAGAATCCCATGTACGGAGAAGCCTGGTGGGCTACAGTCCATGGGGTCGCAAAGAGTCTGAGCAACTTAACTTTCACTAACTTTCTCTCCACCAAGGCAGGGACTTTCGTTTTGCTCACTTTGTATTCCTAGACCCCAGAACAGTGCTTTCACATAGTAGTGCAGTTCAGTTCAGTCGCTCAGTTGTGTCCGACTCTTTGCGACTCCATGAATTGCAGCACACCAGGCCTCCCTGTCCATCACCAACTCCTGGAGTTCACCCAGACTCATGTCCATCGAGTTGGTGACGTCATCCAGCCATCTCATCCTCTGTCGTCCCCTTTTCCTCCTGCCCCCAGTCCCTCCCAGCATCAAAGTCTTTTCCAATGAATCAATTCTTCGCATGAGGTGGCCAAAGTACTGGAGTTTCAGCTGTAGCATCAGTCCTTCCAAAGAATACCCAGGACTGATCTCCTTTAGAATGGACTGGTTGGATCTCCTTGCAGTCCAAGGGACTCTCAAGAGTCTTCTCCAACACCACAGTTCAAAAGCATCAATTCTTTGGCGCTCAGCCTTCTTCACAACTCTCACATCCATACATGACCACAGGAAAAACCATAGCCTTGACTAGACGGACCTTTGTTGGCAAAGTAATGTCTCTGCTTTTGAATATGCTGTCTAGGTTGGTCATAACTTTCCTTCCAAGGANCCAAGGAGTAAGCACCTTTTAATTTCATGGCTGCAGTCACCATCTGCAGTGATTTTGGAGCCCCCCAAAATAAAGTCTGACACTGTTTCCACTGTTTCCCCATCTATTTCCCATGAAGTGATGGGACCAGATGATCTTCGTTTTCTGAATGTTGAGCTTTAAGCCAATTTTTTCACTCTCCACTTTCACTTTCATCAAGAAGCTTTTTAGTTCCTCTTCACTT
>SJYQ01003924.1:333627-383147 GCA_006410935.1 Redunca redunca | reverse complement strand
GGGGCTCCAAAATCACTGCAGATGGTGACTGCAGCCATGAAATTAAAAGACGCTTACCGCTTGGAAGAAAAGTTATGACCAACCTAGATAGTATATTCAAAAGCAGAGACATTACTTTGCCGACTAAAGTCCGTCTAGTCAAGGCTAGGGTTTTTCTTGTGGTCATGTATGGATGTGAGAGTTGGACTGTGAAGAAGGCTGAGCGCCGAAGAGTTGACGCTTTTGAACTGTGGTGTTGGAGAAGAGAGAGTCCCTTGGACTACAAGGAGATCCAACCAGTCCATTCTGAAGGAGATCAACCGTGGGATTTCTTTGGAAGGAATGATGCTGAAGCTGAAACTCCAGTACTTTGGCCACCTCATGCGAAGAGTTGACTCATTGGAAAAGACTCTGATGCTGGGAGGGATTGGGGGCAGCAGGAGAAGGGGACGACCGAGGGTGAGATGGCTGGATGGCATCACTGACTCGATGGACGTGAGTCTGAGTGAACTCCGGGAGATGGTGATGAACAGGGAGGCCTGGCGTGCTGCGATTCATGGGGTCGCAAAGAGTCGGACATGACTGAGCGACTGAACTGAACTGACTCGAATGCACTATCTTGACTAGAGCTTTCCATAGAAAAGCTCAGCCAAGCATCCTTTCCCCAACAGAGGCAGCAGACTTTGAAGTTTTCTAAGCCCCTCTGGGAAGAAGCAGGATGGGGGTGCTAGAGTCACACCAAGGGCCGGAAGTGAAACAGATTCCTGCAAGCAAACTTTCTTCGGGGAAATAGACCAGGCGCCCAGTGGCATTGAACCTTGCTCCTCTCTCCCTTTGTTAATGCTAAGCTGGAAGCAAAAGACCTTTGCTAGGATCCCTTCCTCCTTTTGACCTTCTGCCATCATGATGTGACTCCAGGCTTGACCACCTGTGCCAGGGTTGGGGCTGCCCAACGTCTGAAAAGTGACTCTAGTGGGCTCTGAGGACTGGCACAGATGGGTTTTAGTTTGCTCTTCACCTCAGCTGAAAAAAACTGTGAGAAAGAGATTTCCCAACGTATAAGTCAGACTTCCCAGGTGGTTCAGCAGTAAAGAGCCCACCTGCCAATGGAGGAGACTCAGGAGACGTGGGTTCCCTCCCTGGGTCAGGAAGATCCCCTGCAGGAGGAAATGGCAACCTACTTCAGCATTCTTGCCTGGAAAATTCCATGGATAGAGGAGCCTGGCGGGCTACAGTCCATGGGGTCATGAAGATTTGGACACGGCTGAACACACATGCATTGTATTGTCTTAGGATAAGCCATACCCTCAATGGAGACATGTTTCTTTCTAACTCCTGTCTGCTCCTGCCAGTGGAGGGAGGTGGTCAGGCTTCCTGTCCTCTCTTCATTTCCCCCTTACCTTGAAACCTACAGAGTTTTTAAAAGTTTGCTGTTATTATTATTTAAATAATACTGGATCCTTCCTGACAGCTTAAACGGAGGTCGTGACATGACCAGCTCTTCCAAATCTTACTGTTTTTCTTTACTTTACATATCAGTTGTTTACAAACAGAAAAATTAGCATAGTTACCTGAGTGATCAGGCTACCAGGGAGTAGGTTTCAGTGCTAATTTCTAAGCTATAAATTGAAACGGCCTTTCCCAAACATTCTTCTATGGAACACTGGCAGGTGTTCCTGGCTATTCCATGGGCAGAGCACCCGGTGATTTAAAACAATGGGTAAAAGGATTTATGAATATGGGTGATTCATGTAGAATGAATATTAGCGTTTTAAAGGCATGTGTAAGTGCTGACATAAAGAAGCCTATTTAAAACTGCTAAACCTAGAGATTTTTTTAGAGGTTATTTGACTCTGGAAAAAATTTTCTTAAAGAATTTTCACTCAATTTGAAAAACTCTGAATTGTATTGAATAAATAAAAATGATATATACATATATATTTCTTTTAACTAGGCCTATTGCTTCACAAGCAGTATAGACATAGGTTTGGGCTCTTACTACAAGAAGAAATTCTGAGCTCCCGTTCAAACTCTTCCTAATGGTGTTCCCCTTCTTCCAGTGTGCCATTTGTCCTCTGGGTCCCGACTGGCTCGCTTCTTTGTTCATCCGTCTGTCCGTCTGTCCATCCACATCTTCACTCACTTTCATTCATCGATATGTTTTTACTTCGGGAATCCAAAATGTTTGCCCTCAGAGCCTGCTTTGGTGAACCTAAAATCTAGAGACGAAGGACATGACCAATGACTCCACTGAAGGACAGAGGAAGGATGAGGAATATTGATTAATCAGTTAATTAACTTGACAACTACACAGATACTGACTGAATATCTGCCACGTGCACTCAACAGACAAATGGATGTACTGCCAAAACATCCCGGAACAAATAAAATCCCCGCCCCTGGGGGAACTAGTGAAGCAAGCAGCAAACAAACGCTGGCGTGTTGGAAGCTGACAGTGTTACAGAGGAAAGTAAAGCAGGTCCCAGACGGGCAGGGTGTGAGGCGTGGCGTGGTCAGAAAAGGCTTCCCTGAGAGGTGACATTTTGATCAAAGACGCAGAAGTAGGTAAGAAAGGCGTCTCCAAGCTTCAGCTTAGCTGAAGCATAGTCTGTACTCATCAAATGTTTATGGAAGTGAGTAATTATACAGAATAAAGTTGAGTTGCGTGGCAGAGCATTGAAATAACTGGCAAAGGTGAAGTGTTCTGGCAAACCCTGGTGGTGATCATAAAACTCAGGCATGTGCCTGAGGACCCAAGAGAGTACGACATAAAAACATTTGAAGTGGAAAGAGAAGGAAGGAACACATGTGAGCTGAGTCACTGCAGTTGTGTCCAACTCTGTGTGACCCTGTGGACTGTAGCCCGCCATTGCTCCTCTGTCCCTGGGATAAGGATTATAGAAAATCTGGTGTACTTCCTGAAAATCTTAAGATCATAATAAAGAGTTATTTGTGAGGCAGTCATTAGGAAGCTGCATGTGTCCACTTCATAGGTGATGATGCTGTTCTATTTGAAAAATGTTATTCTTTTAATTTTCGGCTATGCTGGATTTTCTTTGTGGTCTGCAGACTCATTAGTTGCCTAGTTGATCCGCAGCTTGTTGGATCTTTGTTCCTCAACTAGGGATCGAACCCAGGTCCCCCGCAGAGGAAGGCAGAGTCTTAACCACTAGACCACTAGGTGAGTCCCACATGCTGTTCTTACAACAAGCCTTTTGCTGGTAGGGAGACTGGAGGAGCAGATGAGTAGGTCATGGAATCCCAGGGACTTGCCTGGAAGGTTTC
Organism: Redunca redunca; assembly: GCA_006410935.1. Lineage (NCBI taxonomy): Eukaryota > Metazoa > Chordata > Mammalia > Artiodactyla > Bovidae > Redunca > Redunca redunca. Next base: position 379,883 of record SJYQ01003924.1, on the reverse strand, counting down.
TAAAATCTTCAGTTATGAAGATTCACTGTTAGGAACTCACAATGTGTGATGGATTCTGATTCATACAGTCACACACAGCTGTTGAACACCTGTACCCACAGAATGTTGATAAATTGAGCCATGTCAGCATAAAGGATGGTTCCTTGTGTTGGTCAACATTAAAAGAACTTGAAGCCCCTTACTCATTTCCAGGGACCTACGCTTTGGAATGTTCTTTAGCTCAGATCAGCCGTGGACCTGGCCTTGCCCACTCTCCCCTTCTTGGTCATCACGAACACCAAGGTGGCCTGTCCCCCAAGTTCCATCGAGGCCACATCACTCAGTGGCTCTTCCTTGTTGCTCAGCCTGTTCTCAGCGGTGCCAGTTCTTCTTATAGCCTTGGCAGCCTTCTCAGTAGTGACCTTGTTATTAAAACTGGCTAAGAGGTTTTAGAATCTGTGTGCCGTGCTTAGTCACTCAGTCATGTCTGATTCTCTGCAATCCCATGGACTGTAGCCCTCCAGGCTTCTGTGTCCTTGAGATTTTTCAGGCAAGAATACTAGAGCGGGTTGCCATTTCCTTCTCCTTTAGAGGCTCTGCTTTTAGCCAAATGAAACATCTCATGGACGTCAAGCTCCTCCATGTCCTTCACACCACACTCGGTTTTCATAACAGGTTCTCTGACGTAGGATAATTTAGGTTTAGGGTGGAATCACATCCGTCCTCTGAAAGGCCACACTTTCTGCCTCCCTAGGATGGTTCTGGGGGAGGTTTCTGCTGCCTGATCAGTCTCCTTCCCCTCATTCCTCTCTTCCTCAAACTGGTTTCTCCTCCTCGGTAGGCACATCTGCTGCTGCCGCTAAGCCGTGTCAGTCGTGTCCGACTCTGTGCGACCCCATAGACGGCAGCCCACCAGGCTCCCCCGTCCCTGGGATTCTCCAGGCAAGAACACTGGAGTGGGTTGCCATTTCCTTCTCCAATGCATGAAAGTGAAAAATGAAAGTGAAGTCGCTCAGTTGTGTCCGACTCTTAGCGACCCCAAGGACTGCAGCCTACCAGGCTCCTCCTTCCATGGGATTCTCCAGGCAAGAGTACTGGAGAGGGGTGCCATCGCCTTCTCCGAGCCATATCTAGGGGCTCCCAATTCTGCCTAATTCAGCCAGCAGGGTTTAAGGAAAGTTCAGAACAGATCTCCTTAGGATTAAAAAATGAGAATTCTTTTTTTTTTTTTTATGCACTGTGAAGCTTGTGGGATCTTAGTTCCCCCTGCAAGGAAATGCAGAGTCTTATCCACTAGACTGCCAGGCAAGTCCCAATAATTCTTTCTTTTCTTTTTTTTTCTTTAATTGGAGTATAATTGCTTTCAATTATGAGCTGAACCTCAACCATTTTGACAATTCCAAAATTACTTCCCTTGTAATGTGTTAACCTGCCAAAAGATCATGTATGTACAGGGGAGTATTTTTAAAATTCATTTCTTTATCTATTTTTGGCCGTGCTGGGTCTTTGTTGCTGCACCCGGGCTTTCTCTAGTTGCGACGCGGGGGCTTCTCATTGCTGTGGCTTTTCTTATCGTTGAGCAGGGGCTCTAGGGGCCGTGGCTAGTAGTTGCGGGGCATGGGCACGTGGAATCTTCCCGGGCCAGTGATTGAACCCAGGTCCCCTGCATTGGCAGGCAGACTCTCAACCGCTGGACCACCAGGGAAGTCTCACAAGGAAGCATTTTATTTAAAGTCTCATTGGAGCTGATGCTCTGAGCTGCGATGTGGATTTTATTTGGGACCAGGATGCACAGCGGAGGTCACGGCCCTTCTGACTTTGGGAATTGTTTCTCTGTGTCCCAGGAAGTGGTGGTGGGCAGGTTGTACTTGTCTCATGTGCATTCTTTACCACGGGAGAAAACCCGCCGCCCAGGGTCCAGCCCCGTCCTGCGAAGTCAGTGTTTTTCTTGGCCACGGCCAGCTTCTGTGCCCTTAACCACTGTGGTCTTTCCTTTGGGTCCCTTCCAACAGGATGGAGTGGGCACACAGGTGCCAAATGACCCAGAAAGAGGCAGTGAGCTGAGTGCAGTGTGGAAAACTACCTTTCATCCTGGCATTCACCAGACAGCCACTTGCTCCCTGCAGTGGCCTGAGCAACAAACAGGAAGAAAACCTGCTCACGTTCCCAGCACGGAACAGGGTGAGTTCATTCTCCTGCTTGCATTGTCTATATTTAGGCTTTTCCTCTACCGAGGGAAACACCTGCAGGTCACACACGCGCTATCTCAAGGAGCTGATTATTTTTCCTCCAAAATCAACACGTCTAGGTGTTGATATGTTAAAATGGCACAAAAATAGTGTGATGCTTGCAACCACTGAAATATGTCAAGGGGCCTAAGAAGAGTCAATGCTTGGGAATTGACTCGTGAATGCATTATTTCTTACCCAATAAAAGCTTGTTTTCAAAAGTTTGGATTTTAAAAAATTATATTTATTCATTGCTGAGCTATCAGAAGCTACAGATAAACCAGGAGGAAAAGTGGGAAAAATACTTGTGATACCAGAGGTAACCATGCTTAAGCATTTGCTGTACATCCTTTTAGAATATTTTCTATATTTTGCATGTATCAATGATGCACACCATTTTATAATGTACTTCTTTTTCTTTTAATACATAATGAATGACCTTCTAGATCAATGAATTAATTTCTGCCACTATGATTCTGGCCAATGTGTGGGTTCTCCACCCACCCCCCGCCCCACTACAGTTCGGTTCTGTTCAGTTACTCAGTCATGTCTGACTCTGAGACCCCGTGGACTGTAGCACACCAGGCCTCCTTGTCCTTCACCAACTCCCAGAGCTTACTCAAACTCATGTCCATCGAGTTGGTGATGCCATCCAACCATCTCATCTTCTGTTGTCCCCTTCTCCTCCCACTTTCAATCTTTCCCAGCATCAGGGTCTTTTCAAATAAGTCAGTTCTTCACATCAGGTGGCCAAAGTATTGGAGCTTCAGCTTCAGCATCAGTCCTTCCAATGAATATTCACGACTGATCTCCTTTAGGATGGACTGGTTGGATCTCCTTGCAGTCCAAGGGACTCTCAAGAGTCTTCTCCAACATCACAGTTCAAAATCCTCAATTCTTCAGTGCTCAGATTTCTTTATAGTCCAATTCTCATACACAACTACTGGAAAAACCATAGCTTGACTATATGGACCTTTGTTGGCAAAGTAATGTCTCTACTTTTTAATATGCTGTCTAGGTTGGTCATAACTTTCCTTCCAAGGAGCAAGCATCTTTTAATTTCATCTGCAGTCACTGTCTGCCCTGATTTCGGAGCCTCCCAAAATAAAATCTGTCACTGTTTCCACTGTTTTCCCAATCTATTTGCCATGAAGTGATAGGTCCGGATGCCATGATCTTAGTTTTCTGAATGTTGAGCTTTAAGCCAACTTTTTCATTCTCCTCTTTCACCTTCATCAAGAGGCTCTTTATTTCTTCTTCCCTTTCTTCCATAAGGGTGGTGTCATCTGCATATCTGAGGTTATTGATATTTATCCCGACAATCTTGAGTCTAGCTTGTGCTTCTTCCAGCCCTGCATTTTGCATGATGTACTCTGCATATAAGTTAAGTAAGCAGGGTGACAACATACAGCTTTGAGGCACTCCTTTCCGATTTGGAACCAGTCTGTTGTTCCCTGTCCAGTTCTAACTGTTGCTCCTTGACCTGCATACAGATTTCTCAGGAGACGGGTCAGAGATGGTATTCCCATCTCTTTCAGAATTTTCCAGTTTGTTGTGATCTACACAGTCAAAGGCTTTGACCTAGCCAATAAAGCAGAAAATAGATGTTTTTCTGGAACTCTCTTGCTTTTTCAATGATCCAACGGATGTTGGCAACTTGATCTCTGGTTCCTCTGCCTTTTCTGAATCCAGCTTGAACATCTGGAAGTTCATGGTTCACATACTGTTGAATCCTGGCTTGATTTTGGGCATTACTTTGCTGCTGCTGCTAAGTCGCTTCAGTCGTGTCCGACTCTGTGTGACCCCATAGATGGCAGCCCACCAGGCTCCCGCGTCCCTGGGATTCTCCAGGCAAGAACACTGGAGTGGGTTGCCATTTCCTTCTCCAATGCATGAAAGTGAAAAGTGAAAGTGAAGTCGCTCAGTCGTGTCTGACTCTTAGCGACCCCATGGACTGCAGCCTACCAGGCTCCTCCGTCCATGGGATTTCCCAGGCAAGAGTACTGGAGTGGGGTGCCATTACTTTGCTAGCGTGTGTGATCAGCGCAATTGTATGGTAGTTTGAATGGGAGACTAGAGATCTCTTCAAGAAAATTAGAGATACCAAGGGAACATTTCATGCAAGATGGTATCAATAAGAGACAGAAATGGTATGGACCTAACAGAAGCACAGGATATTAAGAGGTGGCAAGAATATACGAAAGAAATATATAAAAAAGATCTTCATGACCGAAATAACCATGATGGTGTGATCACTCACCTAGAGCCAGACATCCTGGAATGCAAATTCAAGTGGGCCTTAGGAAGAATCACTACGAATAAAGCTAGGGGGGTGATGGAATTCCAGTTGAACTATTTTAAATCCTAAAAGATAATGTTGTGAAAGTGCTATACTCAATATGCCAACAAATTTGAATAACTCAGCAGTGGCCGTAGGACAGGAAAAGGTCAGTTTTCATTCCAATCCCAAAGAAAGGCAAAGCCAAAGAATGTTCAAACTACTACCCCCACACATCCAAGTAGTTCTGGGATACAAGGTGGGGGTCCTACAGCTTAATTCAGTTTGACTGTTTCCCTGGTTTGTGTGTGTGTGCATGTGTGTGCCGTGCTCAATCGCATCCAATTCTTTGCAACCTTGTGGACTGTAACCCATTAGACTCCTTTGTCCCTGGGACTTCCTGGGCAAGAATATTGGAGTGGGTTGCTATTTCCTCCTTTAGGGGCTCGTCCCGATCCAGGGATCTAACCCACATTTCATGTCTTTCCTGCATTGGCAAGTGGGTTCTTTACCTGGAGATGACATCAAATCCCATAGGTCGAGGGCTCCATCCCGAAAGACTGCCCCTCCCCCCACTTCAGATGCCAGTCTTAAGTCCAGGTTGATGGTTACTTGTGCCTTTGACCTGCTGGCTATAGATCAATGGTTTGATTATTTTGCTGTAGGAGCTTGCTGTATTTAGGGTAACATTCTTCTTAGTAGGTCACTGGTTTATTACATGAGGATGTAACTCAGGAACAGTCAGATGGAAGAGATGCATAGGACAAGATATGGGGAAAGGACATGCCTTCTGAACCAGCCACTCTTCCCGAATATCCACGTGTTTACCATCCCAGGAGCTCTCTGAACCTTGCCTGTTGGGGTTATGTGGAGACTTCATCACACAGGCATGATGGATTAAATCCTTGGCTAGAAGTGGTTGACCTTGATCTCAAATGCCTCTTTCGCTGCCCTGAGGTTAGGGAGTGGAGCTGAAAGTCTAACCCTTTGCAAACATTGGTTAGTTCCCTGGCAATGAGCCTCCATCCTTAGGTGACTTTGGAGTTTTCCCAGAGCCTTTCATTATCATAACACAAAAGGCACCTTTATTACTCTCCTTACAGGAAATTCTAAGTGTTCCAACATATTTCTTATAAATCACCGTATCACACTGCAGGATAGTTTTTAATGACTGTGTATTACTTTATCCAATGAATAAACCATAACTTGATTGGTCCCTTAATTCTTTAATAGCGGAGTAGCTTCTAGTCTCTCACCACTATTCCTATAAGAAAAGCTGTGAACATTCATCATTTTTAGTTTGTTTTGTATCTTAGGGCACAGAGTTGGATTGTGCATTGCCTCCAGCTCAGGACACTCTCATCTTTACTCATCCACTAAAAATATTTCATAATTTTTTATTCTAGTTTCTACTTCACCCCATCCCAAGTCTCATTCCATCTTTTCCCTTATAGATCCTACTTTTGAATAATTTATGTGTGTTCTTCTGATCTATTGGTTTGGCTGAAAAGTTCACTTGGGTTTTCCAATTTTGGCCAACCCAATATTTTTTAAACTTTGATTTACACACGTGTGTAATTTGAAGAAGCATATTCTACTTTATGTGTTTTAAACTTTGCACTCCTTAATTTTCATTCAGCGTTATGTACTGAGCTTTTCTCTCCTTGATGCATGAAGCTCTTGTTCCTCCCTTTCTGGAGGGCACTCACCATGGGCACCCACTGTTAAGTATCTGTTTATTCCTGGTTCTGACCTTTTAGGTTATTCCCTACTCTAAGCTGTCATAAACAACGCTGCAAGGAACATCTTCATATGTGTTTTTTAGTGAAAGTTTTGTCTTGGGTCCTGGAGTGGGACTTCTGGGGTAATATTGTATGTAATTTTCACTAAATATTTCAATTTACTCTCCCAAAGAGCTTTGCCAGTTTTTATGCTTTCTAATGGTTTGTGAGGATTCCTGCCTCTTATCTTCCCCAATATTATCTCCTTCTCAAATTTGGGCCACTCTGATAGGAACAAATGATAATTTTTATTGATTGAACTTATGATTATTAATAAGCCTATTTCATTCTATGTTTTGTAGCTGTTTGTTTTTTTCCCAATTTGAGAATAAACTATTCATAACCTTTTCTCATTTTCTATGTTTTCTATGTGTGTATGTGTATGTATTTTCATCTTTCCTTATATATAAACGCTTAGAGGGACTCTGCTGGTGGTCCAGTGGTTAACACTCAGTGCTTCCACTGCAGGGTGTGGGTTCTATCCCTGATCAGTGAACTAAGATCCCACATGCCACATGGCACAGCCAAGGGAAAAAAAGAAACGTCAGAGTTTATTTTCAATTACATATGCTAAAGTATCATCTTCTAATCAGTTACGTGCTGATTATCTCAGAATTGAAGTCTTTGCCTTTCAGTTGATTTAAAATCATTAATTTTCCCCTTTATGGCTTTGTCTTTTAGAATCTTGTGTAATAAATAATCTCTCACCCTTTCTTGATTAACTGTATCTTTGCTGTTGTTACAGTCGCTAAGTCACGTCTAACTCTTTGAGACATCATGGACTGCAGCACACCAGGCGTCCCTGTCCTTCTCTATCTCCCGGAGTTTACTCAAACTCATGCCCATTGAGTCAGTGATGCCATCCAACCATCTCATCCTCTGTCATCCCCTTCTTCTCCTGCCCTCAATCTTTCCCAGCATGAGGGTCTTTTCCAATGAGTGGGCTCTTCGTATCAGGTGTGAAGTATTGGAAGCGCAAAGTATTGGAGCTTCAACTTCAGCATCAGTCCTTCCAGTGAGGGTATATTATTTAGAGATGGAATTTTTGAAACAATGAGTGTACATCAGAACTCTTTGGTTATAAGTGAAAGAAATTTAACTCACATCAGCACAATGCAGAAAAAGAGAGAGGGAGAGAGAGAAAGAAAATAAATTGGCTCATTTAATGAGAGGTAGGTCAAAGGTGTGGGGTTATTTTCAGGAAAAGCTGGATCCAGGGGTTCAACATTGTTATCAGGGCACTGGCTCTGGCTCTTCTATCATTTCCCTGCTCTTCTCTGTCTGGGCTTGGTTTAGGAATACCATCAACTCCTGGCTTATCATGTCCATAAAGACTGTAACTGAGTTTTTCTTGATAGCCCTGGAAAAAGTCGTGAGGGAGACTTTGCATTGAGTCTGGAGTCTCATAGCATCCTTGGGAGTAGGGAGAAACACCTGTTTGATTTGAAGCCCCAGGAAAGTCCCCTGGGAAAGAACAGTGGTTTCCTAGACAAGGACCTGCTGGGCAGTTAAACCTGTGCTCATATTTCTAACTTTCATGTTTGATAATACCGACTCCAGAATGGTTGGCGCTCCGCTGGCAGGTGCGCCCGCCCCACCAGCAGAGGTCCCTCGGCCTCAGGCGGCTGCAGGCATCCTCCCACCTCCCTGTCCTTCCTCCTGGGCAACGGGGTCCATCAGGGAAGGGCCACCTCTTCCACCCCCACAGGACACTCGTGGTGGTGGTGGCTCTCTCTTGCACCGCTGGCTTCTCCTCCGAATCACACAAAGAGGGGCTGCTTTTGTGCCAAGTCAGCTGTGCCCAGTCCCCTAAGGTGGTGTCTAGGCACACAGGCTCTCCAGATCACTGTGCTCTCCCCATACCTGACTGTCTTTGTTCAGGAATCCCTTGGAACCAGCAGGAAATCCAGAGAGAGTGGGGAAGATGGTTCCCGGGCTGGGCGGGATAGGGCCAGTCATCACCTAGGAGTTCTGGGCTCAGCCCAGCTGATCTGTGTTGTGACTTAGGGCTGCTTTAGCTTCTGGGTCACCAGGTCAGTTCTGGGGGAAGAAGCGGAAGGGTCTGGGGGCAAGGGATGGGGCCAGACTGTAAATGCAACTTGATGCATCACTTGTAATTATTTAGGGCCTGATTCTCCATCTTCCTCCTAATTCCCTGTCTCTGTCTGACTGGGCAGACTTGGGACACCCAGTCCAGCCTCCGTTGTGATCCAGAGGTTATCGCGTATCTCTTTAGAGAGAACAGGGGCAGGGGCTGGCTCTGTGACTGTCTGAGGGTCTGGGCTGTGACTTCCTGGTGGAGAAAGGGGAGGGCAGAACTGCCTGGGAGACAGCTCCCGCTGGAGACCGGGTCCCCTGCCTTCCTCCATGGGGCGAGGCAGATGGCCTTCAGGTGAGACAGAAAGTGGGCATCCACCAGGTTATACAAGGGCAGGTCATAAGTTGGGTGATGGGTTTCTGGAGACAGCAGACCAGCATGGACTTGAGATGCAGGAAGAGACCTCACAGGAAAGCATGTGCCTGCTCTGCTGGGTGGAGACGGGAAGAGATGGCGCTTGTCACTGTCCTGGAGGCTGACCGAATGTGAGTCCTCTTCAGGGTCCTGATGTGGGTGGAGGCGTGGGTAGTTCTGAAGTGTGCTTTGTGAGCGCTGGATGCTGGGGTCCCCCTGCTGGGCCTCACAAGGATGCCTGGGGGCAGGTTACTTTTCCTGTCTTGTGCGCTGAGATGCCTAATAAACCAGGATTTGTACGTTACTTACGTTACTTATGACCTGGTGCTCTTACTAATAGTCACCAACAGCTTATAAAACGGAGTATTCATAAACTAGGAAAATCCTATGGATGAAGGAGCCTGGTAGGCTGCAGTCCATGGGGTCGCCGAGATTTGTTTAGTTGGATTCTGGATAAACTAGCTGCCGTTTTCCTACCAAGCCTGTGTCTGTGTGTGTTATCAAGGTTCTTATTTAGGGGCAGGTTTTTTTGTTTTTTTTTTTATCAGTATGTTTTTCATGCTGCCTTCGGACTGAGCATAGTGATTAGTTTTAGCAATCAAAGCCCAACTTTATTAAGGTGTAATTTGCATACAATAAAATGCATCCATTTTCTATGTACAATTTGGTGAGTTTTGACATGTATTATCCATATAACCACCACCTCAACTAAAATGTAGACTATTTCCAGCGCTCCAGAAAGTTTCATGGTGCCTCTTTGCCATCATTCTCCACCCCCACCCCTCCAGGCAACCACTCATCTGAATATTTGCTGGATATTCAGGAAGTTGTGATGTTTAAATACTTTGCAACGCTCAGAAGGGGTCTGTCATAAAACCGCTTGGCTGGCTCTCATTCATAGGCCATTGGTTCATAATGGAGAGTCCTGTGGGAGAGCACAAGTCCTCCTCTCATTTCGTAACAATGGTGACTCACTCTCCTCTGTCACTTTTACTATAGGTGAGAACCCTGAAAGAATAGCTAGAAGCCTCGGTTTGGAGCTGCACCCTTTCTGAACCATCAAGAGCCTACAGACAGTGAGAGCTGAGCATGGCCTGTCCCCTACTACCCCTCAAAGTTTCCCTCCTGGCCGACAATCATTTGCCCTCCTCCTTCAGAGGTACCTGATACCTAGACCTGCGTCTTTCATATCAAGGGTCATGACCCTCTGGGATTCGTGCAATCCATTTGGAGGGTTATGATGTGCATTTTAAAAATGAGATACAATAGAGAATTACTTAGTGCCTTGTACTAAGAAAGAGTGAGCTTCCCAGTGGCTCAGTGGTAAATAATCTGCCAGCAATGCAGGAGCCACGCAGGAGACCCGGGTTCAAACCCTGGGTCAGGAAGATCCCCTGGAGGAGGGCATGGCAATCCATTCCAGTGTTCTTGCCTGGAGAATTCCATGGAAAGAGGAGCCTGGTGGGCTACAGTCCATGCGGTCAGAAAAACCTGGACATGACTGAAGCGGCTAACACTTGTACTAAGGAAGAGTAACGTATTATGAAACTCTAGCTTCATTTATGTATGTTTGTGTGTTTGCATGTACATAGATGTGTATGTGTGAATGTGTGGACATAATGGATTACTATGGAAAATGTATATTTTACTGTGGGTCATGGACAAGAACAACATTTGAAAAATACTGGTCTGGAAAAGCTCTGAAATCTCTGTCTTCATCTTGTGCTGGGGTTACCGGCTGCAGAGGCGGATGTAGACGTGTCTATAGGAGTCACCCTGCACACCGTCCCTCTCCCTGGGATGTTCGCACTGCCCTTCCCTCCCGCTCAGGACAAAGGCAGGCAGGCTGGTTGGCAGCTGTCCTGCTCTGGGCGGGTCCAGTCCGTCGTAACACTGCTGCACCCCCTTGACCCAGACCCATCACCTCTGCCCTGCCCCCAGGGACAGCCTCGGCCCTTCTTCCAGGGCTCCATGGTCTCCACGCCTGGCTGGCGGCTACTGTGGCTTTTCTTGTCCAGCTCCAGCTGGGTGCTCTGGGTTGCTGCTGATGCTGCAGTGCTCAAGCCAGATGAGTGTTTTTAGAGACTGGGGACCCTGGGTCCTGGGCCAGATTGGGTGAGAGCTACCCAGTGCTGGCCCAGGGGCTACCCCATGGGGAATGTTGACCTAGGACGGAAGGCTCCAGGAGTGGGATTAGGAGAAGAGGAGGGAGCGTGCAGACAGTGAGTCACCAGGTTGACTTTGGGAGGGCTTGGAGTGAGTGTTATGTGCATGCGAGTCAATCCAGGAGATACAAGGATGGGTTCTGTGATGGGCAGAGGGGGCCCACTCCAGAACGACCCTGGGCATCTTAGATGGAGACAGCCCAGGGGTCAGTCAGCTGGCAGGCCCTGCCTCTCAGGAACAGGAGTGGAAGAACCTCTTGGACGGCTCCTCCTCTCAGAATCAGTCCCTCACTTACTCCAAGCGTCCTGCCCAGCCTAGCTGGAGGTGCCCCTCTCCTGTTGGTTCTGGGAGTGTTTCTTGCCCTTTTCCATTACGGTTTGTCATGGGATAGGGAATATAGTTCCCTGCGCTCTGTAGTAGGGCCTTGGTGTTTATCCAGCTTATAAAAAAATCATTTGCATCTGCTAATCCCAAACTCCCAATCCACCCCTCCCCTCCCCCCTCCCCCTTGGCAACCACAAGTCTCGATGTTTGTGAGTCTGTTTCCTAGACGGGTTCATGAGTGCCACACTTCAGATTCCACATATAAATGGTATCTGATATTCGTCTCTTTCTGACTTACTTCACCAGTGTGATAATCCCATGCCCATCCGTGTTACTGTAAATGGCATTATTTCATTCTTTTTTGTGGCTGAGTAATATTCCATTGCACGTATATGCCACGTCTTCTTCATCCCATCATCTGCTGATGGACATTTAGGTTGCTTCCACGTCTTAGCTATTGTGAACAGTGCTGCTATGAACATAGGGGTGCATGTATATTTTTGAACTACAGTTTGTCCAGATACATGCCCAAGAGTGGGATTGCTGGATCATATGATAACTCTAGATTTTTAAGGAAGCTCTATACTGTTTTCCATATTGGCTGTTTTCCATATTTCCAATTTACATTCCCACCAACAGTGTGGGAAGTTTCCCTCTTCAGACTTGGATCGTCTTAACCTAAAATGCAGGTGTTAAATCAAATAAATTCAAGTGTTAAATTAAATGTAATTGGAGCCCCAAACCCTTCTTGAAGACACTTTACATACAATTTAGGGCACCCTATGCAAAATGGCTGAGTCACTGGAAAAGATGCTGATGCTGGGAAAGATTGAAGGCAGGAGGAGAAGGGGATGACAGAGGATGAGATGGTTGGATGGCATCACCGACTGGATGGACATGAGTTTGAGTGAACTCCAGGAGTTGGTGATGGACAGGAAAGCCTGGCGTGCTGCAGTCCATAGGGTGGCAAAGAGTTAGGCTTGACTGAGTGACTGAGCTGGATTGAACTGATGCAAAAGGGCTTCAGGACGCCCCAGAATCCCTGAATTGGACACCAAAGGAGAATTCAAGGTTCTACCCAAGCTGTGACTGAACATTCAGTGGGAGGCATTGCTCTCAGGCCAGTTCTCGCAACTGATTCTGTGTTTCCAAGGATTCAGGACATCGTCCTGCTCGGCAGACATGGAGCTCCATTCTGCAGACGACACACAAGCTCTGCCACCAGTCTGCAGGAGAATCTTTCCTGCCTTCCATCAATACACACACTTAATTTAGATGCATGCTTTCTTGCTCTTCAAAACCACACCCGCTTTTGAAGGCTAAGGAAACACATCTTCGTCTTTTATTGTCCATCACAGCTGGGCACGTGCACACAGTGGGTACTGGTTGACTATTTGTTCAGAGGAGCTGGAAAGTCCAAGGGGAATGTTCTCCCTTCCCACAATGGACTGTTTCTCTTTCTAAACCTCCACCAAGAGCTCCACCGCGGTTGTCTCCATGGAGCGTGAGTCTGATGAGTCTGTCAGCTCTGGCTCTTCTGATGTAGGGGAAGTATTTTTTTTTTTTAATTTTTAAATAACTGCACCTCCTATTCTGAAACTTGCCTTCTCAATGGAAAATAGCTCCCATGTGTACATGAATTCCTTGCTGGGGAGGTGGGTGTGGGTGTTGGGTGGAGCAGGGGGAGGGATGAGGTGTTAAAACACCACGGGAACAGGATGCATTGAAATAATTGAAGGGCGAGGGTGGTGGCTGTGTCCTCCCGTTTAATTAAGTGACTGAGACAGTCATTGGCTAAATGCAGCTTGGTGCAGTGGAAGCCCCGGCCTGTGCGCCTCTGGGGTTGGAGGAAGGGCTGTAGCTTGGAATTCAAGAGACCAAGGGATACCCCACACCCAGAATTCAGCCTCTAAGTCGCTCATGACTTTGGCAGATCACACCTTTGTAATTCCGATATCCTCGTCTATAGAAAGTAAAGAATCTGCCTATACTGCAAGAGACCTAGGTTCAATCCTTGGGTGAGGAAGATCCCCTGGAGGAGGAAGTGGCAACCCACTCCAGTGTTCTTGCCTGGAGAATCCCATGGACAGAGGAGCGTGGCAGGCCACAGTACATGGAGTCACAAAGAGTCAGACACGACTGAGCAACTAACACTTCCATCCTCCTCTAAGAAAGGGTTGGGTGAGTGACCCCAGAGCTCCCCTTCCTTACTGACACTTTTGAGCCTGTGATGTCCTTTGGGCTGTAACATTCTCTGGCTGAGAGGGCAGAACAGAGCGGAACAGGACAGACTCTGAAGTTAGGCATGGTTGGTGGAGGCCCCAACATGATTGGGGGCATTAGTGAGACTCTTGACACAGCTTGGATGTGCAAATGCAGGTCTGACCAGTCCCCCAGCACTCTACAATTCTCAAGTCACCAGGGTGCTTGATTATCTAATTTTTCCGGTTTTCCATTAATGTAGCTATTGAGGGCATCTATGAATATATCTTCTCATGCAAATAATTAGACCAAAGGTGTTTCTGTTGAGGTTCAATATTGTACAGATAGGGCTTCCCAGGCAGCCCTCGTGGTAAAGAACCTGGCTGGAATGCAGGAGACCCGGGTTCAATCCCTGGGTAAGGAGGATCCCCTGGAAAAGGGAATGGCTACCCGCTCCGTATTCTTGCCTGGAGAATCCCATGGACAGAGGAGCCTGGTGGGATACAGTCCATGGGATCCCAAAGAGTAAGACACAACTGAAGCAACTTAACACACATACACTCACACATCGCACAGCTCAGAAGAGACACATCTCCCAAGAGCAACTGATTCTTGAAAAAAACATGTAAACACTGTGTGTAACAAAACCAAAAATACGGAACATTGAGGTACTCTTCCATGTAAATAAGAACGAGCACAGTGCTTTGTGCAGAGTCAAAGCTCAAAAACGTTAGGAGGCACATGTGTTCTTTCTAAGTTAGAGACCCTGGAAGGCTCCAGAAATAAGAAGCTATGGTGATAAAGTGTAATTAACTCACTATGCATTGTGGTCTCAGGAGATGTCTCTAGCATACAGTAGATGGGTTTCTTCAAAAGCAACTTGAAAAAATTAATTGTTGCTAATTGTTATTAACTGATAAACTATTTGTAAAGAGAAATGGTTTTTTTTTTTTTGTCCCAACTGTAATGACCCTACTTTAAGAACAATGTGAAAAAATAAAGTGAAAATGTTGTGTCCCACTCTTGGCAACCCTGTGGACTGTAGCCTGCCAGGCTCCTCTGTCCATGGGATACATCAGGCAAGAATACTGGGGTGGGTTGCCATTCCCCTCAACCAGGGGATCTTTCTGAATCAGGGATCAAACCCAGGTCTCCTGCATTGCAGATAGACTCTTTACTGTCGGAACCACCAGGGAAGTCCCAAAACAAATGTTTTGTGTGTATACTGTCTTAGCCTTGGTGAAGAATACCATAGACTGGGTGCTTTTAAATAACAGAAATGTATTCCTTACAGCTCTGGAGGCTGGAAGTCCAAGGTCAAGGTGCCAGCAAGGTAAGTTTCATTTGAAGCCTCTGCTCTTGGCTTACGGGGAGCCCCCACTTCACTGGGTTCTCACTCAGCCTTGTCCCTATACGTAACTGGGAAGAGATTGTGAACTTGGAGTCCGTAGCCCCATGAGTGGGGCTTTACCCTCGTGACCTTATTTGACTCTAATGGTCTCCCAAAGGTCTGTCTCCAAATACCATCCCACTGGGGGCTTAGGGCTTCAATATTTGAACTTGGGAGGGGAACACACGCATTCAGTTTATATCACGTATAATATATATCTGGGCTCCCCAAGTGGCTCAGTGGTAGAGAAGCCAGCTGTCAGTGCAGGAGATGTGGGATTGGCCCCTGGGCTGGGAGAGGGAAACAGCAACCCGCTCCAACATCCCTGCCTGGGAAATCGCATGGACAGAGGATCTGGTGGGCTACAGTCCCTGGGACTGGAAGGAGCTGGATACAGCGGAGTGATTGAGCGTGCACACAAGCCCAGACGCTTCACATGGTGAGACCCAGCTCATGTGCCATTTTCTCTTCGGGGGACAGTGATGCCCTTTAACCATCTGATTCCCCCTCCTCTTCCTGCCCTTGGCTGGGGACCAACTTCTCCATGACCACACAGCACATATTCTCTGTACCGTGTGAACTGTCACAGATTCCCCGTGCATCAACAGTGAGATTTTGAGGTCCCTCTGGTGAGGGGAAAGTACAGTCAGATTCCTCTTTGAACTTGCCCAGCTGCTGAGAACCAGGTTAAGAGGAGGCGCAGGAATGTTTGCTGATTGCATCAGGCCCTCAGCCCTTAGTTCTTGCCAAAAGCAAAGCAAATGCAGTTGGAAAGTTCTCTGCTAGACCCAGGGGGCATATTGTCATTGTTATGAAACATTAGCAGTTAAGAAATTCATGACAACATGCTACTGCAAAACCATCCCCAGTCAAGTATCAGGAGGAAGAGAAAGGAATCAAAGTTTAGAAGTGAGCACCAAGTGACAGGCTCTTTTCACATATTGTTTAACTTAATCTTCACAATAAGCTGATGAATGAGGTATTTGGTTTCCCATAGTACAGATGAGGAAGCTGGGCTTTCTGGACATTATGCAATCTGCCCAAAGCCACACAGTTAACAAGCGATAGGATAGGGAATAAAACTTGGACTTGTCCGATTTCTAAATCTATGCTTTTTTCTTATATTAATGAACCTTCCAGTGTGCTATACATATTTAGGTATATTGATCATGGTAAATCTCAGATTCCTCTTTAATATCAGGGATTAAACACAGACCTCAGACCTTCTCCCCCTGACAGTGCAGGGGGTCTTTGCCCAACTCATTATCTGTGACCAACCAACACTTGTGCCCTTTCAACCAATACGTTACCTGTTGAATCTGAAATGGTGGTGCTCACCTCCTTTATGTCACTTCTTTTTTAAAATAATATTTATTTGTCTGGCTGGACTGGGTCTTAGTTTTGGCATGTGGGATCTAGGTCTCTGACCAGGGACAGAACCTGGATCCTCTGCATTGAGAGTGTAGAGTCTTAGCCACTGGACCACCAAGGGAAGTCCCCTTGTCACTTCTTAAGTCAAGAAGTTGGGCATTTGTTGAGCTGTAAGGGGGAACTTTAAAACAGAAATAAAGAGCCCATGAAGGGATGCTCACTATTATAAATCATCAGGGAAATAAAGCAGCCACAGTGAGTTATCACTTCCTACTCAGTAGGCTGCTGCTGCTAAGTCGCTTCAGTCGTGTCCGACTCTGTGTGACCCCATAGACGGCAGCCCACCAGGCTCCCTCATCCCTGGGATTCTCCAGGCAAGAACACTGGAGTGGGGTGCCATTTCCTTCTCCAGTGCGTGAAAGTGAAAAGTGAAAGTGAAAAGTGAAAGTGAAGTCGCTCAGTCATATCCGACTCTTTGTGACCCCATGAACTGCAGCCTACCAGGCTCCTCTGTCCGTAGGATTCTCCAGGCAAGAGTCCTGGAGTGGGGTGCCATTGCCTTCTCCGGCTCAGTAGGCTAGCTCTGATCAAAGATAGAAAATAGTAAGTGTAGGCAAATATACAGAGAAATTAGAAGCGTACATTCTATAGCTGGTGAAAATGTAAACTAGTGCATCTAATTTAGAGGAGAAGGGGATGACACAGGATGAGATGGTTGGACGGCATCACCGATTTGATGCACATGAGTTTGTGCAAGCTGCGGGAGTTGGTAGGCAGGGAAGCCTGGTGTGCTGCGGTCCCTGGGGTCACAAAGAGCTGGACATGACTGAGTGACTGAACTGAACTGAACTGTATGACTCTGAGTTCCACTTGCAGGTGTATACCCAAGAGAAATAAAACACAGATCTGCACAAAGACTCGGCGTGAATGTCCACAGAGATTGCTGTAACAGCCCCAAAGCAAAAAGCCCCTGAATGGCCAGCAGTGGATGAATGGAGAAATAAAATGTTTATTCATATACAGTGGAATATTATTTGAAAAAAAAAAGAACGAAGAATAGCTTCAGGCTACAACATGGGTGAACTTGGAAAAAATTACGCCAAGTAAACAAGTTAGTCACCCCAAACCACATATTGTACAATATTTATTTTTGCCACACGTGGTGGCATGTGAGATCTTAGTTCCCAACCAGCGATTGAACCCACAGCCCCTGCAATGAAAGCATGGAGTCTTAACCACAGGACTGCCAGGGAAGTCCCCATATTGAATAATTTTATTTATATGAAACGTCCAAAATGGGCAAATAAGCAAGCAGTAGACAAGTAGTTTCCAAGGGCTGGGGAGGACAGGGAGCAACTGCTAATGTCTTCTTTGGGGTGAGAGAATATTTAAAAATTACGTAGTGGAGATGGTTGTGCAATACTCTGAGTGTACTGGAAACCACTGAATTGTGCCCTTAAATAGCTGAATTGTATGGTATGTAGGTTGTATTTCAATAAGCTATTATTAAACAAACAAACAGCTTCTCAGGTGATGCTAATGGTGAAGAATACGCATGCCAATGCAGGAGACTGGGGTTGGATCCCTGGGTCGGGAAGGTCCCCTGGAGGAGGGAATGGCAACCCACTCCAGTATTCTTGCCTGGAGAATCCCATGGACAGAGGAGCCTGGTGGGCTACAGTCCATGGGGTCACAATGAGTCAGATATGGCTGAGTGATAGCACACACATATGTACGAACAAAAGGACGAAAGGAAGGAAGGAAGGTATTTCCCTCCTGTCCTTGCAGGGTATGGGGTAATTCAGGGACCGCCCCCCCACCGCCCACGCTGCTCCCAGTGCCTGAGTCCTTCAGATGCCTTCCTAACACCGCGCCTCTGTCCCTCCTCCTCTCCTGGAGTGCTCTCCCATCGCCCATCTGCTTGGCTGCTCGGCAGGCCTACTGTTCCACCATCAGGTCCCTGCTCCCCCACACCCACTCTTCTCTGCGGTTTGCCTGGATCAACCTGCCAAGTTGCCTTCCCTTTCTCTGGGCCTGAAGGCTGTGCTCCTTTTAGACACATCACGTGGTGTCATGGTTCCTGGCTACCTGTCCATCTTCCTGGTGGCCCTGATGGCCCTCCTGGGGGGCTGGGACCCTGTCCCATCTCTCTGTGAGTACCCAGCAGCTGGCATGGGGCTTGGCAGACGGCAGGGGCAAGGTAGATGCTTGCATGGTAAACCGCACATGCCCGCACAGACACCTTCCAGAAACACACCCCTGGGGAAAAGCCAAGGCGGAAGTCACTGAATTTCTCTTCAGCCAATATCCTCCTCCTCCTCGTTCAATTTTGGGCAAGCGGTCAGGTATACATGTTCCCACTGTCATTAAAAAAAAACAAAACAACAACAACAACAAAAAAAACAAACCAACAAGCCAGGTTTGAAAATCAGGAAACCGGAGACACAGGCTACTTAGGGCTGAGAAAGGCTGGCAGATTCTGCTAGAAATTCAGAGTGCCAAAAACGTCAAAGGCAATTACCTTAAAAATAGCAACTTACCTTGCACTAGAGGGCTATTTTGCCATGTGTACCATAAACAAAATTGACTTCATTTAATACTTTATTTGCCAATTCTGAAAATGCTTGGTCAGAATAGTAAATAATTTCAAAGAAGATAAATAATTGCTGCTAAGCTGCCAAATGAATCTGTTTACCATGTAGATAAACTCTTTAAAGGCTCTTGACAATATTGATGGAAAATTCTGATTCCTAATTGATCAATTACAGCTTGTATTACTTAGGAATTTTGGTTGCAAAGCCCAGAAAGTCATGTGAGCTTTTTAAATAAGAAGAGAAAGTAAAAAAGTGGAAGTGAAGTCTCTCAGTCTTGTCTGAGTCGTTGCAACCCCAGGGGCTGTATCCCACCAGGCCCCTCCACCCATGGGATTTTCCAGGCAAGAATACTGGAGTGGGTTGCCATTTCCTTCTCCGGGGGATCTTCCTGACCCAGAGATTGAACCCAGGATGCCTCCTGCATCACAGGCAAACTCTTTACCATCTAAGCCACAAGGGAAGCCCCTAAATAAGATGGGAAGTTTGTCTTAAAGGCATAAGGATCCTCTATGAACCCAAAGTCTGGAGGCTACGGAGTTTCAGGGTGGAATGGAACCAAGCCCTAGAACTCGTTGGGACCCTCAAGGAGACCACTCCCAAGGACTCTGGTTTATTTGTCCCTTGGTTTCTTTGTCAGTCTTTCCTCTGCCGCAGAAGGGTCATCTCAGCGTCTTACTTAACACAAGATCTCTTCCCCTGCCACAGTGACCTTGGGAAGCCATAGAAGAAAGTGGTCTGACCAACCTGCATTGTGAGAAATCAGCCTTGATTGAGGATCTCTTTGTTCTTGCAGCCTACTTGAAGACTATCCTGACAAATTCAGGCACTGTGAAATTTCTCAAGTTTTATCTATCCTGGTGGCTCAGTGATAAAGAATTCACCTGCTAATGCAGGAGACTCAGGTTTGATCCCTGGGTTGGGAAGATTCCCTGGAGGAGAAGCTGGAAACCCATTCCAATATTCTTGTCTGGAAAATCCCATGGACAGAGAAGCCTTGTGGGCTACTGTCTATGGTGTCGTTAAAAGAGTCAGATATAACTTAGCGACTAAACAACAACACCCCCATTCCAAACCCTTTCCTCCCAAATAAGACATTATCTACAATAAAATGAAGAATTTAAACCCTTCATGTGACATTTCATTGACATGACCTTGAAGTGCTGATGGTCAGTATCCAAAGGGTGTTTTCACTGTATGGCCGTTTTGGCATGCAGACGATGCTGAAGTAGCTTCTTGCTTATAGAGAACTATTTGAGCAAGCATGTCATATACATTTGTCCAGCATCCCAACTTTCAGTGGATATATTTTCTACAGTTTAATGTTTCAGGCTAGAGAGTTGCTTTATACTAATTCTTTTATTATAAAATTAATACCTTGTTGCGGTAAAAAAAAGAAAAAAGAAAAAAAATCTAAGCACAGATAGACATCACCTGAAGGGACACAGGACACAGTCCTGTCCCTGAGATAGCTTTTCTCATAGAACTTGTCTTTAAATGTAAACATTAAAAAAAAAAATCACAGTCAGAATTCTCCTAAGTATGAAGTGAAGTGAAAGTTGCTCAGTCTTGTCTGACTCTTTCTGACCCTTTCTGACCCCCTGGACTGTAGCCCGCCAGGCTTCTCTGTCCATGGAATTCTCTAGGCAAGAATACTGGAGTGGGTTGCCATTCCCTTCTCCAGGGGATCTTCCCGCCCCAGGAACTAAACCTGCACGGCAGACAGATTCTTCACCCTCTGAGCCACCAGGGAAGCCCTCTCCTAAGTATACGCTTCAACAGTTTGCCTTGTAAGTTTTAAAGTAGATAACTACACGGTGCTTTATCATGTGAGTACACTATAATTTATTTTAGCATTTATATGGTTTTCCTGATTTTTCAGTTGCAAATCACGCATCCATGTTTATATTATTGCACATTTGTGGGAGTTTCTCTACAGGATAAATTTCTGGAAAGACAGTTTCTGAGTCAAAGGGTATGTGTTTTAGAAATGCTGAGAGATTTTGCTAAATTGTGCTTCCAGAACACAACATCAATTTACACTCCTAAGAAGGGCCTATCAGCGCAATTGATATATTCATTCACGTATTCGTACATCCAATCAACCAATTAATCAATCACCCAGTCAACAAAGCATTTATTGAGTTGCCTTCTATGTGTCAGGTGGTCAAGTAGGTACCATGTTGGGGGAAATAGAGACAGCTCCTGCTCTCGTGGGGATGGCAATGTGGTGAGATGTGAATTATTTTATTTGCTTTGATGAATGTGATAAGAAAAAGGTGTGGGGACTGTGAAAGCACAGAGTAGCTGGTAATATCTACTTTGGGGGCGTCGACTTACATTGCTTGCAAGAATGACCATCTGGCACACCATATTTTAACCTCTCAAAAAGTTACAAAAAACTCTCCCTGGCCTGTTTTTCTTCTCTTCCCTGCCCCCGCTTTGGTTCATATTAATTCCCTTTGATTCTGTATCCCTAGGTACAATTTAACCTTCCAGTTTTCTATTTAGCCTTCTTTATTAAATAAGACCAACTGTTGACAACTTTATTCCCTTATTTTTGGTAAATTATTATGCCTTTATATAATGTTTAGACTTTGAATTTTTTGGAAAAGATTTAAAAACTTTAACTGCAGTGAAACACATAACATTAAATGTACCATCTGAACTATTTTTAAGTATATAATTCAGTAGTGTTAAATATATTCACATCGATCTCTAGAACTCCTTCATCGTCCCAAACTGAAACTCTGTTCCCATTAAAGAACAACATCCCATTCCCTCCTCCCACTGCCCTGGCCACTGCCATTCTGCCTTCTGTCCCTGTGAATATGGCTGCTCTGGGGACATCATAGAAATGAAATCACAGGGTATTTGTCTATTGTGGCTGCCTTATGTCACTTCGCAGCATCAGCTAGCATAATGTATTCACGATTCATCCATACTGTAGCTTGTCACAGGGTGTTCTTCCTTTCAAAGGCTGAATAATATTCCGTTCTGGTGCTATCCTAAATCAAATATTGCTTATCTGTTCACCGGCAGTGGAACCTGGGCTGCTGCTTCTCGTTCTTGTTTGGTTGCTCAGTCATGTCCGACTCATCTCGACCTCATGGACTGCAGCATGCCAGGCTTCCCTGTCTTTCACCGTCTCTGGAGTTTGCTCAAACTCATGTTCATTGAGTCGATGATGCCATCCAATCATCTCATCCTCTGCTGTCCCCTTCTCCTCCTTCGCTCAATCTTTCCCAGCATCAGGGTCTTTTCCAATGAGTTAGCTCTTCGCTTCTACATTTTGGCTTTTGTGAATAATGCTGTTGTGAACACAGGTATACAAATATCACACGGAGACCCTGCTTTCAGATCTTTTGGGCGTATACCAAGGAGTGGGATTGCTGGATCAGACTGTAATTCTAGGTTAATTTTTCGAGGGAACACCATGCTCTTTTCCTTAGTGGCTGCCCCATTTCACCTTCCCACCAAGAGTGCACAGGCATTTCCGTTCCACCACATCCACCCCAGTGTTTTCTGTTCTCTGTTTTTCTTTGGTAGTGGCCATCTTAATGGGTGTGAGCTGGTAGCTCACTGTGGTTTTGATTTGCATTTCCCTACAGATCGGTGATGTTTAACATCTTTTCATTTGTTTCTTGGCCATTAGTATATTTCTTTGGAGAGCTGTTTATTCAAGACTTTTGCCCATTTAAAAAA
This sequence comes from Redunca redunca, assembly GCA_006410935.1. NCBI lineage: Eukaryota > Metazoa > Chordata > Mammalia > Artiodactyla > Bovidae > Redunca > Redunca redunca. Next base: position 357,416 of record SJYQ01003924.1, on the reverse strand, counting down.
ATGGGTTGTCTTTTTTTTTTTTTCCATTTTAAGATAAGAACATGCGGGAGCAAGTAGGGTGAATTTTGAAAGATGCCTTTGAAGCTTTTATTTTGAATGATAAGTCTCAGCCTGTGGCCCTGGGCAACATTCTTGAACAAGGAAAGATCATTGCTTCTGTTCAAACTTCCAGGAGTTCAACACCCACGGAGATGTTTTCAGAGCCCTGGCCACAGGCCAGAAGGACAGTGGGTTCCTCCAAGAGGTTTATGGATGGTGCCTCCTGCACTGTTTGCTCCTGGTTGGGAGGGGTCTCCTGAGAAAGTGCTCGCCAACCTTGGGTCTCAGGAGAGCCCCTCGCAACCGTGTTCCTTCCCTTCTCCCTCTCTTCCTTAGAGTCCTTGATGAAACAGAGCAGGACTCCCTGGGCGCTCCTGGGTACAAGCCCTTCCTGTGTTCTCTGTTTCTTGTTTGTAGGCTATAAACTTCATTCAGCCTCCCATACCTTCCCTGAGATCCAAAGGATTCAAACAGATTCAAACAGTTGCTCACCTGTATGCAGGTCAAGAAGCAACGCTTAGAACTGGACATGGAACAACAAACTGGTTCAAAATTGGGAAAGGAGTACATCAAGGCTGAAAATTGTCACCCTGCTTATTTAACTTATATGCAGAGTCTATCATTGGAAATGCTGGACTGGATGAATCACAAGCTGGAATCAAGATTGTGTGTGTGTTCAGTCGTGTCTGACTCTTTGCAACCCCATGGACTGTGGCCTGCCAGGCCCCGTGTCCCTGGAATTTTCCAGTCAAGAATGCTGGAGTGGGTTGTCATTTCCTACTCCAGGGAATCTTCCCAATCCGGGGGTTGAACCTGGGTCTCCTGCACTGCAGGCAGATTCTTTACCATCTGAGCTACCAGGGAAACCCCTGGAATCAAGATTGCCGGGAGAGATATCCATAACCTCAGATATGCAGATGATACCACCCTTATGGCAGACAGCAAAGAAGAACTAAAGAACCTCTTGATGAAGGTGAAAGAGGAGAGTGAAAAATCTGGCTTAAAACTCAAAATTTAAAAAACCAAAATCATGGCATCTGGTCCCATCATTTCATGGCAAATAGGGGAAAAACAGTGACAAACTTTATTTTCTTGGGCTCCAAAATCACTGCAGATGGTGATTGCAGCCATGAAATTCAAAGATGCTTGCTCCTTGGAAGGAAAGCTATTGCATATCTTTTGTTGTTCAGTGGCTGAGTCATGTCCGACTCTTTGTGACCCCAGGGACTGCAGCACGCCAGGCTTCCCTGTCCTTCACCATCTCCCAGAGCTTGCTCAAACTCATGTCCATTGAGTCAGTGATGCCATCCAACCGTCTCATCCTCTGTCATTCCCTTCTCCTCCTGCCTTCAATCTTTCCCAGCATCAGGGTCTTTTCTAATGAGTTATCTTTTCCCAGTAGATGGCCAAAGTATTGGAGCTTCAGTTTCAGCATCAGGCCTTCCAATGACTGTTCAGGTTTGACTTCCCTAGGATTGACTGGTTTGATCTTCTTACTGCCCAAGGGACTCTCAAGAGTCTTCTCCAACACCACAGCTCAAAAGCATTGATTCGTTGGCACTCAGCTTTCTTTATGGTCCAACTCTCACATGCATACATGACTACTGGAAAAATCATAGGTTTGACTGTATGGATCTTGGTTGGTAAAGTAATGTCTCTGCTTTTTAATACACTGTCTAGTTTTGTCATAGCTTTTCTTCTAAGGAGCAAGTGTCTTTTAATTTCACGGCTGCAGTCACCATCTGCAGTGATTTTGGAACCCAAGAAAATGAAGTCTGTCACTGTTTCCATTGCTTTCCCATCTATTTGCCATGAAGTGATGGGACCAGATGCCATGATCTTAGTTTTTTGAATGTTGAGTTTTAAGCCAGCTTTTTCTCTCTCCTCCTTCACTTTCCTCAAGAGGCTCTTTAGTTCTTCTTTGCTTTCTGCCATAAGGATGTTGTCATCTGCATGTTGAGTTTATTGATATTTCTCTCGGCAATCTTGATTCCAGCTTGTGTTTCATCCAGCCCGGCATTTTGCATGATGTACTCTGCATGTAACTTAAATAAGTAGGTTGACAGTATACAGACTTGACATACTCCTTTCCCAATTTGGAACCAGTCCAGTGTTTCATGTCTGGTGCTAACTTTTGCTTCTTGACCTGCATTCAGGGTCCTCAGGAGGCAGGTGGTCTGGTATTTCCATCTCTTTAAGAATTGTTCACAGTTTGTTGTGATCCACATAGTCAAGGGTTTTAGTGTAGTCAATGAAGCAGAAGTAGACATTTTTCTGGAATTCTCTTGCTTTTTATATGATCCAAAGGATGTTGGCAATTTGATCTCTGGTTCTTCTGCCATTTCTAAATCCAGCTTTAACATCTGGAAGTTTTCTGTTCATGTACGGTTGAAGCCTAGCTTGGAGAATTTTGAGTATTACTTTGCTGGCATGTGACTGCTAAGTCACTTCAGTCGTGTCTGACTCTGTGCGACCCCATAGATGGCAGCCCACCAGGCTCCCCCATCCCTGGGACTCTCCAGGCAAGAACACTAGAGTGGGTTGCCATTTCCTTCTCCAACGCATGAAAGTGAAAAGTGAAAGTGAAGTCGCTCAGTCATATCCAACTCTTCACGACCCCATGGACTGCAGCCTACCAGGCTCCTCTATCCATGGGATTCTCCAGGCAGGAGTACTGGAGTGGGGTTCCATTGCTTTCTCTGACTAGCATGTGAAATGAGTGCAATTGTTTGGTAGTTTGAACATTCTTTGGCGTTGCCCGTCTTCAGGATTGGAGTGAAACCTGACCTTTTCCAGTCCTGTGGCCACTGCTGAGCTTTCCAAATTTGCTGGTATATTGAGTGCAGCACTTTCACAGCATCATCTTTTAGGATTTGAAATAGGTCAGCTGGAATTTCATCACCTCCACTGACTTTGTTCGTAGTGATGCTTCCTAAGGCCCACATGATTTCACACTCGTAGATGTCTGGCTCTAGGTGAGTGTTCACATCACTGTGATTATCTGAGTCATTAAGTTCTTTTTTTATATCACAAACCTAGACAGTTTATTAAAAATCAGAGATATCACTTTGCTGACAAAGATCCATCTAGTCAAAGCTATGGTTTTTCCAGTAGTCATGTATGGATGTGAGACTTAGACCATAAGGAAGGCTGAGTGCTGAAGAACTGATGCTTTTGAATTGTGGTGCTGGAGAAGATTCTTGACAGTCCCTGGGACAGCAAGGAAATCAAACCAGTCAATCCTAAAGAAATCACCCTTGCATATTCATTGGAAGTACTGAAGTGCCAATATTTTGGCCCCCTGGTGGGAAAAGCTGACTCACTGTAAAAGACCCTGATGCTGGGAAAGATTGAGGGTAGGAGGAGAAGAGGGTGACAGAGGATGAGGTGGTTGGATCGCATCACTGAGATGAGTTTGAGCAGACTCCTGGAGATAGTGAAGGACAGGAAAGCCTGGCATGTTGTAGTCCATGGGGTCACAGTTGGAAATGACTTAGCAATTAAATAGCAACAATGAGTGAAGAGATGGGATGTGAAGACAAGGGAAGAGCAGCCAGGAAACAGGAGTGCGCCCTTGGGTCCTGGCTCCTCTTCAAGGAATACACACCACAGTACCGCTGAGTTAGTCTATAGGAACTAAGGCCCCCAGTCAGGTGGAGGATGGTAACTTCAGGCTGAGCACAAGATCCTTGAGGCACCATCTTGCTCCCTCATCGCCAGCCGATCAGAAGGAAGTCTGCACATAGTGGAAGACACTGAAGATTCTGATCTCCTCCCTAAATGATTCTCCTTTTAAAAACTTTCACTGTCAAACAGTCTTTGGAGTTGATTTTTGGACATGAGTTCATCTTAGCCTTGGGTTGCTGGCCTCCTGAATAAGGCAACTTTTCTTTAACAGCCAGCACAGTTGTCTCTTGACTATTGGCATTTGGATTCAGTAACACAGAGAGTGGTTTCCTAGAGGACTTGATTCCCAATGGCACCCCTGGTTCTCACTCTTTCCAGGCTCTGAGACAGGGGAGCCATGTAGGGATTAAAGGTCTAGAGGCCCAGTTAGCAGTGTGAAAATTATGTCTCCTGGATGTCAACAAAGAGCAACTGGCTTTCTTGGTTTTCAGCTGTGACCCCTTGGTTAGACCAAGAGAGTTAGACCATAAGGAAGGCTGAGTGCTGAAGAACTGATGCTTTTAAATTGTGGTGCTGGAGAAGATTCTTGACAGTCCCTGGGACAGCAAGGAAATCAAACCAGTCAATCCTAAAGAAATCACCCTTGCATATTCATTGGAAGTACTGAAGCGCCGTTGTGCCTCTATCTAGTGTCTTAGTTGCTCAGTCGTGTCTGACTCTTTGTGACCCCATGGAGTGTAGCCCACAAGGCTCCTTCATCCATGGTATTTTCCAGCAAGAATACTAGAGTGGGTTGCCATTTCCTCCTCCAGGGACCTCTTGGTTATGTCAACTACAAACTGAGACTTGCCAAGAGCATTTGCCGGCAACTGAATGACAGCAAGGACATCCGTCTTCTGCCTGTGCTGCTGCAGTTGCTGACCTTTGACACCCCCTGCGGCATTCAGGGTGGAGAGTGAGGCACTCTGTGCTCCTGGGAAACTGGTGGAACAGGTTTTTAGATTGTTGCTGTTGTTCAGTCTCTGAGTCGTGTCTGACTCTTTGCAACCCCATGCACTCCAACTTACCCTGTCCTTCACTAACTCTGGGAGCTTGCTCAAACTCATGACCATTGAGTCGGTGATGCCATCCAACCATCTCATCCTCTGTCATTGCCTTCTCCTCCTGCCTTCAATCTTTCCCAGCATCAGGGTCTTTTACAAAGAGTCAGCTCTTCACATCAGGTGGCCAAAGTATTGGAGCTTCAGCTTCAGTTCTTCCAATGGGTATTCAGGGCTGATTTCCTTTGGGATTGAATGGTTTGATCTCTTTGCTGTCCAAGGGACTCTCAAGAGTCTTCTCTAGCAAAATAGGTCTTTAGATAGATATTTTCAGGAACTGATTTCATGATCCCAATCCTTATATTTTCTCCTATTTAGAAAACACGATATCCCTGCATGGTGACCTTTTATAAAATTAATGCTTAATAGCACTGAATTTCCCCTTCACCAAAATCTTATATACTGGCTTCCCCTCCTGCTCTTCGGAGCAGGCTCTCAGAGCTATCTGAGGGGCTAACTCTGGGGCTGCAATCCTCATTTTGCCCCAAATAAAGCTTAACTCGCAACTCTCACGTTGTGCGTCTATTTAGTTGATAGTTATGACCTAAATCTGCAAAGGTGATATAGGTTTAATTCATACCAGAAAGAATCCGAACGAAAGGTGACAAAGGGCACATGTGGAGGGGAGGCGAGAGTGGGTACACTTCTTCTCTAGGGTGTAAGAACCGCCAAGTCAGAGATGGCCTCGATGACCTTGACCTGCGTCTGCTCCTCTCCAAATTCCCTTCTCTGTGTTCCTTCCCCTCCGCCTCACTGCCGCCGAGTTTGTTCTCACACATCTCTTGCATCCTTGGGGGAGACTTCAGGTCCTTCAGATTCTATAAACTGAACTGTTGCCAAGGCAAACAACTCTTCTTCACAGAAACATTGATCGACTGTCCGTGCATAGCCTCCAGTCAGGGAGTTAGGCCAACAAGGTCTCTGTTCTTAAGAGATTTGAAAGTCTAATTGGCTTTATTAGGTGATTCATGAATCAGGTAGCCTCCCATCAAGTGATGGTACCAGATGCCATGATCTCAGTTTTTTGAAACTACTGCACAGTTGCACTCATCTCACACACTAGCAAAGTAATGCTCAAAATTCTCTAAGTTAGTCTTCAATAGTACATGAATGAAAAACTTCCAAATGTTCAAGCTGGATTTAGAAAAGGCAGAAGAACTGGAGATCATATTGCCAACATCCACTGAATCATAGAAAAAGCAAGAGGATTCCAGAAAAACATCTACTTCTGCTTTATTGACTACCCTAAAGGCTTTGACTATGTGGATCAAAACAAACTGTGGAAAATTCTTAAAAAGATGGGAATACCAGACCACCTGACCTGCCTCCTGAAAAATCTGTATGCAGGTCAAGAAGTAACAGTTAGAACCAGACATGGAACAACGGATTGGTTCCAGATCGGAAAAAGAGTACATCAAGGCTGCATATTGTCGCCCTGCTTGTTTAACTTATATGCAGAGTACATCATGTGACACGCTAGACTTGATGAAGCACAAGCTGGAACGGAGATTGCTGGGAGAAATATCAATAACTTCGGATTTGGAGACGACACCACCCTTATGGCAGAGAGCAAAGAGGAATTGAAGAGCCTCTTGATGAAGGGAAAGAGGAGTGAAAAAGCTGGCTTAAAAGTCAACATTCAAAACACTAAGATCGCTGGAATAGGTTAGGTATTAAGTCTAGGTTTCATATTATGGGCTTTTGCATAAGCGATGCCATTTGGGGCCTGTTCTTTTTCTATAATACCAGGAAGCTGGATTGGGAAGGAAGAAGGCGGAGGGGCTCCTACATAAAAGGAAATTTAAAGAAAATGCTCCACTGATTTGAAAAAGGAAAGAAGGAAAAGAAAGAGAGGAAGAAAGGAAAGGAAGGAAGGACAGACGCAGTAAAAAGTGATGCTTGGAGACCGTCACTCTCGGCCAGTATCAGTGGTTCAGCTTGCAGAGTGGAGGCTCAGGACCACTTCGGGGGAGGCTGGTGTCGACTTAGAAAAAAAATAGTCACAACATATAAGTTGAGAATTATGTTTTATTTGAGTGGGGAGGACTTTTAGAACTTCAAGCTCGGGAAATAGAATCTCAAGTGACCCTGAAGAACTGTCCCGAGGAGGGGCGAGGGGAGGGGGAGTGAGGAGGTGGGGGGAAGGAGTCAGGTTATACAGAAGTTTGCAGCAAGGGGCAGGTAGTCTGAATGTCAAAAGATTACTGTTCATTAAGGAAAATGAGGTATCTCAAATTGAGGAATTTAGCGCATTTCTATGCAGAGGAAGATGCAAGAGTCTGGACTTAACGAAGTCACTCCTTTCATATGCATCTCAGTTATCTGGGTCCAGCATCCTGTGATTTGATTTTTCACATCCTTAGTTAGCTCCTCGCTCCCTGAGAGAGTGGCACAGCTTGACAGCTGCAGGCATTGTTTTTTCCTGGGCACACTCTGGGCTCAGAAACTCACAGGGCCGAGTCGCTGACTGCCGTGACATCCTTGTTTATTCATATGGCAGGAAATACTCCGTTTCACACTGATGTTTGCTCCATGTGAGAGCACTGCTTTTTCCTTCTGGAGACTGGGATAAAGTATTTGTGCAAGGTTTCAAGGCTGTCATCCTTGATCTTCCTTTGTGGAAGTGATGACTTCTGAGTAATTAGGAGTCCAACACTGGTTTCTACACAGTTTCAGCGTAAATACACAGCTGTGCTTAGAGCCCAGGGAGGATGCACCAGCCGCCCCGCTCTGTTCCCTAGAGAGTAATGAGTCTCCAGTCCAGCCCGTTACTGGTCACATGGACTCTCTTGTCTGCATTGAGGACCATGGCTCCACTTCTTGCTGCCATGACCTGCAGGAAAGGCAACAGAACCCAGAGAGTTCGTGCAAAATTGTGTGTGATTTCACATCCACTTCTCTCATAGCTCAGTTGGTAAAGAATCTGCCTGAAATGCAGGAGACCCCAGTTCAATTCCTGGGTCAGGAAATTCCACTGGGAAAGGGATAGGCTACTCACTCCAGTGTTCTTGGGTTTTCCTAGAGGCTCAGCTGGTAAAGAATCCACCTGCAATGCAGGAGATCTGGGTTGATCACTAGGCTGGAAAGATGCCCTGGAAAAGGGAAAGGCTACCCACTCCAGTATTCTGGCCTGGAGAATTCCATGGACTGTATAGTCCATGGGGTCACAAAGAGTTGGACACGACTGAGCAACTTTCACTCACATGTCCACACTTCAGCTCCCCAAACATGAGGGCAGTTAGAGGAAGCCTTTCAGCAGATCCTCAGAGAAGGATTTCTGGACATTACTTAAAAGAATTTCTAGAGTTGGCAATAAATATCTGCTTATTAAGAGTCAAAAGATAGTTTGGGTGTGGTTCCTGGGTGGCTCAGTGGTAAAGAATACATCTGTGAAGCAGGAGACGAGGGTATGAGCCCTGGATTGGGAAGATCCCCTGGAGATGGAAATAGTAAACCACTCCAGTATTCTGGGCTAAGAAATCTCATGGACAGAGGAGCCTGGAGGGCTATAGTCCATGGGGTTGCAGAAGAGTCAGATACAACTTGAGACTAAACAACAGCAACAGGCGCTGAGAACTAGGGAAGATATCTATTTTTTTTTTTGATAAGTAACTATATGTATTCTTTCCTACCTGAAATTCTTATAATAACCACATACAGTGTATTTCTTTTTTAATACAAAGCCGCATGTGAATAAAATCTTAAACACGGTATAGGTATTCAGTTCAGTTCAGTTCAGTCACTCAGTCGTGTCTGACTCTTTGTGACCCCATGAATTGCAGCACACCAGGCCTCCCTGTCCATCACCAACTCCTGGAGTTCACTCAGACTCACGTCCATGGAGTCGGTGATGCCATCCAGCCATCTCATCCTCTGTTGTCCCCTTCTCCTCCTGCNTCAATGGTAATCCAAGTCTATGCCCCAACCAGTAATGCTGAAGAAGCTGAAGTTGAACGGTTCTATGAAGACCTACAAGACCTTTTAGAGCTAACACCCAAAAAAGATGTCCTTTTCATTATAGGGGACTGGAATGCAAAAGTAGGAAGTCAAGAAATACCTGGAGTAACAGGCAAATTTGGCCTTGGAACACGGAATGAAGCAGGGCAAAGGCCAATATAATTTTGCCAAGAAAATGCACTGGTCATAGCAAACACCCTCTTCCAACAACACAAGAGAAGACTCTACATATGGACATCACCAGATGGTCAACACTGAAATCAGATTGATTATATTCTTTTCAGCCAAAGATGGAGAAGCTCTATACAGTCAGCAAAAACAAGACTGGGAGCTGACTGTGGCTCAGATCATGAACTCCTTATTGCCAAATTCAGACTTAAATTGAAGAAAGTAGGAAAAACCTCTAGACCATTCAGGTATGGCCTAGATATAGGTATTAGGAGGATTATTTTCATCGGGAGAAGGAATCTACAGTTTCAGGAGTGTGATGCAGGCAGGAAGCAGTGAAATTGGATTTCTTAAGTCATGGAGCTGATAACCCATCCTGACTGTGCTGCCGGCTGGCTTCGGAGTAAATAATGTTTCCTCTCTGCCGTCTTCATAATAATACATTGTATTTAAACTGCTTTCGTGGCTCACCGTGCTTAATACACTTCAGATGGACCCTGTGACTTCAAGAGGAACAGATGCTTTTTCTCATTTTACAGCTGAGGAAACTGAGGTCCAGAGAGATTTAGTGACTTATCAGCACCAAGATAGAAAATGAATGTCAGAGCCAGGAGGTGAGATTTTAAAACAATGCTATTTATGGTTTTCCACACCAGGGATTGACAAACTCTTCCACCTGCTTGAACAAGATCAGACCTGCTTTTATAAGCTTTGGAAGATAGAATCTGCACTTGGTCTAAACATTGTGTGTCTCAAGCCCTCTGTGTCTCCTTTTGCCTCTTCTTCCCTTGGGGCTCTTTGTAGAATTGAACTCCGGGCAGATTGTACCCTAAGTCTGCAGTTTACAATCAAAGGGCTTCCTCCTCCTAAGGGCATTTGCATGGAGGAGTTTCTATATAGCTTGCAATTCACCCTATTGTATATTTACAATTAATTGTCTGTCTGTGTGCCAAGTCCCTTCAGGCATATCTGACTCTTTCTAACCCCACGGGCTATTTCCCACCAGGATCCTCTGACCATGGGATTTTCCAGGCAAGAATACTGGCGTGGGTTGCCATTTCCTTTTCCAGAGATCTTTCCAACTCAGGCATCAAACCTGTGTCTCTCAGCTCTCCAGCACTGGCAGGCGGAGTCTTTACCGCTAGAGCCACCTGGGAAGCCTTCCCACAATTGTCTAAGCGGGTACAGTAGAGCTGATGTTAAGTTTGTTTTTTTTCTAAGTAGTTCTTTTTCATTCTAAAAATTATTTTATTATTCTTAGCATTATTCTATTTATTTTTTGGCCACGTCACACTGCGTGTTGGATCTTAGTTGCCCGATCAGGGATTGAACCCACGCTCCCTGAATTGGAAGCACAGAGTCTTAACCACTGGACCATCAGGGAAGACCCTGATGCTAAGTATTCTTAACACTAATGATAATAATAGTGTCTCCTCCTCTCAGTTAACGTCCACTGGAACCTTGCGAATGTGACTTATTTGGCAATAGGCTCTTGCAGATGTAGTCAAGCTAAAATGAGTTTAAACTGAATTACGTGGAAAGTGAAAGTGCTCAGTTGTGTCTGACTCTTTGCGACCCCACGGACTGTGCAGTCCATGGAATTCTCTAGGCCAGAACACTGGAGTGGGTAGCCCTTCCCTTCTCCAAGGGGATCTTCCCAACCCAGGGTTCCAACCCAGGTCTCCCGCATTGCAGCCAGATTCTTTACCAGCTGAGCCACAAGGGAAGCCCATACTGAATTAAGGGGGACTCTAAATCCACCACAGGGCTTCCCAGGTGGCGCAGTGGTAAAGAACCTGCCTTCCAGGGCAGGAGACACCAGAGACTCGGATTCGATCCCTGGGTCGGGAGGATCCCCTGGGGTAAGAAATGGCACTGCACTCTAGTACTCTTGTTCGGAAAATTTCCTGGACAGAGCAGCCTGGCGGGCTACAGAAAATGGGGTCGCAGAGTTGGACGTGATTGAGCACGCACGCACGCACGCACGCTCGCATGCGCACACAACCCACTATGACCAGTGTCCTTATAAGAGGGGGATTTGGACACAGAAACAAAAGGAGACAAAGCCACGTGAAGACAGAGCCTGGAGTGACGCGGCTGTAAGCTGAGGGGTGCCAGGGCTGCCAGCACCCACCAGAAGTTGGAAGAGGCGAGACTTCCCTGGTGGCCCAGGGGTTAAGAATCCACCTTCCAATGTAGGGGATTCAAGTTCAGTATCTGGTCAGGAAACTTAAGATCCCACAGCTGTGGGGCAGCTAAGCCTTCTAGTTGCAGCAAGAGAAGCCCATGCACTGCAATGAAGACCCAGGGAAGCCAAAAAAATAAAAATAAAAAGAAACTAGAAAAGGCAAGGCAGGATTCTCCCCAAGAGCCTTCGGAGAGAGCCTTGGCCCGATGACACCTTGCTCTTGGACCCCCGTCCTCCAGAGCTGTAAAGAAAAACATTTCTGCTGTTCTAAGTCATGCAGTTTATGGTCATTTGCAACAGCAGCCACAGGAGGATAACACACAACTTTTCTTTTTTAAATTAAAAATCATGGGTACATATAAACAGTGAAACATGACTCAGCCATAAAAAGGCACACATCTGAGTCAGTTCTAATGAGGCGGATGAACCTAGAGCCTATTATACTGAGTGAAGTATGTCAGGAAGAGAAGGACAAATATCAAATATGAACACATGTATACGGAATCTAGAAAGCTGGTACTGACGAACCCATCTGCAGGGCAGCAGTGGAGATGCAGACAGGGAACAGCCTTGTGGGCACAGTGAGGGAAGGAGGCAGCGGGGGCGAATGGAGAGAGCAGCAAGGAAGCCCACACATCCCCGTGTGTAAGACGGCCGGTGGGGATCGGCTGTATGATGCAGGGAGCTCAGACTGGGCTCTGTGACAACCTAGAGGGGTGGGATGGGGTGCGAGGTGGGAGGGAGGTTCCAGAGCGAGGGGACATACGTATACCTATGGCTGACTCATGTTGATGTACGGCAGAAACCAACACAACTTTGTAAAGCAATTATCCTCCAAGTAAAAATGAATAATAAAAAATTATTAAGTGGGTAGGAGGAGGGACTTGTAGCTCTTCCTAGTGAGAAAGTGTTCCTTGACCTTTTTGAATTTGGTACATTCTTCTGGTATATTTTGTATTTTAGGGCTCATTTTAGTATGTATATAACCACTGCCCTTGCAGTCTCAGTGCCTGCACCATGCATTTTATGGGAATATAATTTGTTTACCAGTATCTTCTTCTTCATCTTGGAATCTTCAAAGTCTAGCAAAGAGTCTGATCAAAGGTTTATCTGTTTTCTTTTTTTAAGCAAGATCCCTGTTTTACAAACAGGTTACCCTCACACGTCTTGGTGACAAATTTGATACAAGAGTTCATTCTTAATAACACTTCTTGAGTGAATGAATGACTATAAGAATGTAACTTTTTTCTTTCCTGTGAGAAATCTATGACAATTTTTACATTATACAATCGAGTCTGTATCCACGTAGGATCAGTTCAGTTCAGTCGCTTAGTCGTGTCCGACTCTTTGTGACCCCATGAAGCACAGCACACCAGGGCTCCCTGTCCATCACCAACTCCTGGAGTTTACTCAAACGCATGTCCATTGAGTTGGTGATGCCATCCAACCATCTCATCCTCTGTCGTCCCCTTCTTCTCCTGCCCTCTCTAATATTGACTTATTTCAGATATGGAGAACAGCAGTTGGGATGCTAAACTTTTCTAAAGACAGAGGCCAGATTCCTAGTTAGAAAGAGAACAAGTCTGGACTGTTTTAGGATGTATGAGGAGTGGAGAGAACTTGTTTTTCCTTCCAACTTTAACGACATAAGGTTAGACCCTCAGTCAGTTTCAAAAAGCAGCTTTGCTGTTTTCAGGAACAGAAGATTCTGGCTCATCTTTTTGGTGTGATTGCTTCTGAGTAACGACTCGTCTTTGTTCTTCACATCAATTCGTTTCAGCCTTTATAAGTGGCATATCACACAGTTTCTTGGATTGGTCCAACTTCCTCGAATTCTTTCAACCTAGTCTATACTTTCCTGAGTCTCATACTGACCTGTTCTCACTAAATACAATTTCTAGTGGGTAGAAATTTGAAATTCAGGATAAAGGGAACGTCTCTTGCCTAGGAAAGAAAAGAAAGCGACTTTAAAGAGGCGTGGAATTCACACATCCCTTTAGTAAAAGAGAAAGGGAAGTCATTTTCTAGTTTTGACACAGAAAAATACTTTTGTTACTTACTGTCCATAAAGATAACTTAAACTCTACTTAAAAATAGCAGGAACAACAACAGAACAATTTCGTTTAATAATATTTGTTGAGAGATTTTCCTTGCTGGGGGTGGGAGTGGAGCACAGGGAACTGGGGAGTCGTGCCGGCTGGGAATTTTTACTTTCATATCTGTGTATTGCTTGAGCTTTCTAAAGCGAGTTTGCAATACTTTGGTGATCAGAAAAAGCAATAAAGAGAAATTATTTCCTTGAGGGTAGAAGTGTTTGCGAAGGAACGAGGCCTTTTAGAAAACAATTTCTGGAAAGCCTTATAAAATTTCAGGTAAGCTTCTGTTGCTAGGGAGTTGCTAAGGAGCGTCAAGTTCTAATGGAAATCTACCAGCAGTTATGGATGGGTGAAAGAAAACGCTGTCTTCCTCTAACGGGCAGGAGAACATTCTTGCCTTTTGACTGGAAGGGATCCAGGCTGAGTTCATGGTGACTGTGCCAGAGACGATGTCAGCTTCGCCTTCTGGAAAGCCAGTGAGCAGAGTGCTGATAGAGGTGGAAAGACACTGTGAGCCTCACGGCAACGCCTGTGACTCATAACCCGGCCTGATGCAAACACTCACGTATTGTTGAGTCGGGAGATGACTTCCGATTAAAACGGCAAAGGAGAACAGTTGGAGAAATGGACTGAAATGTTCATACTCAGCAAGCATTAACTTATTGTCATTAATCGGCTCTGATATCCCCCAAAGCCAGGTTTAGCTTCAGAGCATCAAATTCAAGGAAGGATTAACTGTTGTAAATTACAGAGATAGATTTTAATCCATGTCTCTGCAAGATAGAGTTGGAATTGGTTTACGCCGATTTAGAAATACTGATGAACAGACTAAATTAAAATCAGACATTTTAATACTTATAATCATTATTGGAGAACGAGAAAAGGAGAGGGCTGTTTGGAATTTGGGGAAAATTTTCTCCAGTAACATCTGGAAATGAGGTAGTGGCCAGCACCTGGCTCAAAGCCCATTGGTGACTCCAAATGCTTGTTTTATAGGGGGGCTGGGCTTGCTTGCCTGGCTGCCCATCCAGTGTCTGAGGACAGGAAATTGTACTGGGTTGGAGGGAGGCAAGGCAGCGCTCAAGAAAGCTGGCTCACGTGGTGGGGTGGTTGAGGGCGTGGACTCCAGGTGCTCATGGCGTGAGACAGCACTGAAGTCAGGGTTATTGTTGATCAGCCTCTCAGTTGTACCTGACTCTGCAGTCCCCAGACTGCAGCACGCCAGGCTTCCCCATCCTTCATGGTGACTGGACTTCTCAGGTGGTGCTAGTGGTAAAGAACCTACCCGCCAATGCAGGGGACGCAAGAGACATGGGTTCAATCCCCGGGTCAGGAAGAATCCTACGGAAGGATTCCCAGTTACCACTCCAGTATTCTTGCCTGGAGAATCCCATGGACAGAGGAGCCTGGCAGGCCACAGTCCAGAGGGCTGCAAAGAGCGGGACACTACTGAAGTGACATAGCATGCAAGCGTGCAACCACAAGAGATCAGGAGAGTGACCTCAAGAGTGTAGAGTGCAAGGAGTTCCCTAGTGGCCTAGTGATTAAGATTTGGCACTTTCACTGTCGTGGCTTGGGTTCAGTCCCCGGTCAGGGAACTAAGATTCCAGCAAGCATGGCCAAAAAAAGAAAAGAAAAGAAAGGAAGAAGCTAGAGTTCTGCATGAGATCAGGGTCATGAGAAGCAAAGAAAGTCAGGGTGAGTGCTGGGCATCTGCGGATGCCCACAGCTTTCATTCTCCTGCTGGTTGCCGTTGTTGTGCAGTCGCTCAGTCATGTCTGACTCTTTGTGGCCCCATGGACTGCAGCACGCCAGGCTTCCCTGTCCTTCACCATCTCCCGAAGATTGCTCAAACTCATGTCCATAGAGTCGGTGATGCCGTTCAACCATCTCATTCTCTGTCATCCGCTTCTCCCCCTGCCCTCAATCTTTCAGGATCTTTTCCAATGAGTCAATTCTTTGCATCAGGTGGCCAAAGTATTGGAGCTTTCCTACCAGTGCTTACGACTTCCCTGGTGGCTCAGAGGTTAAAGCATCTGCCTACGATTTGGGAGACTTGGGTTCAATCCCTGGGTCGGGAAGATCCCCTGGAGAAGGAAATGGCAACCCACTCCAGTACTCTTGCCTGGAGAATCCCATGGATGGAGGAGCCTGGTGGGCTACAGTCCATGGGGTCACAAAGAGTCGGACACAATTGAGCGACTTCACTTCACTTACCGGTGCTTACAGCCTATTGAGATGAGCAGATTTAATGGGGAAATGCAAGCAAGGTATGCTTCCAGTGGTTGTTAACCTGGATTATTGGACTGGAATCATGGAAAGGCTCTGTGGGAACCTCCTAAAATTATTTGCAATATTTTGTGAATGGATCCACCTTATTTATTTCCGGCTCTCCTCTGGCCTCCACCTCTTAGCTGCTGCTCCAGTGAATCCTGTATGTGTCAAGGCTGCAGCTGCCAGAGGTCTCCAAAGCTGACGGCTCGTTGTGTATCAAGAGTGGAACTGGGTTCAGGACAAAGGTAAGAAGAAGAGCCTTCCCTGAAGTTCCGTGCCACACTGTCACGTGGTCCCTCAAGGCTCTGCTGTGTCCAGAGGCTCACATGGCTCTTTTATAAAAGCAATTCTATTAGCTCCCAGCCCAAGCCTTCTAAATATGGAGCCTCAAATCTAGTTCAAGGCACGGAGGTTGCAGAAGTGAACAGAGACCCTTTATTCTTCTCTTTTGCCTGTGATGTTGACCCTTCTTCCCAAACTGAGTCTCCCCAATTATCGCCTGCATGTTCAGTTGCTTCAGTCATGTCAGACTCTTTGCAACCCTATGGACTGTAGCTACCAGGCTCCTCTGTCCATGGCATTTCCCAGGCAAGAATACTGGAGTGGGCTGCCATTTCCTCCTCCGGGAATCAAACCCATGTCTCCTACATAGGCAGGTGGATTCTATACCACGGAGCCCCTGGAAATCCTTTTAGGCATGTTTGGGGAGCTAATATACCTTGGCCCACCCCACAATATAGAAGTCTTCATGTACAAGTCTACAAGATAATTCAGGTGGAAGGCATGTTTGTCTGCACTAGATTATAATACCTGGGACCTGTCCCTCGGATTGAGAAAAGCTTTGGGGGATGAACCTGTCCTCTGGGAGACTCACATGAGGGTAGATCCTATGTGTTGTAGTCTCTCCATGGCCATCTTCAGTATCATACAGCTGGCGAGGAGAGAGTTAATGAGAGAAATTGAGTAATTCACTGAGCTGCGGACTAGGATGGAGTCTGGGTGTAGTAGAGCTTAGCGGAGACTCCCACGGAGTTTTCTTACGGGGCTAGAAGAGAGGAGCAGGAGGCCGGTGATCGCAGGAAAAAGGGACTTGGGTGGTTTATGGTAGCTGGAGGCAGGGCGGGTAGAGATGGGGCCAGAGGGGCTCCTTTCCGGGTTTTGCATTCGCATGGTCCTGTAGTTAGTGGTGTTCATTGGCCAAGAGTTTGTGGAAGTCTTCCACACCTTATCAAGTGGCCTTCAGATTCTCCTGCAAAGAATGGACTTTCCCTAATTACTGTTTCATGTCTGACCTCAGAGGGTGCTTCGTGGTGGGAAGGGGTGGGTGCGGAGGTAGGTTTGGTGGGAGAGGCACTCTTCCAGGTGACAGGGTGACAGGACGAAGTGAGGTGTAGATTTGGCTGAGGGTCAGGGTAGCAAAGGACGTAGCTGCAAACCATGTGCCTGTGAGCAGTTTGGCGGAGAACAAACCAGCAATGTGACTGTTGGGTGGAGATAACAGTTTTAATCCGATGAAAGAATACGATAGGGTGAGTGTTGGTGAGAACACAGGTGACCTAGACTTTTTGCTCCAAGGAGCAGTAGCAGCTGCAGCTGGGGAGAGGACTTGGTCAAATTTTAGAGTTAGGACAGGATTTGGAGTGGGAGAGCTTGGAAAAGAGGATAGAGTGACGGTGTTGGAACAGGACTGGAGACAGGGGTGGCCATCAGGACCCGAAACTAAGGAGCAACCTCAGAGCAGAGGACATCACTGGCTTGGGTCCAGAGCGTGTGTAGTCAAGGTGGAGTCCTTCCAAAATCATGATTTTTGGAGACCATAAATTCCTTCTTGTAGAGAGCATCCCTGAGCCATAAGATGGTGGACCGAGTTCCTGACAGTATTCAAACCCCAGGCAGGTACAGGCTCTCAGAGGTGGCCTCTGCCCTTTTTCTGCTCTTTGGGAAAAATTCAGGGGCTGATGGGAGGCCCTGAAACCACAAGGAATCCACCAGCAGAAATGTCGCGTGAAGAGGTGGAGCTGGCAGTGGCCACGCCCTCCCCCCAATGGTGTCCTCTTCTGCAAAGAAACATCCACCTTCTCACTCAATCAGGCTTGCAGAACCTGCCACTCTGGATGTCACCTGCTGTTGCTGCAGCCTGCACCATCTGAGAGCCTGTCAGCACACTCGGAAATGACCCTTCTTTGGATGTTTTATAGCCTTTTGCTTTTATTTAATATGATTCTATGAATTCTAAGTAAGCTCATTCATCACACCTTCACTGGGTTGTGTGCAAACAAATGCGTCGCAGGTCCTCTGCAAGCCCTTCTGTGGCAAATACCTTCTTGCTGAAAACCCGCAGACCAGAGCTCATAGAATGGGCGAATGTCTCAGAAGAGCATTTTTTTTTTTTAGTTAAAAAAGTCATGCACACACGTCACAAACGTAGACAGGGCTAAAGGATGGATAATGAAGATAAAATTCCTCCTCCTATCCCAGGAGCTTAATTCTCCTTTTCAGAAGGACTCCTGCCATTTCACAGGGGGATGCACCATTGCATTCCAGAAACTTCCAGGCAGGTACCCATTCTTGAATCAACGACCCACCTTTTCCAAGCACTTATTGTTATTTTTCTCCAGTGACTCGATCTCCAAACCTGGCCGTGGCCCCGGGGAAGGGTGAAGAACCCCCTGCTGCAGTGACAAGGAAGGAAGCATGTCAATGGCACGAGTCCAGAAGGTACATCCGGCCATGGCAGTGGCTCCCAGCCAAGGGCAGGGGGTGCCCAACTGAGGATGTCATCCAAGGCCAGGGGGAAGCTGGCCTCGGAGTTGCTCTTCGAATGCATCACTGTATTTTTCTTTGCTGCTGATGGCTGTCTCTTCCTGTTCAAAGGTATTGCTAGATTAGCCCCCAGACTGAGATAGCGTTGTGCTGGGGACTGTCAGACCACATTGCCATCTCTGGGACACCACCGGTTACTTTCATAACCTTTCGCCTGCGAGGTTGGAGGGAAGTTCTTACCCGCCCCTCGCTCTCTGCAGAGCTTGTCCTCGAGTGCACATTGCTGTCTCGACCGTGAATTTATAGCTTGTGAGCAGAGAAGGCTGTCTTTAGGGCACTATTTGCTTCATGAAGCTTTGCTGTTTTTATGACAGCTGTCTGTGGAAAGATGAAAATCCCAAGGAAGTCTGAACAGTCACACCCCCCCACCCCATCAAAGAAGTCAGGCCAGACCAAGTGTTACAATGTACTCTGATCTGTTGATACACCTCTTAACTCTGTGGATATCCGCTTTGAATTATGTGTACCAAGGGACACCCAGCTGATATATTTATACTTCAGGACGCCTGGGAAGCCTTGTCTTTACGGTAATCCATTTATTTATGGAAAACAAACATATGGCTTGGTGATGTGTTGGATATAAATTACATATATATATATTCCTATTTTTTATGTCTATATCTCAAACCATAGATGATTGAAATGGAGATAGAGGATAGAGATTATCCTTGACCTCATAGGTTTCAGCTCTATGCTTCATTTTAAGTTGAGAAGAGCAAAAACCTGAAGAAAGTAGATGACCTGCTCAAGGAGGCATTGCTATTTGCAGACAGAGCCGGCCAGAAGGCATGAAGACTCTCGCCCCCGTTTCCTGCCCCCCACTCCCCGCAGCATTCACTGTCTGCTCGTCTCTGCCCTCTGTGCGCCCTTGGCCACTAAGCCCTCTAGTCGCATTTCCCTCCCCGGCTGGCTTCTGCTCGGGTTTGCCCATTGGGAGGTACCCTGGCATTCGATGAGGGAGGGGCAGGAAGAGAGAGGCTGGGGCACTCCTCCCGGTGCTGCCTGTTGCGCCATCCTGTCTCTGGCGGGAGCTCTGACCCACCTCCATGACCGCGCCCTCCTGCGTGCTTCCAGTCTCGCCGGTCTTCGGTCACGCCTTTGGCCCTGGGATGGTGATACTGCCCTCCGTGGCGTGCCGCTGGGTTCCCCGCCATCTCTTGTGCAGTCCCTCTGCCCGGCCCGCACCTCTGCATGAGTCCAGGGCCCCTTTCACCAGAGTCTTTCCATCTGGACTGCGTTTCCTGCCAGATCCCCGATGGAAGGACACATCAGGTGTCCCGAATCCCCACCCAGGCCTTTCTTCCTCCCTCATGTGGGCTGGTGTGGACAGCTAGGCTATAGGCTCTCTCACGGAGCTTGGCACACCGATGTGAGCAAACATTTGAGGAACGACTTAACGAATGCACACATGCTCTAATCAATGCCTGCAGAAAACTTAGAAAAAATGGGACACTGTCTCATATTTGAGCAAAATGCATTCCTTTTGAAGTTTCCCTAAAATTGGAAAATAGTGTTTGAGAACAAAAGTGTTGGTATAAGGTGCTTCATCTATAGTAGCCAGGACATGGAAGCCACCTAAATGCCCATCAATAGAGGAATGCATAAATAAGCTGTGGTACATATATATAGTGGAATCTTAGCCATAAAAAGGAATGATATTGGGTCATTTGTAGAGATGTGGATGTGTCTGTCATACAGAGTGAAGTAAGTCAGAAAGACAAAAACAAATATATTAATGCATATATGCGGAATCTAGGTAGGCTCCCCAGGTGGCACTTAGTGGTAAAGAATCTGCCTGTTGATGGAGGAGATGCAATATAGATGTGGGTTCAATCCCTGGGTTGGGAAGATCCCTTGGAGTAGTGAATGGCAACCTGCTCCAGTATTCTTGCCTGGAAGACTCCATGGACAGAGGATCCTGGCAGGCTACAGTCCATGGGGCCACAGAGAGTCGGACACAGCTGAGAGACTGACAACCAGTGCCACGTGGAGTCTAGAAAAGTGGTGCAGATGAACCGATCTGCAAGTCAGGACTAGAGACGCAGACAGAGAGAAAGGACCTCTGGACATGGTGAGGACAGGGAGTGGGGTGAACTGGGAGACTGGGATTGACGTATACAGGCTACCAAGTGTAAAATGTCAAGGCATTGGTCTTCCCAGTGGTCAAGCAGAGTTGTGAGAACTGGACCATAAAGAAGGCAGAGTGTCAAAGAATTGATGCCTTCAAACAGTGGTGCTGGAGAAGACTCCTGAAAGTCCCTTGGACAGAAAGGAGATCAAACCAGCCAATCTTAAGGGAAGTCAACCCTAAATATTCACTGGAAGGATTGATGCTGAAGCTGAAGCTCTAGTATTTTGGACATCAGATGCAAACAGACGACTCTTTGGAAAAGTCCCTGATGCTGGGAAAGATTGAGGGCAGGAGAAGAGGTGTCAGAGGATGAGATGGCTGGATGGCATCACTGATGCGGTGGACATGAACTTTGGCAAACTCTGGGAGGTGGTGAGGGACAGGGAGGCCTGGCGTGCTGCAGTCCATGGGTTTGCAAAGAGTTGGACACGACTCGGCAACTGAAGATCAACAGCAATATGTAAAATAAGTAGCTAGTGGTGACCTGCTGTGTAGCACAGGTGCTCAGTGCTCTGTGATAACCTAGATGGGTGGGGTGGGATGCAGTGTGGGAAGGAGGTTCAGAAGGGGGGGTATATGTATGCATATAGCTGACTCATTTCAATGTGCAGCAGAAACTACCGCAGCATTCTAAAGCAGCTATACTCCAACAAAAATTAAAAAGAAAAAAGAAATCACAGATTGTCCAAATAAAATCACTATGACTTAACCGAGAGGTGACCCGACCGGTACCCTACACCAGGAAAGCTCAGCAGGTAGATGGCGTGCATACGCCTGCCCGAACAGGGTTGTCCGTAAGCCCCAGCAGGAGACGGTCTGTGAGGGTCTTAGAAATCGAATTCCACTTCCTCCTTTTACAGAAGAGACATCTGCGGTCCAGAGGAGTTAAGTAGACGGTGGAGAATGAATAAGGGCCCCAACGAGGTCCACTCCCTAATCCTTGGTAGCTGTAACTCTGTCACCTTACCTGGCAAAAGGGACTTGACCACTGCGATCAAGTTAAGGACCTGGGAACATTATCCTGGATTATCTGAGTGGGCTCAATGTGATCATGGGGGTCTTGCATGAGGGAGGCAAGGGCTCAGAGGGAGTCAGGAGAGGTGGTGATGGAAGGAGGGGTTGGATCGATGTGAGAGAGAGAAGCCTGAACCATGGAACACAGGCAGATCCTAGAGCTGGAAAAGGCAAGGAAGTGGATCCTTCCGTGATGCCTCCAGAAAGATCACAGCCCTGTTGATTTTACACTTGGCCTCCAGAACTGCGAGGTAGTAGGTGTGTGTTGTCTAAAGCTGCTAGAGTTTGTAGTGACTTGTTACAGCAGCGCTGTGGACCGAATGGCATCTCCACCCAAATTCCTATCTTGAGGCCCCAACTCCCAGGGTGACTATATTTGGAGATAGCATCTTTAGAAGGTAATTTAGGTTGAATGAGGTCACACGGGTGGAGTCCTGGTCCAGCAGGATGTGTCCTTGTAAGAAGAGACACCAGAGTATGCCCGTGTGTGCTCTCTCTCCTTGCACTCTCAGAAGCAAGGCTTTTCAGAGAATGTGGCCAGGCAGGAAGAGTGCTCTCATCAGGAACTCAGCCCCACTGGACCGGAATCTGGGATGTCCAGCCTCTAGGACTACGAGAAATATGTTTTGTTATTTCAGTCACACAACCTGTGCTGTTTCGGTATAGCAGCCCTAGGCGACTAATGCAGTTATACAGTGTAGGCCAGAAAAGCCAAGGCCTTTCCCAAGTTCTGTCCGTCACTCGGGCTGGGGATCACAGGTGGTGATACATACATTGCTCCTGCAGCTCAGGTCCTCTTCTTTTAGGTGTGTGTGTGTTTTTAACTAAAAAAATTTTTTTGGCTTTACTGCATGACTTTCAAGATTTTTGTTCCCCAACCAGGGATCAAACCTGTGGCCTCTGCAGTGAGAGCTCGGACTCCTAACCACTGGGCTGCCGGGGAAGTCCCTCTTCACTTTTAAAATGAAGCTAACAGCATGGGGCCTTAAACACTTCATCAGAAAGTTCTAAGGTTCTAATGCAATAAGTAAATGCTCTTCCAAAATTGTGGAGTGTTAGACAATTGTAGAGTGCAGTATTTTTTTTTTTTTATAAGCTAGAGGCTTGAAGGGTGGTGTTATACTGAACTTGGGGACACCCAGGACCCCAGGTGGATGGGAGGCATGGATGTTTGTGATGATGAAACCAGAGCTGCCATTTCCAGACACTAATCCTTGAAGTCATGGTTTAGAGAAGCCCTAAAAAATGACTTTGGACCCTGTCTATTTGAAAGGAGATTTGGTTTTTTAAAGTAGTTAGCCCAGTCAAAGGGCCTGACCATAAGCTGGAATTGGAAGGACTGATGCTGAAGCTGAAGCTCCAATACTTTGGCCACCTGATGGGAAGAGCCGATTCATTAGAAAAGACCCTGATGCTGGGAAAGATTGAAGGCAGGAGGAGAAGGGGATGACAGAGGACGAGATGTTTGGATGGCATCACTGACTCAATGGACATGAGTTTGAACACACCCTGGGAGATGGTTCTCCAGGGAAGCCTGGCGTGTTGCAGTCCACGGGGTCACAAAGAGTCGGACACGACTGAGCGACTGAACAGCAACAACCCATGAACTCTCATCTGTTTTGCCTGGCTTTTGGGTTAACTAGAAAACTGGGGAGCAACACGGTGATCAAAGTCCTACAGCAGGGGCTGCCCTGGGGGTCCAGCGGCTACGACTCTGCGCTGCCAACGCGGGGGGCCTGGGTTTGAACCCTGTTCAGGGAACTAGATCCTATGTGCTGCAAGGAAGAGTCGGCCTGCTGTAACTAAGAGCTCCTGCGCTGCAACCAAGACCCAGTGCAGCCAGTTAAACGACAAAATGAGTGGTAAACACAAAGTCCTACAGAACCGCCCAGGCATACAGCGGCAGAGGCACAGGTGGAGAAGAGAATGAACTTTCCGGAGATCAGAGCATTGCATCTCAAGGCTGAGAGAGGCTTCTATGAAGATGGGGCCCTAGGGCCTTCACAAGGGGCTGGTCGGTTAAAACAGTGTGGACCTGGGGCCAAAACGGACAAATAGACTGAAGGAACAGAATAGACTAAAGGAAGGAGATAAGGAGCTCAGAGCAGGTGTAGGTACACGTGCAGATCTAATATATGACGAGAGTGGCACCGTTCACCACTGGGGAAAGACAGGCTGCTTTGAAGGTGCTGGGGAAGCTGGCCAACAAAATGGAGAAAGACGAAGCTAGATTACCACCCAGCAAAGACGGAACCCGCTTGGACTTAAATGTGAAAGATAAATTATGATGTTAATAGAGTTAATAGAGAGAGAGAGAGAGAGAGAGAGAGAGAGAGAGAGTGTGTGTGTGTGTGTGTGTGTGTGTGTGTGTG
>SJYQ01003924.1:318388-329416 GCA_006410935.1 Redunca redunca | reverse complement strand
ACCCACCCATCAACCAACCGCCTAGCCAACCGACACAACCAAAGTTGCTACTGAGTGGAAAGTACTAATTCCCTAACCAGTGATTTCTGAAGATTTTTTTAAAACTTCCAGGTCCGGCGATAGGTAGGTTTTGCCTGCCAGTGCAGGGGACATGGGTTCAGTCCTTGGTCCAGGAAGATTCCATGTGCTGTAGAACAACTGCGCCCACGAGCTGCAACTCCTGAGCCTGGGCGAGAGTCCGAGAGCCACAATTACCGAGCCTGTTCTCCGCAACAAAAAAAGCCACCGCAGTGAGAAGCCCGTGTACTGCAATGAACAGTAGCCTCCACTTGCTGCAACTAGAGAAAGCCCCTACACAGAAATGAAGACCCAGTGCAACTAAAAATAAATATATAAAATAAATAAAATTCTTTATCAAGCTGTGTTCTACTGACTGTATATATCTGGAGCATTTGCTAAAGACACAGAATGCTCAGCCCCATCTCATCCCTGTTGGGTCAAAATTGCTGAGTGTGGTGCGGAGGAATTTGAATTTTTGGTAAGTTTCCCAGGTGATTCTGATGCATGCTACTTGAGGACTACTGCCTCGTGTATGCTGAGTGTACCTAGAGCTTTGATGTACTGCAAGTAGGAGATTTCTTTTGGATCTTGAACTTCACATTTTGAAATAAGTACATTCACTTTTATATCACAAAGAAAAGACTTAGTCCTCCCGTCCCACTTCATTATTCACTAACTTCAAGAGGAAATTGCAAAAAAGAAAGAAAAGAAAAGAGATGCATTTGCGAGTGGCTGCCATGATTTCTCCCCAGAACGTGTTGCGTCGGCAGGTGTAAAATTACAGATGGAATCTGTCCCTTGTGTGGGTTGCATCTCTGGCTTGTTTGGGTCCACGTGCCTGTGTACTACTCTGTTTAGACTCTTCAGTGTTCTGGTTATATTTTATTCCTTAGAATCAAGTTGCAGTCAAGCTATTGACTTGGCTATTTCAGGGACATGAGCTTCATTTTATGTTGTCAAGGACCCCAACCTATGGATGATGAAAGAATATTATGAAAATACTTTTTCTTTCATGTACTTTAAAATCTTCATATTTATTTTGAAAGAGAGAAAAATTTAGAAACATTTACTCATTTTTGTACCACCAAGAACTAACAACTGTTAATATTTTGACAGATTTCCCCCTTTAATTTTAAATTTAAAATTGAAGCCATTGTCTTCTACCTGTCAGATTGGTCCTCTCCCCACTATAATTCCACATCCTTTTCTTTTTTCAAAGTCAACCAAAAGTTATGACAAACCTAGACAGTGTATTAAAAATCAGAGACATCTCTTTGCTGACAAAGGTCTGTATAGTCAAAGCTATTGTTTTTCCAGTAGTCACGTACAGATGTGAGAGCTGGACCATAAAGAAGGCCTAGTGCTGAAGAACTGATGCTTTTGAACTGTGGTGCTGGAGAAGACTCCTGGAAGAGTCCCTTGGACTGCAAGGAGATCAAACCAGTCAATCCTAAAGGAAATCAACCCTGAATATTCATTGGAAAGACTGGTGCTGAAGCTGAAGCTCCAATACCTTGGCCACCTGACGCAAAGAGCCAATTCATTGGAAAAGACCCTGATTCTGGGAAAGATTGAGGGCAGGAGGAGAAGGGGACGACAGAGGATGAGATGGTTGGATGGCATCACCGACTCAATGGTCATGAGTTTGAGCAAACTCCTGGAGATGGAGAAGGACAGGGAAGCCTGGCGTGCTGCAGTCCGTGGGGTTGCAGAGTCGGACACGACTGAGCGACTGAACGACAACCATCTCTCCCACGAGGTTGTTACATATCCCTGTGTTCCATTTAAAAGTAATATGAATATATATTTGTATATAAATAGTATACAAAATATTGTTTTTTGTGTTAAAAACTTTATACGGAAGTGGCACATATTATTCTGTATCTTGTCTTTTTTGACTTGATTTTAAGGTTTTAAATCTTTGCAAGTTGCCATGGATGGATTTAGTGCATCTCTTTAAACAGTTTTTATTTTTTTATGGTTTAGTTTTTGGCTGCACTGTGTGGCATGTGGGGTCTTAGTTTCCTGACCAGGAATTGAACCCGTACCCACTGTAGTAGAAGCACAGGGCCTTAACCACTGGGCAACCAGGGAGGCCCTGGCACATCCGACAGGCACAGCTCGCAGGCCCACCTTTATTTTCTTTGCCCGTTCCCCTGCTGGCGGGTGCTGACTCTGTTTCCTCTGTTGCAGACAAAGCTGCAATGAACATTGGAACTTATCTCTCTGCGTATAGAGTTTCTCAAGGATATAGATCGAAAAGTTAGATTGCTGCATTGTGGTGCAGGTTGCATTATAGTAAGTGTTACAAAATACTCTCCAAAAGGATGAGCTAATTTATTTTTCTCACCAGCAGTGTGTGAGAAGGTCAACCCTCCTCCTCTTACTTTCGCTAAAGCTAAATGTACTCCATTTTAGCCAGTCTGCTTGATAAAATGACCCCATGCTGTTCTAAGTTTTAGGTTGTACTAATCATTATTGAGGCTGAGCATATCTTACAGGCTTTTACAATATTTTTTGATGAGTAACTTAAAGCTCACGCCTATAGATTAGATAGAATTTGTAAGAGGAATAGTTTAGACAATTTTTTGGTATTAAAAATTAATTAATTTATTTTAATTGGAGGCTAATTACTTTACAATATTGTAGTGGCTCTTGCCATACCTCGACATGAATCAGCCGTGGGCGCACATGTGTTCCCCATCCTGAACCCCCCTCTCATCTCCCTCCCCATCCCGTCCCCCAGGGTCATCCCCGTGCACCATCCCTGAGTGCCCCATCTCATGCATCAAATGTGGACCAACGGTTAATAGACACATTTCATGCTACCCTCTCAAATCATCCCACCCTTACCCTCTCCCACAGAGTCCAAAAGACTGTTCTATACATCCGTGTCTCTTTTGCAGTCTTGTATATAGGGTCATTGTTACCATCTTTCTAAATTCCATATATATGCATTAGTATACTGTATTGGTGTTTTTCTTTCTGGCTTACTTCACTCTGTATAAAAGGCTCCAGTTTCATCCACCTTATTAGAACTGATTCAAATGTATTCTTTTTAATGGCTGAGTAATACTCCATTGTGTATATGTACCACAGCTTTCTTATCCATTCATCTGCCAATGGACATTTAGGTTGCTTTCATGTCCTGGCTATTGTAAACAGTGCTGCGATTAACATTGGGGTACACGTGTCTCTTTCAGTTCTGGTTTCTTCAGTGTGTATGCCCAGCATACATACTCAGTGTATAAAAAGTAACATCCTCTATGCTCATCAACCCATGTAGCTCATGGACCATGTGATTCATCATCTATAAACAGGCATTCATGAGAGAGAAGATGTATCTCAGGACAAGCAGTGGGGGCCAGAACTGCCCCGGGCAGCAGCTGCTGGGAGCAGCTTGTGGGTTTTGTGGGATTGCTGGGTCATATGGCAGTTCTATTTCCAGTTTTTTAAGGAATCTCCACACTATTCTCCATAGTGGCTGTACTAGTTTGCATTCCTACCAACAGTGTAAGAGGGTTCCCTTTTCTCCGCACCCTCTCCAGCATTTATTGCTTGTAGACTTTTGGAGAGCAGCCGTTCTGACTGGCATGAGATGGTATCTCATTGTGGTCTTGATTTGCATTTCTCTGATAATGAGTGTTGCTGAGCATCTTTTCATATGTTTGTTAGCCATCTGTATGTCTTCTTTGGAGACTTTTTAAGAGAGTATTTCAGTAGAAAGTAATGGATCCTCACCAATAAAAAGAATAAAACTCTAAAGATTGGGAGGAAGTAAAAAGTAACATCCTCTATGCTTATCAACCCATTCCTGTAGCTCACGGACCATGTGATTCATCATCTATAAACAGGCACTCACGAGAGAGAAGATGTTATATCTCAAGACAAGCAGTGGGAGCCAGGACTGCTCGGGGCAGCAATTGCTGGGAATAGCTTGTGGGTTTTGCGCTGCATGGAGTTCATCACTGTGTTCTGAAACCTAACAAGCTATTAGGGAGATATCTTTCCATGCCAGCAGATAGTGATTGACTTCATTTTTTTCTTTGAAAAATTTAAGCTTGTAGAAAGATTATAAGAATGAGGTAATGCATCTCTATATTCCCATTGTAGTTTTGCCATTTTGTTAACATTCTGCTGTATTTTGCTCTGTCTTTCTATACATGTAATGATTGTTCTTTTTAAAAAATGTTTCCTTTAAACAATCTATTGCTTCATTTTTGGTTGTGCTGGGTCTTTGCTGCTGTGTGGAAGCTTCCTCTAGTCGTGGTGACTGGGCTTCTCTTTGTGGGGGCCTTCTCTTGTTGCAGAGCCCGGGCTCCAGGTGCCCAGGCCTCAGTAGGGGCGCCGTGAGGACTCAGTAGCTGTGGCGTGGGAGTCTTCTCGGGCCAGGGATTGGACCTGTGTCCCTTGTACTGGCAGGTGGACTCCTATCCACTGCACCACCAGGGAAGTCCTGTAATGACTGTTCTTATTACAGAGTCATTTGGGAGTGAGTTAGGGACACCATCACCTTTTACCATTGAATTCTTCCATGTGTATCTCAGGAACAAGGATATTCCTTTACCCACGAAGGGAACATGTCATTTTCAGGGAATTTAATAACCATACAACACCACTGTCTAACATACACTCCATATTCAAATTTCATCAGTTGTCTCCATCATGTCCTTAGTTGCAATTTATTATTTGTCCTGATTCAGGATCCAATCCAGGGTCATGCATTTCATTTGCTTGTCACGTCTCTTTCAACTTTTTGACCTGTGACTGTGGCTCATCCGTCTCCATGTTTCATGACACTGAGAAGAAATGGACAGGCCAGCTGTTCGGTAGAATGTCCCTCAATCTGAGTTTGTCTGACCGTCACCTCATTATTAGGGTCAGGCCATTCGCTCTGGGCAGGAACACTGGGTAAGTGACGCTGTGTTCTACCTAGTAGATCCCACCAGGAAGCTCCTGATGTCAGTCTGTTTCAGCCTCATTCCTTTTAACAACTGTGTAATAATTACAGTCCACCCTGCGGATGTAGTATAATTACTCCAACCCTGCCTCTATGGATGAGCTTTTGGGTTGTTCCCGGTGTTTGGCTAATGAAAGCCATGTTGTAATAAACGTGACAAACTTGGGGCAGGAGATGGGAGGGAGGTTCAAGAGGAAGGGGATACCTCTGTATACCTATGGCTGATTCATGTTGAGGCTTGACAGAAAGCAACAACATCCTGTAAAGCAATGATCCTTCAATAAAAAAATAAAGAAATTTTTTTAAAAAGTGACAAAGAGTGTTTCAAATATTAGAATAATAAGAATGAACATGATCAAGGAAGTAAGAGAGTGAAGAAAGAACAATGGAGGATGGTGTTTCAATGTGGGTGGATTGGGGATGGTGGGCTCATGTGGGTATTGGGGTGTGATGGTGAAAGACACGATCACTTTGGCTGCAGGAGGCAGGTTGGGTTGGAAGCAGGAGGATCACTGCTCAAACAGTCCAGGGAAGAGAGAGGAAAGGCCTGAAGTTGAGCAGTGTTGGTAAGTAGCTGGAAAGAAAGAGAACAATTAATTAACAGTTACAGGGTCTTTCCTGGTGATCCAGTGGTTGGGACTCTGCCTTGCAATGGAGGGGATGTGGGTTCAATCTCTGGTCAGGGAAATAAGATCCCGCATGCCACAGGGCAACTTAGCTCGAGTGCCACAGCTAGAGAAGCCTGCAAGCTCCAACAAAGAGACCCTTGTGCCACAATGAAGACCCAGCACACCCAAATAAATAAATACAAACAACTAAACATTTACAAGTACTGACACACACTGCAGTCTGGATGAACCTTGAAGACCCTGCACTCAGGGAAAGAAGCCAGGCCCTGAAGGGCCCAGGTTGCATGATTCCTTTTTCTTTTTGCCTCACCATGTAGCTTGTGGGATCTTAGTTCCCTGACCAGGGCTGGAACCCTTGCCCCTTGCAGTGTAAACACAGAGTCTTCACTGCTGGACCACTAAGGAAGTCCTGCAGGATTCTTTTTGTATGTTATCTGCAGACTAGGCAAATCCAGGGAGAGAAGGAGCACATTACCAGGGGATGGGAGGATGGGGAAATTGGTACAGAGAGTTTTTCTGGTTTGATGAAAAGGCTTAGAAGCTAAAAGACATGTTGGTTGCACGTTTGTGAGTGCTCCGAATGCCACTGAATGGCACACCTCAAAATGGTTAACTGTATGTTATGTGAATTTCATCTTAATTAAAAAAATAGGGGATAATGAAAACCTCAGGACGCAGGTCCTGATGGACATTGTGACGTGGTGAGAGGGAGGGAGAATTGGCCGTGTTAGATTTCTGGTTGAGGCCCTTGTGTAGAGGTCTTCTTTATTAACTGAAATAAAGCTTTCAAGAAAAGGAACAGCTCAGAATGGGAGAAAATGATGTGTTCAGATGATTAAAAAGCTATGTATATGGTAAATATCAAACATATACAGAAATCACAGAGCAGGTTAATGAAACCCAAGGTACCCAATACTCACCTATGACAATGACCAGTCAGGGCCAACACAGCGTCATCTGTACCCTCCACCTCCCACTCACATACTATTCTGAAATAAATACCAGACATCATATTCCATCATGCATTAATAGTTCAGGATGTTTCTCCAAAAGATGAGGAATTCTTTTGATGAATTTTCAAAGTACCATTAACATAACAAAAAACTTGACAATGATTTCTTAATATGATTAGGTTGTCGGCCAGTGATCACACTTCTGTCTCATAATTTTTTCTTATTATTTCTTTGGATCAGGATCCATATAAGATACAATTATTGTGACTGAGTACTGTGTCTCTTAAATCTGTTTTTATTTTAAATCCCCTTCTCTCTCCTTTATAATTTATACGTTGGGAAATTAGGTTATTTTCACATAGACTCTCCTGTGGTCTGGATTGTACTGACTGCTTCCCTATGATGTATTTTACATGCTGTCCTACCCTCTGTATTTTCATAAATTAATTGGTAGTTCGGTCAAGACTTGATCAAATCTGAGTTTAAATTTTTTTTTTAACAAGAATACTTCATAGGTGATGGTATGTTCTTCCGTCAGAAGACACATAACACCCAGTTGCCTTTGTGTGTGTGTGTGTGTGTGTGATGTTAACAGTTGTTGTTGGTCAATGTTTAGTTAACCCAGACAACCTGCTCCCAAATTCTTGATCCTTTGAAACAATGTGAGAAAATACATGTTTATTGTTATTCTGTGCTGTTCAGTTTTGGGATGATTTGTTACACAGCAATCCAACCAGTCCATCTTAAAGGAAATCAGCCCTGAATGTTCATTGGAAGGACTGATGCTGAAGTGGAAACTCCAATACTTTGGCCACTTGATGCCAAGAGCTGACTCACTTGAAAAGACCCAGATGCTGGGAAAGATTGAAGGCAGCAGAAGGGGACGACAGAGGATGAGATGGTTGGATGGCATCACTGACTCAATGGACATGAGTTTGAGCAAGCTCTGGGAGATGGTGAAAGACAGGGAGGCCTGGCATGCTGCAGTCCATGGGGTCACAAAGAGTTGGACATGACTGAGACTGAACTGAACTGAATAGAAAACAAATACAGAAAAGTTGGATAGATATCAGGAGACCCATTAATATAATTCATCATACTAACAGAGATAGGGACAAAAACTTTAAAAGCCATCTCCAAAGATGCAAAAAAAAATAAAAAGCAAAAACAAAGCTTTTGACAAAAGGCAATACCCACTCAATAAAATAAGACGATGGGTATTTTCCTAGTAATGCCAAAAATACACACACACATATTTTATGCTCCCAAACTAGCACTTTACTTAGTCAGAAACCACTTGAGGATTTCTCATAAATGAAGAAAATATGCTCACTATTTTTACTATAATTTAACAATATGTTGGGATTATAAATCCTTGCATTTGACAAGGGAAAGCAATAAAAGGCATTAGTACTGGAAAGAAAAACCAAAACTCCCTATTTTTAAATTTATCTGGAAAACCCAAATAAATGATGAAAAAACTATTAAAAAAGAGAGCTTAGAGAAATTACCAGTCATGAAGTTAATGCATAAAACAAGGGAAGGGAAAATAAAACAGCTAGAATAAAGGTAAGACATGCCTTAAACCTGCTTAAAGAAGACTATAAGACCCTCTTGAAAAACACAGGTAGAACTTGAACAAATGGAAAGACATACATGTGCTTGGGTAGAAAACCCAACAACTTAAAAGATGTAAATTTTACATATTAATTTATACACGTAATGTAATCCAAATGAAAATACGCACAGTTCCCCACCCCCACCCCCAGAATTAGACTAGTTAATTATAAAGTACATTGGGAAGAATGATCAAGCAAGAATAGGAGACACTGAACATGATCGTCTTCATCTCAGTGATGTTTTCCTTAAGTGCTTGTGGGTTTGAGAGGCCAAGTAGAAACGTACAGCTGGATATATGATATGCAAGGCTGTAGTCCAGAAGTCCCCAGTGACCCATCTGGGTGGACTAAATCTAGGAGGGTGCTTGGCCTTTCACTGGAGAGAGCAGATGGGCTTTCCAGGAAGGGTGTATGGAATGGGTTGAAGACTCAGGAAAACTAGACTTGGAGGCTGCTGTAGTGAGTGGGCAGGTGATGAGGGTGGGTAAGGGTCAGAGGAAGAGTGAAGCAAAGGAATAAAAACCAGGGAAAAAGGAAGAGGACCAAGAAAGATGACATTGCAAAAACCGAGAGTGTGCAGAGTTCCCAGGAGGAGACAACAAGAGCAAGCATCCGAGTCTTGACATGACAACTATTCCATCTGCACCTGACGGATGGAGATCCATGCATACGCACGAGGTGGCGGCGTGACTGAGACCACCAGCGACAATCACTTCCAGCGTCTCCGTGGCTTTCCTCCTGGACCTTGCTCTGTGGCTACCTACGCGAGGCATCTACATTTATAATTGCAAATAAGGTCATCCTGCTAAGCTCTGTAATCATTTTCCACTCCGCAGTGTATTGTGAAACTCATGAAGTCATGCCTTAGTCATCTAGTTCATTTGTGTCCGACTCTTTGCGACCCCATGGACTGCAGCACGCCAGACCTCCCTGTCCATCACCAACTCCCAGAGTTTACTCAGACTCATGTCCACTGAGTCAGTGAAGCCATCCAACCATCTCATCCTCTGCCAAAGTACTGTCTGACTTAGGAAAATCTTGGCGGAAGTAGACTTAATTGGACAGACTCATTCATTCATCTGACTACTTAATGAGTGCCTCTTGTATGTCAGGCATTAATCTGAATGCTTGGGACATTTGGTGAACAAAACATTCAAAGATCCCTCCCATATGGAGCTTCTGTTCTGAACAGACAATAAACAGTAAACATAATGAATAGGTACATATGTAGATGGTGGTAAGTGCTCTATGGAATAAAGAGCAGGCAGGGGAAGGGGGATTGGAAGAGAGCGAGTGGGTGGTAGGTTGCAGAAGTGGGGAATGTGAACAGAGCCTGGAGGGAAGTGGGGCACCTGGAGATGCAATTCACAGAGAAAGGTACTTCACATGTGCAATTCACATGGAGGCGGGTGGCAGATCAATGATGATATTTCTAAGTGATGATTCTCAGGTGGCACTAGTGGTAAAGAATTTGCCTGCCAGTGCAGGAGGCATGGGTTCGATCCCTGGGTCAGGAAGATCCCCTGGAGAAAGAAATGGCAACCCAGTCCAGTATTCTTGCCTGAAGAATCTCATGGACAGAGGAGCCTGGGGGGCTAGAGTCTATGGGGTTGCAAAGAGTCAGACATGACTGAAGCAACAGCACGCATGTACTGGATGTGGAGTTCAGGCCCCTGGTGGACATCAGGAAAGGAGACACCTTACAGGGTGGTTTAGAGTGTGGGGCTAGAGCTCAAAGGGAATGTTGGCCTGGAGCAAACGGTTGGGAAATTTTGATGCGATTATGGACAGCGATGGTTTCCAAACTCCAGCATGCTTGGGCTCCAACACCAGAATTTCGGATTCGGTAGGTTTGGGGTGGGCCCTGGGGATCTGCAGTTCTTAGCAAGCTCCTGGGGCTGCTGTGGGTCCAGGGAGCATGCTGTGAGAACGGCCGTGGCTGAGCAAAGAAAAGCTGAGCTAGGAACTTGTAGAAAAAAGGGGAAACGGGCGAAGAGTGCCTTCAAAGAGGAATGGTAGGGCCAGGGGCTGAATCAGAGCAGATTCCCAAATCCAAATGGGTGGAAATCTCAAGGAAATGGGGGACGGGGCTGCAGAATTCAAAAGTCTGACATACAGGGCAGGCAAGTGTTGTCAGGTATGGTCACTGGGGACCTTCATGAAAGCTATTTTAAAGGTCTGGGATTTGAGAGTGGAAAGAAACGAATTCTCCTTTAAGAAGCAAAGGAAAGGCAGATCTGATGACCAGGAGGCCTGAGGTTAGATAAGAATTAAGAACTCTTTCTCTGTTTCATTATATTTTCTTGGTTACTACTTTGACCTGAACGGTGATAAAACTTTTACAAGACATCATGACAGAAGATGACAAAAGATGTTTGCTACACCAACTAGTGCAGGCACGTGTTCTTTAATGATGATTGTCGTAGCTACTACAAGGAACATTTGATTGGAACTTATCCATAACACAGAAGCACGTTTCTCATATTTGTAGGATAACTGATTCCTATGAGCAGCTACTGCATCTTACACAGTAACAAAATGTTTGATGCACTAAAAATAGTGCATCTTAAAAGTAGACTCAATCAGTATTTAATTACGAAATATACTGGTAGAGCATAAAATATAGGACAACATCAGTTCAGTTCAGTTCAGTCGCTCAGCCGTGTCCAACTCTTTGCGACCCCACGAATCGCAGCACGCCAGGCCTCCCTGTCCCTCACCAACTCCCGGAGTTCACTCAGACTCATGTCCATCATGTCCGTGATGCCATCCAGCCATCTCATCCTCTGTTGTACCCTTCTCCTCCT
>SJYQ01003924.1:303697-318021 GCA_006410935.1 Redunca redunca | reverse complement strand
AGCCTTGACGTACTCCTTTTCCTATTTGGAACCAATAGCAGAAGCTATTACGTACACATCAGTTTAAAACAGAGTTTAGTAATGAGATACTGTCACCCAAAGCAGAAATCATAAAGCAAAATATTGGTAGATATTACTTTGCAAAGGAAGACTTTACATCATATTGAAAAATAAAAGGTGAACAACAAATTAAAAGAATTTTAAATGTATATTGCATATGCATGTATGTAATGAAAAGTCAGTATCTTCATAAGATTACAATATTATTTGAAATCAGCTTCTTTTATGAACAGTGCATTAGACAAATGATCAAAAGATGGAAAAATCTCAAAGGAAGAATTAAAAATTGCCAATAAATATTTTAAAAAGTATCTCTTCATTAATATTCTTAGGAATAGAAATGAAAGCAATAATCAAATTTTGGTCTTTCAAAAGGATGCAGATTAAGAAAATAAAAAGTGTTAAAACCCAGTATTCTCACCAGGCAGTTGTAGAATTTTTCTACAACTGTGGAATTTTTCTGAGTGGAATATTATTTTTAATTCTGTAGGAACACAATATATTTAGGATGGGATAAAATCAGGAACAACCGGAATGTTCAGTAACAGGAGATGGATTTTATAGATTATGGAATAAACTGCAACCCTGAGAAATGACGGAGAAGGCAATGGCACCCCACTCCAGTACTCTTGCCTGGAAAATCTCATGGACGGAGGAGCCTGGTGGGCTGCAGTCCATGGGGTTGTTAAAAATCAGACATGACTGAGCAACTTCACTTTCCCTTTTCACTTTCATGCATTGGAGAAGGAAATGGCATCCCACTCCAATGGTCTTGCCTGGAGAATCCCAGGGATGGGGGAGCCTGGTGGGCTGCCATCTAAGGGGTCGCACAGAGTCGGACATGACTGAAGTGACTTAGCAGCATCGTCTGAGAAACGATGGTATAGGAGGAAGTCACCTGGCTTGGTGAGTGACCCCTCCCCCTCTCTGCTGGGTTAGTGTGTCCAGGACCAGCTCTGCAGGACATGGGGCAGCCCCCTTGGGCTTCCAGGCAGGCCGCCTCTCCTTTGCTGACTGAGCTCTGTTGGAACTTTGTCGACTGTTTTAATGGAGATCTGTTCACCGTGTGTGGCAGTGATTTATGCCTATTGGCAGAAGAATTGGTGCTTTTGAACTGTGGTGTTGGAGAAGACTCTTGAGAGTCCCTTGGACTGCAAGGAGATCCAACCAGTCCATCCTAAAGGAGATCAGTCCTGGGTGATCATTGGAAGGACTGACGTTGAAGCTGACAGTCCAATACTTTGGCCACCTGATGCGAAGAACTGACTCATTTGCCAAGACCCTGCAGAAAGATTGAGGGCAGGAGGAGAAGGGGATGACAGAGGATGAGATGGTTGGATGGCATCACTGACTCAATGGACATGGGTTTGGGTGGACTCCGGGAGTTGGTGATGGACAGGGAGGCCTGGAGTGCTGCAGTTCATGGGGCGGCAGAGAGTCGGACATGACTGAGTGACTGAGCTGAACTGAACTGGTGTTTGTAACTGACAACAAGCTCTTCCACTGCAAGGATTCTGTCTTACAAATTTCTCATCAATTCCCTCCCTAACCCCCTCTGCACCGAGCACAGTACCCAGCCCATGGAAAGTACTCAGGACACGCGTGCAGAAGACCTCGAGGATGGAAATGACACTGCAGTTTTGCAGCAAGGCCAGAGGGCCCAGAGTGGGGAAGCCAGGATCCGTAGGCTGGCTGGCGTTGAGACTTGACCATGGTCAGAGCTGGCAGAGATGCTTCTGGAACAAATGACTCTCAGGTTTCAAGCCATACTATGTATGAACCTAGAAATACAGTTTTTAATTTTTTTGGCTGCACTGTGGAGCTTGTGGAATCTTAGTTCCCTAACCAGGGATTGAACCTGGGCCACAGCCGTGAAAGCAGCCAGTCCTAACCTTGAGAAATTCCCTTGCCAGGGAATTTCCAGGAAATCTGCATTTTAAACTCCCTCCATAGGTGAGAATGCTGCTGCTGCAAAACCAATTCAGAGTCCAGAGCTGCATCTGGGGAGCCCCGGGTAGAGTAGGGGCGGCACAGAGCTGGCTGGGGATGGAGGAGACGGAGGGAAGAATCTGCAGGTGTGTTGGGTGATTGTTCAGAGTATTTAGGAGGGGGTGCAGGTGAGCTCAGAGAAGGCGATGGCACCCTACGCCAGTACTCTTGCCTGGAAAATCCCATGGACGGAGGAGCCTGGTGGGGTGCAGTCCATGGGGTCGCTGAGTCGGACACGACTGAGAGACTTCACTTTCACTTTTCACTTTCATGCATTGGAGAAGGAAATGGCAACCCACTCCAGTGTTCTTGCCTGGAGAACCCCAGGGACGGGGGAGCCTGGTGGGCTGCCGTCTATGGGGTCGCACAGAGTCGGACACGACTGAAGCGACTCAGCAGCAGCAGCAGCAGCAGGTGAGCCATTTGATCTCTGTGCCTCTGGGAAGAGGGTTTCGAAGAAGGCAGGGCTTGGGCAACAAGATTGGCTTTCTACCAGAGCCAAGACATTGAGGGGGATCCTGGTTCAGTTGGTAAAGAATCTGCCTGCAATGCAGGAGACCTGGGTTTGATACCTGGGTTGGAAAGATCCCCTGGAGGAGGGAATGGCAGACCCTCTCCTGTATTCTTGCCTGGAGAATCCCATGGATAGAAGAGCCTGGTGGGCTACTGTCCATGGGGTAGCAAAGAGCCGAACATGGCTAACTGACCAACACTCTGACCTCCCATCCTGTTGGAGGAACATGCGTGAGAGAGGGAACTGCTTTGCCAACAAGTTTGGAAGTGACAGGCCCAGAGCCCAGGCTAGAACAGAGGGGTGAGCAGGGCGTGGGGGCCTGCCTGGTGGCCCTGACGTCACCCGTGCCACAGCCCCGGGGACGGGCTGTCTCTACGGCGCCACGCTCTGGGACTGCTTTTTGCCTCTGGCTTTCACATAAGTGCCAATTATAAGGATAGCAAATGCATCATCCTTAATGCTATCACAACAGAATCTCTGAATAATTATTTTTACTTTACTTGATTGTGTTGATCCAGCTCCCAGGTGCGCCGAGTATGGTCTAGCAGTTTGCTGTTGGGGAAGATGAGTCCCCTAAGGCTGTATCCCCCCCCTTCCTGGGGCAGACCGTCGAGGCTGGGCGTCTGTGGCTGGGGACCCACACTCCTGTGAGAGTGCAGTGCTGATGAGGGAGACGGCCTGTGGCTTCCGTCGAGTCGGAAGCTTAGACATAAAAAGGTCAAAGGATTTGCTGGATGTTGAAACGTGTGGGCTTACTGTCTTGGGAAGAGAGAGGCCATTTCTGCTTAGTTTGCTGTCCAGTCACTCAGTTGGGTCTGACCCTTTGCGACCCCATGGACCGCAGCACGCCAGGCCTCCCTGTCCTTCACCATCTCCCAGAGCTTGCTCAAACTCATGTCCATTGAGTCAGTGATGCCATCCAACCATCTCATCCTCTGTCACCCACTTCTCTCACCTTCAATCTTTCCCAGCATCAGGGTCTTTTCCAGCGAGTCAGCTCTTTGCATCAGGTGGCCAAAATTCATGTCTTACCGAAGAAACAGCCCTGTGCCCCTGAGCTGTGGTCAGGCTGAGTCCAGAGTGTGGCCGGAAGGTGGGGTTTTCCGGCGTCACAGTCTCCCTCTCTGGGGAGAGCCGCACTGTGATGCTAGGGTAGCCAACTCCGGGAGGATGAGGTCTTCTGTTTCTGAATCAAGTTCAAGTGTGCCACTCAAGACGTCCCCTGCCCAGGCCCAGGTTTGCTCCAGACTCGTCCCTTCCTCTTTGTTCTGTGCCTCTCTTCACCCAGGAGCCAGGCCAGAAAATCGCTGTCCTCTGACCATAGTCTTCCTCCCTTTGACTTGGTGCCTGCCCGCCTGGCTCTTCAGGAACCCCTGTTTATTTCTGAGATTCACAGTCCTTCACTGCCTGAGCCGAATGCCATAATCAGCTCGAGGCCACCCTGCTACCTCCCAGTCACGGAATGGAACTGTCCCTTCCCTTCTTCCAACCAGCCTTGCCTCCTGACTGTTCCCCCTCCCCATCTCGCTGCTGCACCTCCCCTCCGCTCTGGGCTGAGCTCTCCTGCTGAGGGGATGTGACCTCCCTCTTTGCTGGGCAGGGCCACCTCTACAGCAGCTGACGATTCTTGCCCGAGACCTGGTGGGAGAAGCTGCCCTTTGGGAGACGTCAGCAGAGGAAGACGAGGAGAACGGAGGGGGTCCAGCATGGGTAAGATTAGCTTTTATAAAGGAAAGTTGGTCCAAGTTTCTCACTTTTCCCGTGCTGATTACAAGCCCTCATGGACTTGGTTCCAGGTCTCTCTGCCCTTGAGCACTGCCAGCTTGTGAAAGGGCACAGCTAGATTTTATTTCCCTATTTTATTTAGAAACTCTCGCATAAAGAGGCAAGTTGTTCATTCTAAATGATTTGCACTTGTATCAGCCTCCCTCTGCTTCCCAGTGGGGATCGCTCTTAAAAATGTGATAATTCGTTGTGCTTGGAGCCCACGTTTTGAGTTCAGGTGCATTAAAACCATGGTTCTGGCACTCTTCATGATAACACTGTCACCCTTGCTGGTAAAATGAGCAAGGACCTATGTTAGTGAAACTCATCTTCTCTTGCTTTGATGCAGATTCTTACAGATTGCTTGCTGCTCCTTTTCTTTGCAAAAACTAAAGTGTACAGCTGGGGATGAAGCCTTCAAAATAAACTATTGTGGAGCTCCAAAAATTGAAACAGTATTTTCCGCTTTAACTGTAGCTATTGACAGATGCTCTTCCTTGTGGTGTTTGTTAGATTTCCCTGAGGTATTTCTCTGACATGTAATAAAGTGTGATTTCCTTAGTCACTCTTCTTACCTCCCCACCCCCCCGCCCAAAAAAAAAGTGTTAGTAATTCAGTCGTGTCCAACTCTTTGCAACCCCATGGACTATAGCCCATCAAACTCCTCTGTCCATCGACTCTCTAGGTGAGAATACTGGAGTGGGTAGCCATTTCCTTCTCCAGGGGGTCTTCCCAACACAGGGATCGAACCCATGTTTCCTGCATTGCAGGCAGAATTTTTTGGCTTCCCTTGTGGCTTAAACAGTAAAGAATCTACCTGCAATGTGGGAGGCTTGGCTTTGATCCCTGGGTCCAGGAAGATCCCCTGGAGAAGGGAATGGCTACCCACTCCAGTATTCTGGCCTGGAGAACTGAATGGACAGAGGAGCCTAGAGGGCTCTGGTCCATGGGGTTGCAAGGAGTCAGACACAACGGAGCAAGTAACACTATCCCTTTCCTTACGCCGAGTCACTTCCCAGATGGTAAACGCATAAGGATTCCAGTCCATTACCAACAGGTCAGCCCTCTTGGCCTGCCTCGATTTCTAGCAGATGTACACAAATACATGGGTCCCCAGTGGACCTGCTTCTTTCCTCTCTGACCACATCCTTGCTCAGAAACCTCAGTGGCTTTTGTATCAGCAGCCAGCACCCACGTGTCTCCACGCTCATTGCGGTCCTGGTAACAGTACAAGCTGAGATGTAAGGATCTTTGTGGCCCTGTGTTATCGCCTCAGCAGCCTGCTTTCACCCCCTACTGTTGGAGGAGAAGAATGTAAGCACGGGATGCCAGGTTCAGAGCAGGACTTCCCTGGAGGTCCAGGGGTTAACACTCTGAGCTCCCACTGCAGGGGATGAGGGTTCAGTCCCTGGCGGGGATCCCGCATGCCATGAGTGGCTAAAAAAAAATGAGTTTTCAAAGCTGACATAGAACAAAGCCTTTTTATAGGTGAGGATTCTCAAATCTGATGCTTTTGAGCATGAAACTACATGATTTAGTTCAAGCTGAAAAGAGATTGTGCAGGACAGGGCACAGAGAGAGCTGCTCTGGACGTGTGCTGCTCTGGGGGAGGAGGTAAGGCAGCTTTGGGCTGGTGTGCTGGCCGCAGGGTGAGTGTTGTCACGTTCTGGGTATGTTCTGAGGGTGGAGCAGATAGGATGAGGGGAGTGAGAGAAGAGAGGAGACTGTGGTCCCTAACTTTTCTGGCGCCAGAGACCAGTTTCATGGAAGACTATTTTCCCATGGAACCAGGGGTTGGGGGAATGGTCTCTGGATGATTCAGTTCAGTTCAGTTCAGTCACTCCGTTGTGTCCAACTCTTTGCAACCCCATGGACCAAAGCACGCCAGGCCTCTCTGTCCATCACCAACTCCAGGAGTCCACCCAAATCCATGTCCATTGAGTCAGTGATGCCATCCAACCATCTCATCCTCTGTTGTCCCCTTCTCCTCCTGCCTTCAATCTTTTCCAGCATCAGGGTCTTTTCAAATGAGCCAGCTCTTCCCATCAGGTGGCCAAAGTATTGGAGTTTCAGCTTCAGCATCAGCCCTTCCAATGAACACTCAGGACTGATCTCCTTTAGGATGGATTGGTTGGATCTCCCTGCCATCCAAGGGACTCTCAAGTCTTCTTCAACATCACAGTTCAAAAGCATCAATTCTTCATTGCTCAGCTTTCTTCAGTCCAACTCTCACATCCGTACATGACTATTGGAAAAACCATAGCCTTGACTAGATGGGCCTTTGTTGGCAAAGTAATGTCTCTGCTTTTTAATATGCTGTCTCAGTTCAGTTCAGTTCATTTCAGTCGCTCAGTCATTTCTGACTCTTTGCAACCCCATGAACTGCAGCATGCCAGGCCTC
This sequence comes from Redunca redunca, assembly GCA_006410935.1. NCBI lineage: Eukaryota > Metazoa > Chordata > Mammalia > Artiodactyla > Bovidae > Redunca > Redunca redunca. The sequence continues at coordinate 311,293 of SJYQ01003924.1, read as the reverse complement.
CCTGTCCATCACCAACTCCCGGAGTTCACTCAGACTCACGTTCATCGAGTCAGTGATGCCATCCAGCCATCTCATCTTCTGTCGTCCCCTTCTCCTCCTGCCCCCAATGCTTCCCAGCATCAGAGTCTTTTCCAATGAGTCAACTCTTCACATGAGGTGCCCACAGTACTGGAGCTTCAGCTTTAGCATCATTCCTTTCAAAGAAATCCCAGGACTGATCTCCTTCAGAATGGGCTGGTTGGATCTCCTTGCAGTCCAAGGGACTCTCAAGAGTCTTCTCCAACACCACAGGCCAAAAGCATCAATTCTTCGGTGCTCAGCCTTCTTCACAGTCCAAATCTCACATCCATACATGACCACTGGAAAAACCATAGCTTTGACTAGACGGACCTTAGTCGGCAAAGTAAAGTCTCTGCTTTTCAATATGCTATCTAGGTTGGTCATAACTTTCCTTCCAAGGAGTAAGCGTCTTTTAATTTCATGGCTGCCATCACCATCTGCAGTGATTTGGAGCCCCCAGAAATAAAGTCTGACACTGTTTCCACTGTTTCCCATCTATTTCCCATGAAGTGATGGGACCAGATGCCATGATCTCCGTTTTCTGAAAGTTGAGCTTTAAGCCAACTTTTTCACTCTCCTCTTTCACTTTCATCAAGAGGCTTTCTAGTTCCTCTTCACTTTCTGCCAGAACGGTGGCATCATCTGCATATCTGACGTTATTGATATTTCTCCCAGCAATCTTGATTCCAGCTTGTGTTTCTTCCAGTCCAGCATTTCTCATGATGTACTCTGCATATAAGTTAAAGAAGCAGGGTGACAATATACAGCCTTGACGGACTCCTTTTCCTATTTGGAACTAGTCTGTTGTTCCATGTCCTGTTCTAATTGTTGCTTCCTGACCTGCATATAGGTTTCTCAAGAGGCAGGTTAGGTGGTCTGGTATTCCCATCTCTTTCAGAATTTTCCACAGTTTATTGTGATCCACACAGTCAAAGGCTTTGGCATAGTCAATAAAGCAGAAGTAGATGTTTTTCTGGAACTCTCTTGCTTTTCCCATGATCCAGCAGATATTGGCAATTTGATCTCTGGTTCCCCTGCCTTTTCTAAAACCAGCTTGAACATCAGGAAGTTCACGGTTTACGTATTGCTGAAGCCTGGCTTGGAGAATTCTGAGCATTACTTTACTAGCGTGTGAGATGAGTGCAATTGTGCGGTAGTTTGAGCATTCTTTGGCATTGCCTTCCTTTGGGATTGGAGTGAAAACATATGCTATCTAGGTTGGTCATCACTTTCCTCCCAAAGAGTCAAGTGCATTGCATTTACTCAGTTCCTGTGAGAAAGTGGTGGCTCAGACGGTAAAGCGTCCGCCTACAATACGGGAGACCCAGTTCAATCCCTGGGTCAGGCAGATCTCCTGAAGAAGGAAATAGCAATTCACTCCAGTATTCTTGCCTGGAAAATCCCATGGATGGAGGAGCCTGGTGGGCAATAGTGCATGGGGTTACAAAGAGTCGGACATGATCGAGGGACTTTGCTTTCTTTGTTTGTGAGAAAGTAACATGCTGCTGATTTCACAAGAGGTGGAGCTCAGGTGGTGACATGAGTGATGGAGAGCAGCTGTAAATATAGAGGAAGCTTCATCTGCTCACCGCCACTCACCTGCTGGATGCCTCATTCCTAACAGTCTGAGTACGGGATGCTGGTCCATGGTCCCAGGGGTGGGTGACCCCTGATTGGAGAGTCAAGAAGTGGGCCATTGCTTTGGTCTGGTCAGGATTGGATGGGTTTGCCCCTCACTGCCTGGGTTGCTGGCAGAGGGATTGGTGTGAAGAGTTCTAATGGAAGTTCTCTTTGCACACTTGTGTTCAAGATGCTTATATGACATCCAGGAAGAGGAGAGTAGGCTGCCCAGGGATGAGACTGGGGCAGGACGAATGCATTTAGGGATCAGTTCAGTTCATTTCAGTTGCTCAGTCGTGTCCGACTCTTTGTGACCCCATGGCCTGCAGCACTCCAGGCCTCCCTGTCCATCACCAACTCCCAGAGTTTACTCAAATTCATGTCCATTGAGTCGGTGATGCCATCCAACCATCTCATCCTCTATCGTACCCTTCTCCTCCTGCCTTCAATCTTTCCCATCTTTCAGGGTCTTTTCCAAAGAGTCAGTTCTTCGCATCAGGTGGCCAAAGTATTGGAGTTTCAGCTTCAACATCAGTTCTTCCAATGAAATATTCAGGACTGATCTCCTCTAGGATTGACTGATTGGATCTCCTTGCAGTCCAAGGGACTCTCAAGAGTCTTCTCCAACATCACAGTTCAAAAGCATCAATTCTTCGGTGCTCAGCTTTCTTTATAGTCTAACTCTCACATCCATACATGACTACTAGGAAAACCATAGCTTTGACTAGACTGACCTTTGTTGGCAAAGGAATGTCTCTGCTTTTTAATAAGCTCTCTAGGATGGTCATAACTTTTCTTCCAAGGAGCAAGCATCTTTTAATTTCATGACTGCAATCACCATCTGCAGTGATTTTGGAGCCCAAAAAAATAAAGTCTGTCACTTTTAGGGGTCAGTTGGCCATTTTCAGTGGGAAGTCATTGGTGACCTTAAGCAGGTGGATTGGATGGAATGGAGTGAATGAATGGAGAGTAAGAACCTAGAGGCATGTATGTGGACATGTCTTTTGCAGAGAGCTTTGCTACCAAGAGCCATGGGGAAAGGGTGGACTCGGGGTCCAGAGGTAACTGGGCATGTTAGAACAGTTTTGAGATCCCGCCCCTGCCCAGCCTGCTGCCCGTCTCCTCTGGGGACCCATATGGCTCATGCCCACGCAAACTTGACCTAGGGCAGGTGCTAGCATGCATCCTTGGACTTAAATGAGTGCCTCGTTAAAGCTGACACAGCAGCAGTTAATGATGCCTTGTGTCCTGATTCAGAACCCCTGACTAAAAATAACAACACTGCCGAGCCCTTGCCCAGCTCTTTGCCAGCTAATTAGCTCATCTGTGCCCCTTAATGGTTTGATTTATGTGTTTCCTCCCTCAGCGAGGCAGGCTCCCAGGTGAGGAAATGCTGAGATGCTGGTAACGTGCATAGGGGCGTGCAGAGCCGTGGGTTTGCCAAGCCAGGTCCAGCCCTCCATCGCCTTCCTGCTGACGGCTTGTCGCCCTGTGGACCCTGTCCCCGATCTGTTTCAGGCTGGATGGTCAGGAAGCCGTCCTTACTAGGGAGCGGGAAGATGCTCGGACATTCTGGGTGCCGGGAGTTGCAGGGGCGTGTGTGGGCAGAGAGGGGTGAGGGAGACGGGTTGAGAGGGAAAGGAGACAGATTTCGGGGTGCGGGCATGCCTGGCTCATCCAGCCCCTGCCCTGTCCCCCACCCCTGCCGTCACTTTCTAATGAGGCCAAACAGGGAGCTCGGGGCTGGTTTCCCACATTCATGCCTTGAGTCTCTCTCCCATCTTGTTCCAATGCAAGATGTCCTGAAGTACATTATGGATGGTTTCCCCAGTGCTGGGCTGGGAAGGTCTGGGAAAGATACAGTGGTGAATGCCAGGTGCACCTTGATGGGGGGTGCTGGTGACCCCAAGTGCTCAAGTTCAACTCCCCTTGAGCAGCTTGGCCAACTCCTCAATCACCCCATCCCTCTGGACTTTGTCAACCTGGGTAGCTTGGCCCACAGGACTGTGATTTAAAAGGAAAATGCTGCTGCTTCTGCATCGCCAATATCTCACGGCTCTCACGGGATAGGTGGATGGCTCATGGACAGCAGGAAAAGAGAATGTTTGCAGAAGAAAGTGGCCACAGTCCCACCCTTCTGGGGAAATTCTTCCCTGGATTAAAAGAAACTTTGCTATTAAATGTGCCCAGGGGCATAAAATAAACAAAATAAATATGGGCTCCCCTGGTAGCTCAGATGGTAAAGAATCTGCCTGCAATGCAGGAGACCTGGGTTTGATCCCTGGTTTGGGAAGATCCCCTGGAGAAGGGCATGGCAACTCACTCCAGTATCTTACTTGGAGAATTGACATATTATTGCTAAATAATTATAGCCCTCCTTGCCTTGAAAATAAAGTTGAGAAATCCTTCTCCTGCAAGGGAAAGGGGAACCTCTGCCTCTGCTCGTGTTGTTCAGGAGTCCTGCTTTGCCAGGCAGCCAGCTCTGCTTTGGAAGCTTCTTGGGGAGGAAAGCAGGTGAACCCCAGCTCTCTGAGCCCATTCTGGTTTCGGCCACCAGCGCGGTTCCCTCTGGTGTCACTGGAGGAAGGGGCCTGCCCCCTGCCACATGTCTGGGCCTGCTGCCAGTGTGCCCTCCATGTGGCAGGTCCATGCCCAGCTTGATGGTCCAGCATGCTTTACTTTACCTCCTGGGCTCTAGCCCTGGGACTGGAATGGGGCATCTCCTGGCATTGCTCTTCCCTGCCAGGCCTGGCAGCCCTCCCTTGTAGACCCCTTCCCTACAGCAACCCCCTTCAAGTCACTTGGATCCTTTTCCTGCCAGTGAGCCTCAGGTGGGAGCTAAGGGAGGCCCTTAGGAGACCACTGGAGTACCTGTGTTCACCTTCTAAGGGGACAGATGAACCTGACAGATTAGGAACATGACTCTTACACAAGTGATGTCATGGCTGCTGTGTTTTTCTGGACACTGAGCTGTAGATCCTCACAGACGGCAAACCAGTACATCCCAGAAACGGGTACTTCAAGTAGGAAAATTCACTTAGACTTCCTGCTGTCCTCCTTCTCCTCTGTGTGTCTTTTTTCCTTCTGTGTGGATGTTTCCAGGTGGAGCTAGTGGTAAAGAATCCGCCTGCCGATTGGGGGTCACACAGAGTTGGACACGACTGAAGTGACTTAGCAGCAGCAGCAGCAGCCAATGCAGGCAGGTTTGATCCCTGGGTCAGGAAGATCCCCTGGAGGAGGAAATGGCAACCCACTCCAGTGTTCTTGCCCAGAGAATCCCATGGACAGAGGAGCCTGGAGGGCTACAGTCCACGGGGTGGCAAAGAGTCGGATACGCCTGAAGTGATTTAGCAAGCATGCCTGCTCCATGGAAAGGTTATGAAGAAGTTTATCTTTTACAACTTGAAGAGGGAGAAGGAAGCAAAAACTGGACTTTCGCTAAGGTTTTGTGACTTTTTGTTCCAGGGTGTGGATAGAGAACTTCAGACCCTCCCCTGTCCTGCCCATGGGCGGAAAGAAACCCTCATGATCCCTGCTGGCCTTGCAGAGTGGTGACCTCCGTGGCTTTTTGGGAGACCTTCTGGGTCTCAGGCCTCTCCAGTGTTGAAGGTCTCCATCCTTAGGGAGAGGTCGGGGCAGTGTGACAGCTTCTGGAAGGAGTGTGACGCTGCGCTTGACAGGAGATGGCAAGCAGAGAAAATCTTTTACCTGGCTTCTGTCCACGGGGTCCCAAAGGGCTGTCTTCCTGAAATGAACATCATCAGAATGACTGGTCTTTCAGAGAGAACACAGCCCCTGGGCGAGTGGACGCTGTGCCAGACCATGGTCCAATGTGTCAGGGAGAAGAACCCAGATCTCAGGACCTTTCAAACCATCAGAGTCCTGCCATCCCTTCTCCAAGACCAGGGCTAGTTAGTGACATTACTTCCAAGGCACAAGGGAGGCCACGCCAGTGATTCTTCCCAGGACAGTGAGGTCACTCCCATTCCCAAGTCAGACAAAGAGCTGGTGGTGCTAACGGAGGCTACTTGCTAATCGCTGTCAAACCTCCTCTCGCTAACAGTCCCCCCGCCCAAAAGTAGACAGCAGTGAATGGAATATTGTTAAGATCCTACAGCTGGCTGACAATTTGACAGAGACATGCCTTTCAAATGGAAGATCCTTGGCCTCTGGAGGCAAAGAGGTTTTATTTTTAAATAGTTTTATTTATTTATTTGGCTGTTCTGGGTCTTCATGGCCTTTCTCCAGTTGTGGCGAGCAAGGGCTACTCTAGCTGTGTTGCTCGGGCTTCTGATGGCAGTAGCGTCTATTGCTGGGGAAGCAATGGCTCTAGAGAGTTGAGACTTCAGTAGCTGAGGCACGTGGGCTCAGTAGCTGAAGCTCCTGGGCTCTAGTGTACAGGCTCTGTAGTTGTGGTGCTTGGTCTTAGTTGCTCTGGGGCACGTGGGATCTTCCTGGATCAGTAATCGAACCCATCTCCCCTGCACTGGCAGATGGATTTTTACACACTGAGCCACGAGGGAGGCCTGGCAAATAGTTTTTTTTTTTACTAAGTAGTGGAAACATTCCCAACTGCACACCCTGTGACCCTGTAGGTGGGTGTTTGCGGCACACAGTATTTGACGCTTACTATGCTCAACATCTAGAGCCAGACATCCTGGAATGTGAAGTCAAGTGGGCCTTAGAAACCATCACTACGAAGAAAGCTAGTGGAGGTGATGGTATTCCAGTAGAGCTGTTTCAAATCCTGAAAGATGATGCTGTGAAAGTGCAGCACTCAATATGCCAGCAAATTTGGAAAACGCAGCAGTGGCCACAGGACTGGAAAAGGTCAGTTTTCATTCCAATCCCAAAAAAAGGTGATGGCAAAGAATGCCCAAACTACCGCACAATTGCCCTCATCTCATATACTAGTAAAGTAATACTCAAAATTCTCCAAGCCAGGCTTCAGCAATATGTGAACCGTGAACTTCCTAATGTTTAAGCTGGCTTTAGAAAAGGCAGAGGAACCAGAGATCAAATTCCCAACATCCGCTGGATCACGGAAAAAGCAAGAGAATTCCAGAAAAACATCTACTTCTGCCTTATTGACTATGCCAAAGCCTTTCACTGTGTGGATCACAATAAACTGTGGAAAATTCTGAAAGAGATGGGAATACCAGACCACCTGACCTGCCTCTTGAGAAATCTGTATGCAGGTCAGGAAGCAACAGTTAGAACTGGACATGGAACAACAGACTGGTTCCAAATAGGAAAAGGAGTCCGTCAAGGCTGTATATTGTCACCCTGCTTCTTTAACTTCTATGCAGAGTACATCATGAGTAATGCTTTACTGGAAGAAACACAAACTGGACTCGAGATAGCCAGGAGAGATATCAATAACCTCAGATATGCAGATGACACCACCGTTATGGCAGAAAGTGAAGAGGAACTAGAAAGCCACTTGATGAAAGTGAAAGAGGAGAGCGAAAAAGTTGGCTTAAAGCTCAACATTCAGAAAACGAAATGCATGGCATCTGGTCCCATCACTTCGTGGGAAATAGATGGGGAAACAGTGGAAACAGTGTCAGACTTTATTTTTCTGGGCTCCAAAATCACTGCAGATGGTGACTGCAGCCATGAAATTAAAAGACATTTACTCCTTGGAAGAAAAGTTATAACCAACCTAGATAGCATATTCAAAAGCAGAGACATTATTTTGCCAACTAAGGTCCGTCTAGTCAAGGCTATGGTTTTTCCAGTGGTCATGTATGGATGTGAAAGTTGGACTGTGAAGAAGGCTGAGTACTGAAGAATTGATGCTTTTGAACTGTGGTGTTGGAGAAGACTCTTGAGTGTCCCTTGGACTGCAAGGAGATCCAACCAGTCCATTCTGAAGGAGATCAGCCCTGGGATTTCTTTGGAAGGAATGATGCT
>SJYQ01003924.1:254588-302273 GCA_006410935.1 Redunca redunca | reverse complement strand
GTATTGCTGAAGCCTGGCTTGGAGAATTTTGAGCATTACTTTACTAGCATGTGAGATGAGTGCAATTGTGTGGTAGTTTGAGCATTCTTTGGCATTGCCTTTCTTTCGGATTGGAATGAAAACTGACCTTTTCCAGTCCTGTGGCCACTGCTGAGTTTTCCAAATTTGCTGGCATATTGAGTGCAGCACTTTCACAGCATCATCTTTCAGGATTTGAAACAGCTCAACTGGTATTCCATCACCTCCACTAGCTTTGTTCATAGTGATGCTTTACTGACCCGGAAATGGAGTACGCTATTTCCGGGGAGCGTGGTTTCTCTTCCCAAGAGTGTTGTTTCTCTTAGGCTGTTTTCCGCTGAGCCTGGGGTGTTCTGCACATGGCATGCATGCTGTACCTTCAGCCTCTCTGGTGGTTGCTGGTGTTCTCTGTATGTTTGCAAAGCATTTCTCAAAGTAGGTTCTGTGGAACACTGGTTGCATGGGATGTTCGTGGACAGAAGGGAAAAAGTACCATTTGGGGGGAAATGCCGGTTCGTTATGTGACCAGGTTCCTGTGTATGGTATGGTAGCCTTGCTCAGTCGTGTTCGACTCTTCGCGACCCCATGGACTGCAGACTGCCAGATTCCTCCGTCCATGGGATTCTCCAGGCAAGAGTACTAGAGTGGGTTGCCATTTCGTTCTCCCAGGGATCTTCCCGATCCAGGGATTGAACCTGGGTCTCCTATACTGCAGGCAGACCCTTTAGTGTCTGAGCTACCAGAGAAGCCCAAGACCAGGTTCCTTAATTGTGTGCAAATGTATTTTTGAAGGAGGGAGGAAATATACGGCCCTTCCTAAGCTTATTTGATGAAGGAGAACTTCCAGTGGAGAACACCTGCTGGGACTAATATTCTCAGGAAACCTTGCATCATCTTTACTATCATTACTCTGCATGCTTTTTTTGGGTAGATTAAACCGGTGAAATTTTAAAACTGTATTACATAAATTATATTATGTAGTAATAGTCTAAGTATTATAAAATGTATGTAGTACATATACAAGTATACATGACATATGTGACATATTAAAATATGATTATTTCAAATGTGATCAATATAGAATTGATTAATTTTCAGCTGCACTGTTTCTTCATTGGTGCACACAGACTTTTTCTAGTGGTGGCGAGCAGGGACGTGTCTTTATTGCAGTGCGTGGGCTTCAGTAGTTGTGACACTCAGGCCCTAGGGCACAGGGTCAATAGTTGTGGTGCTCGGGCTTAGTTGCCCTGCATCACGTGGTATCTCCCCAAACCAGGGATCAAACTCACATCCACAGCACTGGTAGGTGGATGCTTATCCACTGGACTGCCAGGGGGTCCCAGGTCTGCATCTGAGCAGGGCTGAGGGCTTGTGCTATAGGAGGGAACGACTGACAGTCTCCTCCCACTTTCCAGAAAGCATGACATCAACGGTTGGTACTTTTCTGGTTGTAAGCGCTTTTGTAGGTTGTTAGTTAAAGCTCGGTGTATGCCTCTGCTTTTCTGCCAGTGGGTACTAATGGGCCATGTGGCCAACCCCACAGAAGGAGTCCGCTCTGGCAGCTGATAGAGCCAGTAAGCCTCCTTGTCTGTAGCTGGATGGAATCCCTGCCCACCGCCTCCTGGGCCAATGCCCCATTCTTCTCACTCCCCAAAGCCCCCGCCACCCCTCAGAGGGCTGCTGGGTAGAGTCCATGCCTTACTGTGCATGTTCCCAGCTCTGGACGGGACCCTCCACGTCCACACCTTTCCTTTGCTTTCTGGCCCAAGGACCCCCTCCCTGGCTAATGGTTAGGGGCCAGGTTGTAAGAAGCTCTTGCAGTCAGCACTCATCCTGGTCCCTCGTCCTGTGGTGGGCAGGGCCTGGCACTCTCCCCTCGTGTCTGTGCCACCAGTTGCTGGCCTCCAGCCCCGGGCTTCCTTGTTGCCATGGAGATGCAGGATCCCACGCGACCTGGAAAGCACCCAGGCCTGCACGACCTTGTTCAGTCACTTGGTCGTGTTTGACTCTTTCCCACCCCTTGGACTGCGGCACACCAGGCTTCCCTGTCCTTCACTACCTCCCGAGTTTGCTCAGACTCATGTCCATTGAGCCAGTGATGCTATCCAACCATCTAATCCTCTGTCACCTCCTTCTCCTCCTGCCCTCAATTTTTCCCAACATCAGGGTTTTTCCAATCAGGTAGCCAAAGTACTGAAGCTTTAGCTTCAGCATCAGTCCTTCCAATGAACATTCAGGGTTGATTTCCTTTAGTATTGACTGGTTTGATCCCCTTGATATCCAAGGGACTCTCAAAAGTCTTCTCCAGCACCACAGTTTGAAAACATCAATTCTTGGTGCTCAGTCTTCTTTATGGTACAACTCTCACCTCTGTACATGACTTCTGGAAAAGCGATAGCTTTGACTATACAGACCTTTGTTGGCAAAGTGATATCTCTGCTTTTTAATACACTGTATAGGTTTGCTGGAGGTGGGGGTGTTAAGATGGATCTGTTATGTAGGATCTGAGGGTGGAAGTGACTAAGTGAGACCCCTGCAGTGTTGGCTCTCTGTCAGGGATGGCGTTCTGGGCACTTAGCAGCAGAGATTGCTGAAGGCAAACTCAGTGACGGGTAAGGCTGATGGTCAGTCGGGAGGCAATGAGGCTCAGGGATCTATTGATGATGACTAGATGGATGAGGGTTTCCTCAAGTGTAAATGAAATGCACAGAGAACTGTGATATAAAGTTCTCTTTCATACTGCGGGGAACTAAGCCCAATGCATTGCAATTACTGAACCCATGCACTCTAGAGCCCCTGCGCCACAACTGGAGAGGAGCCTGTTGCCAAGCCTGCATGCTGCAGCTAAGACCTGATGTAGCCAAATACATATATCAGTCAATATGAAAAAAAAGTTGTGTGTTGACACGTGTCCCCCAGAAAGCTTCATGGAAGTCCCAACTCCCTGTGTTCATCCTTGAATGTGACCTGGGAAACAGGGTCTTTGCACATATAATCAAGTTAAGAGGAATTAGTATTGGATCAGGGTGGACCCTAAATCCAGTGACTGATGTCCTTATAAGAAGAGGAGATATGGACACAGACACATGGGGGAGACACAGTCATGGGGAGGAAGCCCATTTCAGGGGTGAAGCAGAGCCTGGAGTGATGTGGCCACCAGTGAAGGACTGCCAACAACCACCGGAGACTGGGACGAGGCTCTAGGGGAGACCGAGGCCCTGCTGACATCTCGATTTTGGACTCCAAGCCTCCATAGCTTTGAGAGAGCAGATTCCTATTGTTTTGAGTCATCCAGTTTCTGAGGATGGTCCCGGCAGTCCTGGGAGCTGATGTAAAAGTCAAGAACCAGTGCATAGGCCGTTCTGTCTGCAGTAACAGCAGGAAGCATGCCCCTCGTGCAGTTTCCAATCTAGCTCACGGTGGGCCTGTGAACCTGCAGACCACCCTGTGGTTGTGGCCCCATCCCTGATGCGTGCCTGGGCTTTGGAGCTGGCAGAGTTGCACACCCACTCCCCAGATGTGGAGCAAAAGTCACGGTGAAAGGACCATGTGGAAGCAGCCAGGACACAGCTGGTGTGCTCCTGCGGCATGGCCAGGCTGTGGTCTCAGGGAGGCTCCCTGCCGGCCTGGCCAAGGGGCCTCTTGTAGTGGCTGTTCCAGGTCCCTTGGGCTGCAGGCAGGTAAGACCCAGAGCACTCACCTTTCTCCTGCATCCCTGGTCTCTTTCTCCTTCCTTGTGACTGAGGGCACAATGCCATGGGCCACTCAACCTCACACATGTGCAATGAGACGTGCAGGGAAGAGGGCCTCCAGGGTGGATCCCACCCGTGGAAGGCTGGGCTGCTGGAGACACTGTCCTCTCCTCCCCAGCCTGGACAGGCTTTGTTGTGGGAAAATCTCAAACACACGAGATGGCCTTGGGAAAGAAACTTGAACTGAGGCAGCCTGAGATCAGCTCCCTTCCCCACCACGTCCTTGCTCTGGCTCTGTACAGGTTGCCCAATCTTTTCGAGTCTCATGATTGTAATTCCTGACAGTGCCACCCCTCAGGGTGGTAGGGGGACCTTCTGTGAGGCTTCTATAGGATCTGCACATAATGGGCACAAGAGCGATTCTTTTTCCTTCTTTTCTCTCAGGGAATTCCCACTCTCCCAAATAGGAGATGCTGAGTCCCCTTGTCACTTTCCTTGCTGACATATTATTAGCCCTTTCTCCAATACTCTGGCCACCTGATGCGAAGAACTGACTCACTGGAAAAGACCCTGATGCTAGGAAGATTGAAGGCAGGGGAGAAGGGGACGACAGAGGATGCGATGGTTGGATGGCATCACTGACTCAATGGACATGAGTTTGAGCAAGCTCCAGGAATTGGTGATGGACAGAGAAGCCTGGGGTTGCAAAGAGTCAGACACGACTGAGTGACTGAACTGAACTGAAGGCAAATCACAGGAAAACATTACATTAAATAAATTGGTGCCAGGCATTTGGAATTAGGACTCTCATTAGCAAAATCTCAGTCTCTGAAGCATCCTTCTGAGCACCTGTGACCAGTGAGAGAGTCATTGTCAGTCTGCTTGCCTTCTTGAGGTCCCGCTGACTTCCTGGGTCTGGGTCAGCCCTGCCGGGTGTAAAGTGAAGTGGAGCAGGCCAGTGACTCAGTGAGTCAGAGACTCAAATGCAGATAAAGAAGCTTCTGGTAGCTGACTGCCTGATCTCAGTGGGCTGTCCTCTCTTCTGAAAATATCTTTCTGCTTTGTATCTCAGGTAGTATATCTCTAAATGCCTGAATGATGTTGAAGGGGACTCCTTGGAGGACATTATTGCAGCCTCCATGAAAGAGATCCTACCCTGTGGTAAAACCAAAGCCACAGAAGATCAGTTTGCAATAAAAGAACAAATCTGACTTCATATTTAATCTGTTTCTTTTACCTTAACCTTTGTATTCTATGTTGCCTATAGCCTGAAATATATGGGATAGCATGAGTGCTGGTCATTCGGTTGTGTCTGACTCTTTGCGACCCCATGGTCTGTAGCCCGCCAGGCTCCCCTGTCCATGGGAGTTTCCAGGCAAGAATACTGGAGTGGGTTGCCATTTCCTTCTCCAGGAACTATGTAGGATAGCTGGTTCTCAAGGCTCTGACCTTTAAGGGTATGATACTGTTCCTCTCATATGGAGAGTAAAAAGTACAGAACAGAGAATAACAGTTGTCTTGTTGGAGATTTACAGGAACATTGTAAACTGACCTGTGTCGACAGCTGCAAGAACAAAGGATTCCAACACCAAGAAGTTTGCAACAACCAATCATGCCCCTCCCTCACTTTGCCTTTAAAAACACTTTGCTGATCCCACTCCTGGACAACTATCTGGAAAAAACTCTAATTCAAAAAGATGCATGCACCCTAATGTTTAAAGCAGCACTATTTACAATAATCAAGACATGGAAGCAACTTAAATGTCCATTGACAGATGAATGGGTAAAGAAGATGTGGAGTATATATGTAGAGAGGAATACTCCTCAGCCATAAAAATGTGTGCAATAATGCCATTTGCCACAACATGGATAGACCTAGAGATTATCACACCAGATGAAGTAAGTCAGACAGAGAAAGACAAATATATGATGTCACTTAAATGTGGAATTTAACATATGACACAAATTCACTTATTTACAAAACAGAAACAGACCTAGAGACAGAAAATAAACCTGTGGCTACCAAAGGGGAAAGTGAAGGAAGGTGCAAGTGCTCGTTGCTCAGCCATGACCAGCTGTTTGTGACCCCACGGACTGCAGCCCGCCAGGTAAAAGGGGGGAGGGAGGTGGGAGATAAGTCAGGAGTTTGGGACTGGCAGATGCAAGCTACTGTAAACAACAAGATACTGCTGAATAGCATGTGGAATGGTATTCAATATCTTGTAATAAACTATAGTGGAAATTAATTAAACAAATAAAAGCACTTTGCTGAAAACCTTTGGGGAGTTTGGGTTTTGGGGGGCACAAGTCACCCATTCTCCTTGCCTGGCCCTGCAATAAACCTTTCTATGCCCCAAATGCCAATATTTCATTTTGTTTGGCTTCACTGTGCATGGGGCGCATGAACTTGCATTTGGTTAACAAGTACATTGTATAAAGCCTCCTGGAGACATGGTACCAAAAACAATGGAGGAAATCATTTCCTTTTGTGTCTCTACTTATGTGATTTTCTATGGCTGGTAAGAATCAAGAGACAAAAACCTAACCCATACAATCCAACACACCGTTGAAAAAACCCTCAAACCACCAGCATGTGGTACAACCCTTAGTGTCTGAACCGTGGGCCTGAACTGCTGAAATAACAGCAAGAGGGAGACAGCAGAAATCACTTCCACAATCAAAGGCTCTCTTACTATTTTACTACATTATTTAAAGCTTGGAAAGACAGGAGCCTTCACAGAACGCTACCCTTTGAACATATAAAGCAGTTTTAATGTAAAAATCAACTCTGACTTCATATCTATTTTAATTTAGATTTCCATTTATTAAGGAAGTAATAAAATACTCCAAAGAAGATGAAGTCTGACATCTGATTAAGATGTCCAACCAATTTCTTTACCCATTAGACTGTGTAAGATGTGAGTCTGTATCTTTATGTGTCCTTTAAAGAATTTCGTTGGCCAGCTTTCATTACCTTTCCCCTCTTAATACCCTCTAGGTACCAATCTCAGGATATATTTGTGATCTGGTAACAGAACCATTTCTTGTTTCAGTATTCCATGAGATGATGAAGAAGTTGATGAGTCAAAAGGTCACTATAAAAATTTAGTGCAGTCATGCGGCTAGGTTAAAAAAACCTGCCTGTGGTTTGCCAGCCTCTCACAGTAACCTCTGTTACCAATGTCATAGCATCAAGATGGGAGGGAAGAAAACACACGTAAGTAATGCTGCTGACGACACTATCAGCAATATAGCATTTGTTTAAAGATTTCTGCAGGGATACTGAAGAATTTGCCTTGCTCTCTCTATATACCTGGCTTCATCTCTTTGGACCAAGGTTTCTCATCTTCAGCCCTACTGACATACTGAGCTGAGTCCTTCTTCACCCTTCTTTGGGCTGGGTCCAGTTTTGGGGGCTGTCCTCTGCACTGCAGGCAGTTTACTGACCTCCCTGGTCTCTACGCACTGACCAGATGCCCCCACTGCTACCCACGACTGGTATCTACCCGCGACTAGTAGCGCTCCCTTGGCCCAGTTGAGATCATGGAAAACATCTCTGGATGTTGCCGCATGTGTCAAATGTTCCTGGTGGAGACAAGGGGAGTTCAGATCCCCTGCTTTGTCCTTATGGCTTGCAATGCTCTTGGAGGACACCCTCCCTTACTTTCCCCTAAGAGTGAGCAGGTTTCAGGGTCAATTAGGCCAATCCAATCATTCTCTTTTTGCAGGACTTACACGGGAGAAGTGGGAGGAGGAAGAACCAAGGACAGAAGGACGGTGTGTGTAATTCTCTTTTCTCCCCATTGGAAATGGTAATGTGGGATTCATGGAATGCTTCTTGGAGAAGTTTCTCTCAATCTTCCTGGACTAAAAGTTCAGCTGGGAGTGGAGAGGGGGTTGGGGGGGAGAAAAGAAAGGGGGCTGTGTTTTATCTCATGTCTGTAGCTGCCCTCTCCCCCTAGTGCCTGGCACACGGTGAGTACTCAGAGACTGGTCCATCCACGAAGACCGATGGTAAATTGCATCCTGAGTTCTCACTCAGCAGCGGTCGTGCCCCTCTAGACCGCTCTCACTGGAGTCCATCCTTATGCACAAACAGAGGGACTTAAGGACTTCAAGGCTTGGGCAAAAACCACTCAGCAAAGAAAAGTAACATGTCTATTTGTATAACTTGAGGGGTATCTTCCTTTATCACCTTCTTTCCCACTAACCGACATTCTTGCAATTTTTTTAATGACCAACTGGCTAACAGGTTGCTTCTAAAGTGTCTTTTGCAATGTTGGTAGTTGGCTGATTGGCTACAACCATAACAGAGAAGAAGAAATCTGACTTCATATTGGATGCATCTGCCTCTTTTACTTTGAAGTGGAAGCAGTGACAGACTTTATTTTCTTGGGCTCCAAAAATCACTGGGGACAGTGACTGCAGCCATGAAATCAGAAGAGCTTGCCCCTTGGAATGGACGCTATGACAAACCTAGACAGTTTATTAAAAAGCAGAGATATCACGTTGCTGACAAAGGTCCATATAGTCAAGGCTATGGTTTTCCCAGTAGTCATGTATGGATGTGAGAGTTGGACCATAAGGAAGGCTGAGTGCTGAAGAATTAAATCTTTCAAAATGTGATGCTGGAGAAGACTCTTGAGAGTCCCTTGGGCAGCAAGGAGATCAAACCAGTCCATCCTAAAGGAAAGCAACCCTGGATATTCATCAGAAGGACTGATGCTGAAGCAGACGCTCTGAAACTTTGGCCACCTGATGCAAAGAGCTGACTTACTGAGAAAGACCTTGATGCTGGGAAAGACTGAAGGCAAAGGGCAGACAGAGGATGAGATGGTTTGATAGCATCATGGACTTAATGGACATGAGCAAACTCTGGGAGTTACAGGAGGACAGAGGAGCCTGGCATGCTGCATCCTTGGGGTTACAAAGAGTGGGCCACTCTGTGACTGAACAACAAGAACTTTTAGTTTAGCCTTTGTATTCTGTTGATTTTGTCACCAGCTAAGAATGTTGCCTGTAGCCCGAAATGTACAGAATATTCCATTCTTAGGGCTCTGTTTAAGGGTATAACACTTTTCCATTATCAGTTCAGTTCAGTTCAGTTGCTCAATCGTGTCCGACTCTTTGTGACCCCATGAATCGCAGCACGCCAGGCCTCCCTGTCCATCAGCAACTCCCGGAGTTCACTCAGACTCACGTCCATCGAGTCTGTGATGCCATCCAGCCATCTCATCCTCTGTCTTCCCCTTCTCCTCCTGCCCCCAATCCCTCCCAGCATCAGAGTCTTTTCCAATGAGTCAACTCTTCGCCTGAGGTGGCCAAAGTACTGGAGCTTCAGCTTCAGCATCATTCCTTCCAAAGAAATCCCAGGGCTGATCTCCTTCAGAATGGACTGGGTGGATCTCCTTGCAGTCCAAGGGACTCTCAAGAGTCTTCTGCAACACCACAGTTCAAAAACATCAGTTCTTCGGCGCTCAGCCTTCTTCACAGTCCAACTCTCACATCCATACATGACCACAGGAAAAACCATAGCCTTGACTTGATGGACCTTTGTTGGCAAAGTAANTAAAGAAGCAGGGTGACAATATACAGCCTTGACGTACTCCTTTTCCTATTTGGATCCAGTCTGTTGTTCCATGTCCAGTTCTAACTGTTGCTTCCTGACCTGCATACAGATTTCTCAAGAGGCAGGTCAGGTGGTCTGGTATTCCCATCTCTTTCAGAATTTTCCACAGTTTGTTGTGATCCACACAGTCAAAGGCTTTGGCATAGTCAATAAGGCAGAAGTAGATGTTTTTCTCGAACTCTCTTGCTTTTTCCATGATCCAGCAGATGTTGGCAATTTGATCTCTGGTTCCTCTGCCTTTTCTAAAGCCAGCTTGAACATCAGGAAGTTCATGGTTTACGTATTGCTGAAGCCTGGCTTGGAGAATTTTGAGCATTACTTTACTAGCATGTGAGATGAGTGCAACTGTGAGGTAGTTTGAGCATTCTTTGGCATTGCCTTCCTTTGGGATTGGAATGAAAACTGACCTTTTCCAGTCCTGTGGCCACTGCTGAGTTTTCCAAATTTGCTGGCATATTACGTGCAGCACTTTCACAGCATCATCTTTCAGGATTTGAAACAGCTCAACTGGCATTCTATCGCAGAAGAGAGGGTAACATTTGTCTTGTTAGAGGTTTATAGGAACACTTTGTGATCATGCCTACATGGACAGCTGTAAGAACAAAGGGTTCTGCTGCCAAGAAGTTTACAATAACCAACTACATCGCTTCCTTTTAGTATAAAAGAAGTCTGTTTTAAACATGGGTGAGATGGTTCTTTGGGACAGTAGTTCACCATCTTCTTAGTCTGTTGGCTATCTAAATAAAGCATCTATTTCTTGCCTCAACAACTCATCTCTTGATTTATTGGCCTGCTTGTTAAAGCTTGGATTCAGTTACAAAAAGAATTAATTTTTCTCCAAGACCTTGCTGAGGCTTCCCAGGTGGCGCTAGTGGTAAAGAGCCTGCCTGCCAATGCAGGAGACATAAGAGACACGGGTTTGATCCCTGATCTGGGAAGAGTCCCTGGAGAAGGAGAAGGAAAAAGGGGATTCTTGGCTGGAGAATCCCATGGACAGAGGAGCCTGGCAGGCTACAGTCCATGGAGTCACAAAGAGTCTGACACAACTGAGCAACTTAGCCCAGAGCACAGCACAAGCTGTGATTCAGTAGAACATATTCCCAAGCAGGGCTCAGAGTGCACCTCCCTGATCTAGTCCAGGTGTGAGTGTGCTGAGGCATATCCTGAGGCTGAGAGTCTGGAACTGACATCTTTAGCGCTGACGTCTCTCCAGAATTCCAGACTTTCAACTTGACTTTCCCACTTGGATGCCCAACACTTCCCCAGCCCATTAAGTTTAAACCTGACTTTCTGATTCAGTCCCGTGACCTGCCTGCCAGCATCCTCCTGTCTTAGGTGATGGCACCTTCAGACTTCCAGTTACTCCTGCCAGAACATTTGGAAACCTTCTTCATTCCTCTCTGTCTCTCCCCACATGAAAACTGCAAATAAACCTTGTTAGCACCGCATTGACGTCTGAGCTTATCCAGAGACTGCCCACCTGCCAGCACCCCTTTGCTGCGTCCCAGTTTCACGTTATTGCTAAATTTCTCCTATTGCTGAACCGGCCTCCCTCTTCTCATCCCTGTACCTTGTCTTCTCTCTGACCCCAATCTTTTTTCAACACAGTCGACAGAATGATTCTTTTAAAATTAAATATTATCAGGTCACTCCTCTGCTCAAAAATAATCTCTTAGGGACGTTTTCCCGTCTCATTAGCGTAGAAGCCATAACTGAGGCCATCGTGTCTCCCCCACCCCCACTGTGGCTCAGCTGGTAAAGAATCCACCTGCAATGCGGGAGGCCTGGGTTCCATCCCTGGGTTGGGAAAATCCCCTGGAGAAGGGAAAGGCTACCCACTCCAGTATTCTGGCCTGGAGAATTCCATGAAGTGTATAGGCCGTGGGGTTGCAAAGTGTTGGACATGACTGGGTGATTTTCACTTCACTTTCACCCCCATGGCTCCTTGGCCTCATCAGTAGCCACTCTCCCCATCGCTCATGGCAACCCAAGGTGCCTTGTTATTCCTTGGCCGTGCCAGGCCCTCATATCCCAAGGCTCTGTGCTTGTTCCTCTGTCTGAGATGCTCTTGCCCAGATGACCCCATGCTAGGACCCCCCCTCCCCCCCCACCCGCCAGTCTTTGCTCAAATAGCGTCTTGTCACCTTGGTCCACTCAGACCACCCTATTGGCACCTGACCCTTTCCCCTCGTCCTGGAATCTCCTTTACCTGTCTCACTGTCCCCCTTTCCTGCCACCCTCAGTGTCCTCTCAAGGCTGTAGCCTCGGTGTGTGGTCTGTGGCTCCAGCCACAATGTGAGCTGAGCTGGGATCTTTGTCTCTTTTGCTCCCCAACACATGACAGCACCCAGCAGAGTCTGGAACCTAACAGGCTCTCCAAGAGTATTTGGTACATGAATGCACATGATGGAATTAAACTCGCAATTCTTCAATTCCCATCTTATTTTTTATCTTTTAGTCCTGGAAGCATTTTCCCATCTGCTCGATTAGGCTACTGTTTGCTTTTCATAATGCACCGTAAACTGTTTTGGGATTTCCAGGTCGTGCAGTGGTAAAGAATCCACCTGCCAATGAAGGAGGCCCAAGAGACTTGGGTTCGATCCCTGGTTCGGGAAGATCCCCTTTAGAAGGGAATGGACACCCACTCCTGTATCCTTGCCTGGAGAATCTCATGGGCAGAGGACCCTGGTGGGCTACAGTCCATGGGGTCGCAAGGAGTCGGACAAAACTGAGGGACTGTGCATGGCACACAGCAAACACTGTTGCCACTGTTAAGTGAAAATGTTCAGTCATCCTGTTTTCCACACCAGTCAGTTGAGTCGCTCAGTTGTGTCTGACTCTTTGCGACCCCATGGACTGCAGCACGCCAGGCTTCCCTGTCCATCACCAACCCCTGGAGCTTACTCAAACTCATGTCAAGTCGCTGATGCCATCCAACCATCTCATCCTCTGTCGTCCCCTTCTCCTCCTGCCTTCAATCTTTCCCAGCATCAAGGTCTTTCCCAGTGAGTTATTTGTTCACAATCAGGCGGCCAAAGTATTGGAGTTTCAGCTTCAGCATCAGTCCTTCCAATGAATATTCAGGACTGATTTCCTTTAGGATGGACTGGTTGGATCTCCTTGCAGCTCAAGGAACTCTCAAGAATCTTTTCCAACACCACAGTTCAAAAGTATCAATTCTTTGGTGCTCAGCTCTCTTTATGGTCCAACACTCACATCCATACATGACTACTGGAAAAACCATAGCTTTGACTAGATGGACCTTTGTTGGTAATGTCTCTGCTTCATAATATGCTGTCTAGGTTGGTCATAGCTTTTCGTTGAAGGAGCAAGCGTCTTTTGATTTCATGGCTGCAGTCACCATCTGCAGTGATTTTGAAGTGCAAGAAAATAAAGTCTGTCACTGTTTTCATTGTTTTCCCATCTATTTGCCATGAAGTGATGTGACTGGATACTATGATCTCAGTTTTTTGAATGTTGAGTTTTAAGCCAACTTTTTCACTCTCCTCTTTCATTTTCAAGAGGCTCTTCAATTCCTCTTTTATTTCTGCCGTAAGGGTGGTATCACTTGCATATCTGAGGATATACATACTTTATATGTATGTACATATGTATGTGTATATATATGCACATTTTTATATCTGAGGATATACATATACTGCATATCTGAGCATATACATGTTTTTCACATAGGTCTCCTTTAAATTTGAAGTAGCTCTTTTTTTTTTCCCAAGATAGCCTGCTTTGATTTTAATGGTAGGGTCTTTTCAAACCATACCGAGAATATGTGTGTGTTAATCGCTCAGTCATTCCAACTCTTGCAACCCCAAGGACTATATAGCAGCCTGCCAGGCTCCTCTGTCCACGGAATTCTCCAGGCAAGAATACTGGAGCGGGTGTCCATTCCCTTCTCCAGGGGATCTTCCTGAGCCAGGGCCGAATCTGTGTCTCCTGCATTGCAGGCAGACTCTTTACTGTCTGAGCCACTATAGGAGCCCTGCTGAGAATATAGCAGTTTATAAAGAATGTGTTCTTCTCCTTGCAGCAATTCTTTTACTGGGCTTAACTTTGACTGACATGGTTGTCCCTTTGGAACTGGCAAATCTCTTAATATGCTCAGTAATCGTCTTCTCTCTGTTGACACTTGTTGGGGCTTAGTGGCTGAGATGGGCTCCATCAGAGACTGTCTAGGTCACGGCTCTCATCTTTTAGGCACTGTCAAGAGGGAAAGGTTTAGGTTGGTTGTATTTCACCTTGACTGTTTAAACAACCAGCTATTTTTCCTAAGCAAGGGGCAGAGCTGTAGGAGAGCCTGCCACCCGTGCCGAGGGGAGCCTGCCCTCCCAGTGGGCTGAGCTTGCCTCCTCCAGCAGTGGCACGTGGGTCCCCTCCACCACATCTCTGCTCTCTGAGCACGAGGGTCATCCCTGCCTCTTGCAGCCTCAGGGAGCAGGCTTCAGGCTGTTTTCCAGGCTCTCAGGTTAGCATACGGGGCTGAACCAACATGTCCTCAGTTTGCAGTCTTTCCACCTTCATTTACTGTGGGTCCATCCTTATTCCTCCTTGTCATTCGCTTCAGTTGTGTTCGACTCTTTGCAACCCTATGACCTGTAGACAGTCAGGCTCCTCTGTCTATAGGATTCTCCAGGCAAGAACACTGGAGTGGGTTGCCAAGCCCTCCTCCAGGGGATCTTCCCAACCCAGGGATCAAACCTGCATCTCCTGTGACTCCTGCATTGCAGGCGGATTCTTTACCACTGAGCCACTGGGGAAGCCTATATTCCTCCTTACTCAGGTCCAAATAATTTGAGTGGCTTTCTAGGATAAGCGTGGGGAAGTGAGATTTTGCCCAGACTTGCCCGCCCTACGTTCTGCACAGAGGCAGGTGACTGCCCTCCCCAACTCCTGCCCTGCCTCCTTCACTCTCAGGTATGCCGTGTGCTGCGCAAGCTCCTTGACTTTACAGGAAAGCATTTTGGAGCCCTTTTCACTTCCAGCCGTGTGTCAGTGTGTCTTCCTTTAATGCTGGTGGGAGGGAGACTATAAGTGAGTGGATACCAATGTCTTGATTCTGCATCTCAGGTTGCTTAGTAACTACCCTGTGTAAGTTGCGTGTTGTGCATTGCAGAGTACCCAGGAGAGTAATGCCGTCTCTAGTCTCAGAAACCTGGATCTGGTTGGTGCAAAAGGTAGGTCTTGCTGAAGCCTCCAGCCTGCTTTGGTCCCATCCGCTCACCTCTGTCCCCAGCACTTAACTCAGCCTCCTGGACACTTTTATTGACCTCTTCCCTTCCCCTTGACCCTGTGACCATGTGCAGCCGTGTCATCTCCAATGTGTCATCTTGGCGCCCTTGACCATCTCCTGCTTCCTCCAGGTTGGGTCCTCATTGTCCCATTGTTAATCCTCTGTGCTCTCTCTCTATTCCCTTCCCTCGACCTTCCATTCACCTGTCTGTTTCTGCCATTGCTGGAGCCCACACCCATCACTGGAGGCTGTGTGTTGGGGAAAGGTTTTCCTACCTTCTTATTCTGCAATTCTCTCTTCCTGGTGTCCCTCCTTCCAAACGTTTAAACCCAATCGGGCTCAGTTCATCCCCCTTTTACCTCTCTTCTGCTTCCATTTCATTCCATGTCTTCTCAAATCCCTTTCTGGTGGCACATTCTTCCCTTCTTTTTGATTTCCCTGCCGTGACCATGGTTCAGATCCTCAGTGCTTCTCCGCTGGGCAATCGTATCTTCTTATAACCCATCTACCTGCCCCTGCTTCAGCCACCCTCCAATCTAACTTGCACACCAAGGCTTCAGTTTGATCTCCCTAAATCACAGCTCAGATCATGTCATTTTTCCTGCTCAAGGATTTCTTGCTGGGCAAATGAAATTCCCGTTTCCTAGCTCAGAAGGGATGCCCTGAGGGTTTGTCCTTCCAAGTCCACTAAAGGGTGTTCTGTTCTGCACACAGTGACGGACTGGGAGCTGGAGGTTCCTGGACGTGCCCTGTGTGAGTCCACACTGCCCAGGGTGCCCTCTATCTGGGATGCCTGACGCCCTGACTTTGAATGTCTACATCCCACCTCCCCGTTCCACTTCCTTTCATACACACACCATTCTGCCCCAAAGCCTGCTTCCTCACGCGTTGTATTTATGTGCATAGTATGTTACACAGTGCAGGGTGCAAAGAAATATTTGTCTGATGAACAGTGATCAAATAACTGCTACAGGGCACCATTGACATTTGTGGCGATTGTGTCTTGAGAACTTCAAGTGGCTAAGAGCTGTAGTTAAGAGCATGGAGTTTACAGGGTGACAGGTTGGGGTTTGGGTACCAACCCCCTAGCTACATGATCTTGCTAGAGTTAATCTCTCTGAGCATCAGCTCCCTAAAAATAACAACTCACACAGAGTTTTGTGAGATGAGGCTTGCAGGCCCTCAGCCCAGCATTTGTCCTGTAGCAAGGCTCAATAAATGTTCACTGTCAATATTACATATGTGCTAAATTGCTTCAGTCGTGTCTGACTCTTTGCAACCATGTGGACTGTAGCCCGCAGGCTCCTCTGTCCACAGGATTCTCTAGGCAAGAACACTGGAGTGGGTTGCTGTGTCCTCCTCCAGGGGATTTTTCCAACCCAGGGATCGAACCGGTGTCTCCTGCATTGCAGGTGGCTTCTTTACCACTGAGCCATTGGGGAAGCCCACCTGTCAATGTTACTGTCATTTATTTCCATGCAAACACAAAACCAGGAAAAGACAAGTGACCCTTCAGACCTGCATCCAGTGATGAGCAGAGAAAGAAGGGGAGCTGAGAGGCCAGTGCTGGGCAGGAGGTCAGGATTCTGCACCTGCTTTTCAAGGCCCCCAGTCCTTGCCTGGATGCCCAATTATTCACAAGCCCTGAACCTTTGGAACCCTGAAGGACTATCTGAAGTTGAGAAGAAATTTGGTCCAGGCTGTGTGGAGATGGAAGTGCCTCCCTGGGGAGCAGACCAACTCAACATCCCATTCTTTTTTAAAATTGTATTGAAGTATGGTTGACTTACAGTGTTGTGTTAATTTCTGCTGTACAGCAAAGTGAGTCAGTAATATATATATATATACACCTTTTAATATTTCCCTTAAGATTAATACAGTGGAAGTGACAAATAGATTCAAGGGATTAGAGCTGATAGACAGAGTTCCTGAAGAACTATGGATGGAGATTCGTGACATTGTATAGGAAGCAGTGATCAAGACCATCCCCAAGAAAAAGAAATGCAAAAAGGCAACATGTTTGACTGAGGAGGCCTTACAAATAGCTGAGAAAAGAAGAGAGGCCAAAGGTAAAGGAGAAAAAGAAAGATATACCCATCTGAGTGCAGAGTTCCAAAGAGAGATAAGAAAGACTTCTTCCATGATCAATGCAAAGAAATAGAGGAAAATAATAGAGTGAGAAAGACTAGAGATCTTTTCAAGAAAATTAATAATACCAAGGGAACATATCACACAAAGATGGGCTCGATAAAGGACCAAAATGGTCTGGACCTAACAGAAGCAGAAGATATTAAGAAGAGGTGGCAAGAATACACAGAAGAACTATACAAACAAGACCCGGATAACCACAGTGGTGTGATCACTCACCTAGAGCCAGACAACCTGAAATGTGAAGTCAAGTGGGCCTTAGAAACCACCATGACGAACAAAGCTAGTAGAGGAATTCCAGTGGCGCTCTTTCAAATCCTGAAAGATGATGCTGTGAAAGTGCTGCACTCAATATACCAGCAAATTTGGAAAACTTGGCAGTTTTAGCCACAGGACTGGAAAAGGTCAGTTTTCATTCCAATCCCAAAGAAAGGCAATGCCAAAGAATGTTCAAACTACCGCACAATTGCACTCATCTCACACGCCAGCAAAGTAATGCTCAAAGTTCTCCAAGCCAGGCTTCAACTGTACGTGAACTGTGAACTTCCAGATGTTCAAGCCCGTTTTAGAAAAGGCAGAGGAACCAGAGATCAAATTGCCAATATCTGTTGGGTCATCAAAAAAGCAAGATAGTTCCAGAAAAACATCTATTTTCTGCTTTATTGACTATGCCAAAGCCTTTGACTGTGTGGATCACAACTAACTGTGGAAGATGGGAATGCTAGACCACCTGACCTGCCTCCTGAGAAAACTGTATGTAGGTCAGGAAGCAACAGCTAGAACTAGACATGGAACAATGGATTGGTTCCAAATAGGGAAAGGAGTACATCAAGGCTGTATATTGTCACCCTGCTTATTTAACTTATATGCAGAGTACATCATGCGAAATGCCAGGCTGGATGAAGCACAAGCTGGAATCAAGATTGCCAGAAGAAATATCAATAACCTCAGATATGAAGATGACACCACCCTTATGGCAGAAAGTGAAGAGGAACTAAAGAGCTTCTTGATGAAACTGAAAGAAGAGAGTGAAAAAATTGTCTTAAAGCCCAACATTAAGAAAACTAAGATCATGGCATCTAGTCCCAACACCTCATGGCAAATAGATGGGGAAACAATGGAAACAATGACGGACTTAATTTTTTTGGCTCCAAAATCACTGCAGATGGTGACTGCAGCCATGAAATTAACAGACACTCCTTCGAAGAAAAGCAATGACCAACCTAGACAGCATATTAAAAAGCAGAGATAATATTTTGCCAACAAAAGTCCATCTAGTCAAAGCTATGGTTTTTCCAGTAGCCATGTATGGATGTGAGAGTTGGACTATAAAGAAAGCTGAGCACTGAAGAATTGATGCTTTTGAACTGTGGTGTTGGAGAAGACTCTTGAGAGTCTCTTGGACTGAAAGGAGATCCAACCAGTCCATCCTAAAGGAAATCAGTCCTGAATATTCATTGGAAAGACCCATGCTGAAGCTGAAACCCCAATACTTTGGCCACCTGATGTGAAGGATTGACTCATTTGAAAAGATTCTGATGCTTGGAAAGATTGAAGGTGGGAGAAGGGGATGACAGAGGATGAGATGGTTGGATGGCATCACTGACTCGATGGACATGAGTTTGAGCAAGCTTCGAGAGTTGGTGATGGACAGGGAAGCCTGGGGTGCTGCAGTCCATGGAGTTGCAAAGAGTTGGACAGGACTGAGCAACTGAACTGAGCTGAACTCACCCTTTAATATTCTTTTTTGTTGTGGTTTACCGCAGTATATTGAATGTAGTTTCTGTGCTATGCAATAGGACTTTATTGTTTATCCATTTTCTTTATGCTATTTCGCGTTTGCTGATCCCAAGCTCTCAATCTACCCATCTCCCACCCCTCCCCCTTAGCAACCACACGTCTGTTCTCTGTGTCTGTGAGTCTGTTGCTTCGTAGATTAGTTCATTCATGTCATATTTTAGATTCCACATGTAGGTGATGTGTGTTTGTGTGTGTGTGCTCAGTTGTGTCCATCTCTTTGCAACCCCATGGAGCCCACCAGGCTCCTCTGTTCATATAATGTTCCAGGCAAGAATACTGGAGTGGGTGGCCATTGCCTGCTCCAGGGGATCTTCTCCACCCAGGGATCGAACCTGTCTCTTGCATCTCCTGTATTGGCAAGCTGATTTCTTTTTAACCGCTAGTGCCACCTGGGAATAGCTAACTTTCAGTGAATTCTTAATCCGTGCATATGTGCGCTCAGTCTCTCAGTCGTGTCTGACTCTTTGCGACCCTGTCGACTGTAGCCTGCCAGACTCCTCTGTCCATAGGATTTTCCAGGCAAGGATACTGGAGTGGGCTGCCATTCCTTGTCCAGGGGATCTTCCCAACCCAGATATCGAACCCGTGTCTCCTGCATCTCCTCATTGCAGGTGGATTCTTTATCACCGACCCATCAGGGAAGCCCTCATGTAAGTGGTATCACATGGCAACTGTCTTTATCTTTCTGACTTTCACATGGTATGATCATCTCTAGGTCCATCTGTGTTCTCAGCACCCATTCTGATCTCTGAATGATCTCTGATCTCTGATCCCAACCCTGCCAGGCTGGAGCTTTTAACACATGCTATGTGATCTTAAGCTCATGTCTGCCCAGTTTGGGCAGATCAGTGACCTTCTGATGACCAACAGTAGGTCATCAGGGGCTGAGGCCAGCTCTGGAGGCTTCTTTCTCTTCTGCATTTACCTACTGTATAACGTTCTCTTCTGAAGTGTCACCATTCTAAGAAAAAGAAGAAACTTCTCTCTCCTAGGGAAAGGCATTGCTTTATCAATAATATCACAATATTGGACTTCTCTAGTGGTCCACTGGCTAAGATTGCGAGCTCCCAAGTCAGGGGGCCCTGGTTAGATTTCTGCTTGGAGAACTAGATTCCATATGCCACAACTATGATCCTGCATGTTGCAACAAAGAGGGAAGATCCAGTGTGCCGCAATTAAGACCCTGCAGAGTGAAATAAATAAATAAAATATAAAAAACTAGAATAGGTCATGCATTTAACAAATAACACCACAATAAATCATAGTAGGCTCCAGTCATGGAACTGAAGCCAGAAGCTTGTGTTCTTTTATCTTATTTTTAGATTCTGTTAGATACAGCACCATCTCTAATAAAAAGAAAGGCATTCCCTTTAAATCAGATTCTAAATGACTGTTTAGAATCAGTAAAACAGTATTTCAGTATTCACTGAAATGACCAATCTCTTTCCCAAACTTTGATGTGTCTCCTTTTCTCTTCTTGGGCAATTGTGCAAAGTGCATGGATGAGATTTTTTTTTTCTTAAAGAAAAAAAAAAAAAGCTTTTTGTGTTGTTCAGTTCAGTTCAGTCCCTCACCCCATGGACTGAAGCACACCAGGCTTCCCTGTACATCACCCTTTCCTGGAGCTTGCTCAAACTCATGTCCATTGAGTCAGTGATGCCATCCAACCATCTCATCCTCTGTCATCCCCTTCTCCTCCCACCTTCAATCTTTCCCAGCATCAGGGTCTTTTCAAATGAGTCAATCCTTCGCATCAGGTGGCCAAAGTATTGGAGTTTCAGCTTTGCCATCAGTCCTTCCAATGAATATTAGGGACAGATTTCCTTTAGGATAGACTGGTTGGACCTCTTTTCAGTCCAAGGGACTCTCAAGAGTCTTCTCCAAAACCACAGTTCAAAAGCATCAATTCTTTGGTGCTCAGCTTTCTTTATAGTCCAAGTCTCACATCCATTTCTTTTCATATGCCATGTATAAGGGATGTCGCAGAGATCACTTTTTTCTTATTGGTCCTCTGAAAGGTGAGTGATCAGTCTCTTTGGAGCTCCCTGACTGGGGTTTCTGAGTCACAGGACCTGGTTGGGTTTGAAGGGGTGGGGACTCATCACCCTAGGGCACAACAGGCATCAGTTTTGTGAGAAATCAGTGGAAAAGTGAGGATTAATTGCAAAGAAAGTGTAGGGTTAAGGAGACTGCTAGAAGCTTGGGGGCTGGCCTTCAGTTCTGAGGGGACATTTAGACTCTGGTCAGGGTCTTTTGGGTCACTTGTGAAGAGTTCTCTGTCAGCGTGGGAGTGCTGGGGTTGGGAAGCTGCAAAGCAGACCCCAAACCATCAGTGCTCCTGGTCTAGCTGGGGGCTCGTGGACCCTGGGGATGACAAACAGCCTGGAGTGGGTTACCGGTAAAACAGTAAAATGATGTCCTTGATGACGAGCCAGGGGCTGGGAGGAGCCTTCTGAGAGTGTCTGGTGAAGTTGGAGCATAGGTTTCCAAAGGAATGGAGGCTCCAGAAGGCAGAGCAGAGAGGTTTTGAAGGAGGAGGGTGGCTGGCAGAGCGAGGGCAGAGCAGAAAGAGCAGGGGGACTCAGGGGCAGAGTTGGCTGGAGATGCTGGCATTGGGGCGGGCGCAGCCAAGGCGAGCGGTGTGGGATACAAGTCACCTTGAAGATAAACAGGGTACATGCATGAATTGGTTCACTGAGCATGCTCTTCCTGAAGCTTGGATGAAATGACAATTTAAAAGGGGGAGAATGAAAGGGGAGGTGTTGTGTGACCTAGGTGTATCAGTGGGTCCTGACAAGACAGAGGTGGGTGTGCAGGTTGGGCCATTCCAGGAGGCTTTGATGAAGGGTTATGTGCAAAGGTGAGAGAAGGTGCCAGGGGCGGGGCACCATCCTGGAACTAGCAGTGCCTATTGGGGTGTTGCTATCTCCCCTGCACCCCAAGAGGGACAGAGGACAGCAGTGGGCCAGGACCCCTTCTCTAATCTCGGATCTTAGGTCAGTGAAGGCAGGTATCCCGCCAATGGTGACCCCACCCAGGGGAGCAGGGGGAACTCCATAACCTTCCCACCTCCTGCCTGGACTCCCCAGGGCCGGCCCCCCAAATCCCAGGAGCCCATAGCCCCAGGGGAGGTGGTCCTCACTGGCCACCAGGGGTAGAAAGTGGCTCAGGGAAAGGTAGCGGGTGGATCTGGGGAGCAGACTGGGGGCTGAGGGGTTGAAGCAGAGCTGGGCTACTTTTGGGGTGACCCTAACCCACCATCTGGGGCCACTTCCTTGGATATTTTGCACAGGGACAGACAGCTTTGCTTTTTCTTTGTCAAAAGAGCCCTAAAGTAAACAGGCTGCCATCCGCCCCGCTCACCCCTTCGTTCCCTCCATCACTCTGCCCAGGCTGGGGAGGAAGCTGGCATGACGTGACGTTCAAGGTGAAGTGCTGATTCCCCCCCCCCCGCCCCCTGGTTCCATGGTGCCACCTTCCGTCCTCCTCTGTCAGCAGTCAGGGAAGAGCCTGCTGCCCCCGGGATCTGAAGTCCATTCTTGGACTTTCCTTTGCAAAGTGTTCTGAACATGGGACTCGAGAGACACACGTGACAGAAAACGGGAGCTTGTTTGGAGAAGTGAGGTTCTGCCTGGGCTCTTGGAGCTGCAGGAGGGTCCCGTGGAAAAGTTTCTGATGTTCGCAGCCACCCGGCGGCCCGCTGGGGAGAGCCCACCCCGGGAAAGCAAGGAGCGGCTTGCTGGGAGGGGAGCTCTTCTGACATTTCAAAACCCAGTGCGTTTACAGAAACTGATGGGAAATTTTGAACTTTAATCTGCCCTTATGTTGCCTTTGCTGATGTTGCTCAGAAGTGTATTGATTAGATAATTTCTATTTCCAGAAAAGAAACTCACCTTTTGATTAGATCCAAGCTGCGAAAATGATATTCAGAAGGAATGCTCAAAAAAAAAAAAAAGGGAGGAAACCTGGAAATAGGGCGTTAGGGAGAAATCTCCTGTCATCACTCAGCCCCCCTGAGTGGATGCTGTTGTCTTTGTGTGTGACACACACAACCACAAACACACACAAACTGTACCGTACTCGCCACAACACACAGACACATAACTCATAACACACTCACCACACACACACCAACCGTGCACACACAACCACACACACAAACTGTACTGTACTTGCCACACACACACACACACACACACACATACTTCATATCACACTCACCACACACACACACCCCACTACCACTATCACCCCATGTACAACACACGCTACACCACTACACACACACCGTATACCTTACACACACCCACAGCACACGCATCTGTGTCACACACACGCTACACAGCACACAGCGCACCACACACAGCCACCGCCTCCCGCCTGCCTCCCTCCCTGAGTTCGGACTGCTTGACACGAAATTAGATTTTCAACAGAGTAGAAAGATTTCTCTTCCAGAGAGAAGACGCTGGAGGAAGCCATCTGAGCTGCCGCAGATCATAAATTCACAAGTGCCTCGTGCCGCCCGAGCCAGGCGCCCCATTCTGATGGCACTCAAGCGTGAACTGACGCTGTGTTTGTGATGCCTTTGACCTCTACCTCTTCCTCTGGTTTAGCAGCTGAGTGTGTGCGAGTGTGATTTATGAGTGAAATGGTGTGAATGTGTGTGCATTAGAGGGTGTGCATGCCTGCTTGTGTGAATATGTGTGTCTGTGTGAGTGTATGAGTGTGTGTCTGTGTGAGTGTGTATGTGAGGGTGTGTGTGAATGTGTGTGTGTATCTGTGTGAGCGTGTGTAAGGGTGTGTGTCTATGTGAGTGTATGTCTGTGTGAGGTGTGTGTGTCTGTGTGAGAGTATGTGTATGAATGTTTGTGTGTGAGTGTGTGTAACTGTGTGATTGTGTGAGTGTGTGGCCGGATGACAGTGGTGGGGGGAGACAGGAACCACACGTGTGGGAACAGGGCTGAGTACAGTCAGCTTCATGACTGATTTAGTTAAACTCTTTGGTTTCCAGGAATATGTTTGAGTCAATTGGTGCATCCACTTCCGCTTTGACGATCTGTGTTTAAAAGCTCAGAAGGAGCACGATATCAGATTTCCAGATTTACACTCTCCCTGCACCTTCCAGCCCAAACTTTCCTATTCAGACTCTCCACTGCTGCCTTCTGCGTGTGGGGCACAGAGCCCCGACTATCAGTTGTCTTGTGGATGGGGAGCTGTCCGGTCACTGAGGCTGGGGGTTTTCAGTGGGAAGAGTGAGGGGTCACTGCCCACTCCCCTGGTGGACCCCTAAGAGGCTCTCTCTTTCCCTGGAGCTGGTTTGGTGTGATAGGCTTAAGGGATGCTCCTCCAGGCATCCTGGCTCATAGGAGAAGGGCGGTACCCAGGAAAGAGGAAAGGTGAGGGAAACATCTCACCAGTGATTCCCAAACTGGGTGAGCATTAGCATCATCTGAGAGCTTTTTTACAAAGCACATTGCCTGAGCCACTTCGAGGATGCGCTAACTCAGAATTTCCAGAAGTGAGCCCAGCCAGGGTATTTCCAAGCAGCTCCCCCAGGGAGGGTGAGATGAACACTAATCTGTTTTGAGGGTTCTCTGTGGTTTAACCCAGCTCACCAGGGGAGGAAAGCAAGCATTTGGAGCAGGAACTCCATGAGAGGCCCCCTTCCACTCTTTGCCCAGTCACTCCTACCCATTCTGTACATCTCAGTTTATACCTGCCACCTTCTCTCATCCCATAACCTGGGTCAGGGACCCTTTGATCCCATGGCAGTCTGACATTCTTCTATTCTAGTTCCTAACCTTCTGAATTATTACCTTTTTTGTTATTCATGGCTCTCACCGAGCAACAAGAAGGTAAGGATAATGTTTTGTTTGCATTATACTCCTAGAACCTGGCAGAGAGGTAGTCAATAAAGATTTTCTGGGGGGAAAAACCCAAGCACGGAGTGGTAGAAAGGAAGTGGAGGCATAGAAGCCAGGCAGGACAGGGCACATGACTGACACCTGGAAAGCTTCCCTCATTTCCAGGCACTGGCCCACAATAGCATCACTGTAACATGTATCAGTCAGCTATTTCTATAACAATGCTGTGTAACAAACCACCCAGAGCCCAGAAGTTTAGAACAACAGTCATTTACCCTTACACTTGCAGGTTCACTGCAGTGCAGCCAGACTTCAAGTTGAACTCAAGTTCCACATTTCTCCTTCTGGCTTCCAGGCTGAATGGGTCATGAACTTAGGGCACATTCCTCTCCCAGCAGAGATCAGAAGATTCCAGAGAACAAGCCAGACTATGGAAGGATGTTTACAGCTTCTGCTTGCATCACATCTACTGAAATTTCACTGGCCAGAAGAAGTCACGGGGCCAAACTCAATCTGAATGAAGTAAGGTGGTATATTCCATCCAGGAATAGAAAGGGAAAGGGAAAGAATGAACATTTTCTGAACAACAATTCAAACTATCAAACTTAATTCTACTATCTTCAGATTTTGATCTTTTTTTTTCTTAAAAGGGATAACAATGACAATATTTAACATCTGTTGAGTCTTTTAAAAAATTTGTTCACAAATAAAAGACTTCAGTTCAGTTCAGTTGCTCAGTCGTGTTCGATTCTTTGCGACCCCATGGACTGCAGCACACCAGGCCTCCCTGTCCATCACCAACTCCTGGAGTCCACCCAAACTCATGTCCATGGAATCGGTGATGCCATCCAGCTGTCTCATCCTCCATCGTCCGCTTCTCCTCCTGCCCTCTGTCTTTCCCAGCATGAGGGGCTTTTCACATGAGTCAGTGCAGACTTACTTTTTAAAATATTCACTTACATATTTGGCCGCACCGGGTCTTAGTTGTGGTATGCGCAACTTTTGTTGACGCCCGTGGGCTTAGTTGCCCTGCAGCATGTGGGATCTTTTCGTTCCCAGGCCAGGACTCAAACCCACATCCCCTACACTGGAAGGCGGATTCCTAACCACAGGGCCACCAGGGAAGTCCCTGTTGAGTCCTTATTAAATGTCAACCACAGTTCTGTGGACATTTATCTCAATGAATCCCCGTGAGAATCCCAGGCAGTAGGCACAGTGTGTGTGCGATCTGCGTGGGTCACACAGCTGGAAGAAGCAGGGTGTGAACCAGCAGGTCTGACTTCCAATCCCAACTCATCTCACTGCCCGAGAGTCTTCCTGTTCTTTCATTTTCAGACCTGAGTTTGGATAGAGGTTTCGCTTCTTGCCAGGGCTTTAACCTTGGTGGAAATGATTTGAGCAAAGTTATGGAGGGAAAGATGGAGAAAGAGGTTCTGAGGTGGAGGCTGGAGGAGTTGCTGAACGCACGGGCAGAGCTCAGAGCCAAGTTCTCTCGTTTCATTACCTGGTCTTGAGCTAACCCAGAATGAACACACATTTCCAAATGACTAGTGGCCACTTACCAAGAATGTAGCCTGTGGCAGATGGCAGGTACCAGGAGGTTCATTCCAACCTCCTGGTTTTACAGATGAGGAACTGCAGCCTGAGTGAAGGGAAGTAACCCGCCCAGGACATATGGCTCATTAGTGGCAGACCTTGTAATTCCACGGGGAGTGCTCTGTTTTCCTGCTTGCTCGGTGGGAGCCATGAAGGGTGGTACTGGGTACCACTGGCCTGGGAGGGGTTTCTGGTTAATTGATCCTGACAGAACATGCTATTGATTCTGCAGAAGCCATCAAAGCATTTGCATGGTGAAGTCCAACCAAGCAAATAGACTCGAGTGTTCAGCTTACAGCTGCTTGCTTGGCATCCTGGAGGCACTGCTTTGATGAGTTTTACTTAACGTGTAGCCACCTGGCACTTGTACATTCTTGAAAATGATTCAGTGGTGGTGATGTAGATATTAACTGTCAGTTCATGCGTTTTATTTTGACAGTGAGGAAACACGAAACTAATTGAGTGATAGGTTTAGATAGGCAAAATTGCCTAGAAATTTGGTTTATTGATGATATTTTTACATATTTAATAGTTGCTTTTCTCAACAGCTATATCCGAGTGAGATTGTTGGGTTGGTTGTGGTTTATAGTGGCGAGGGGGGAGGTGGTCAGGGAAAATGAAAGGAAGACGTATGCAGAACCTTCACAGACCTGTACCATTCACTTCCCAACCTCAGAAGTGGAGGGTTTTTATTTTTATCTTCCTCTAGCCCTCAGTGGGGACTTCCCTGGGGACTCAGTGGTAAAGAATCCACCTGCCAACGCAAGAGATGCAGGTTTGATCCCTGGGTCGGGAAGACTCTCCTGGAGGAGGAAATGGCAATCCACTCCAGTATTCCTGCCTGGAGAATCCCGTGAACAGAGGAGCCTGGTGGGCTCTACAGTCCATAGTGTCGCCAGGAGTTGAACCTGACTGAGCACGCACACATGTAGCCCTCAGAGGTTCTTCTCTTGTTCTCTGTGGGAGATGGGGCTCACTGTCCTTCCTCTAGATCAGGGATCCCCAACGTCCGGGCTGTGGATCGGCACCTCCTGTCAGATCACCAGCGGTGTTAGGTTAGAAATAAAGTGCACGAAAATTGTAATGCACTTGAATCATCCTGAACCGTCACCCCCACCCCTGAGTCATGAAGAAATTGTCTTCCACGAAATCAGTCCCTGGTGCCCAAAAGGTTGTGGACTACTGCCCGAGTGGTTTAAGAGTTTAGTTTCTGGTTTTAGTTTCGTTTAGGACCAGGGGGAGCTCCATGTCTTTCCTGCATCTGCGCCTTCTCCCTTCCTCCATGCCTGCACCCCTGAGGACGCTAATTTCCAGTCTCCTCCCCACCCCCTGACCATTTTTGTGTGCATTTGCTGGAAGACTGTGTAAAAGAGCCTGCAGTTGGTGCCAACTGCCTTGATGTCTGTACTTGATGTCAAGTAAGCCCATATCTAACCTTTTGTAGTTCCTTAGAGCTGTGGCTGAATTCTTCTTGCCTCTTTATAAGGTCTCAGCCTCCTCTCCTCTCATGTTATGCCACAGGCGAGCAGCTGCTGGTGCCTTACCTTGGAACTCCCTTTCCATCTTTGGATTTCAGGATAGCTGGTTGCTCTGCAACCTCGGATCTCTGATAGATCAACATCGGTTATCACTGACTCTGCTTCCTCTCATCATGACGGTGGGAGTAATGGTTTTTCCAGCTTTCTACATCCCAGATGAAAGCAGAACGCCACATCTCTCCTCCTGTTCAACTTTAGTCTTCCTTTGGGGTTTTCTTCCAAAGACTTCTGAAAAAAGAAATCTTGATTTCTTCCCAAATTTGATGCTGGGGCTAATGGAGGTGCCAGAGTAGTTTCTGTTTTGCAAATCCTCTGAGTCTTTGTGCTGAAGAGAAGGCTTCGTAATTGCCTTTAATTTTTAAATTTATAGCACTTTTAACCATGTAATTAAAGGCTTTTGAATGACCCTAAATTTCTTTCGAGCCCGTCAACTTGACCCATTTTATTGCCTCATCGTGTTGAAATCTGTTTAACAAGCCTCTGAAATTGTCCTCCTCTGGGCCCTTCCCCTATTACCTAAAGCAGCCCTTCTTTTCTTTTCTAAATAGGTCCTGGAAACACAGATATTCGGGGAAACCTAGACCAAAATGAACTGCCTAGAAATCAAAATCCAAGGCGGCCTCGCTGACCCAGCTGTCCCTGAATTCCAAAGCTGTGGCTCTTGTTCTTGAAGAGAAGATCGCTTCTCCTTGCAGGTTCTCTGGGTCACGTTCTCCCTGTTGGTACAGCTCAGGCTGCTTCGTGGCGTCTTTGGGCTGGCAGTCGAGAGGGGAGCGGGGTCTGACCGCTCTAGGGTGCTCACAGCTGCAGTCCATCGCCCTCTGACTCTCTCATAAACACAACCTTCGAGGAGCCTCAGTGAAGTCTCACTTGAATGGCCACAGGAGCCATTTTCAGGACCAACTCTTGGGGTGGCAATTAATTTATGGTTAATTAGCTTTGGGGTTAAGCTTAGTCTTGGCAGTGATGCCTGACATTTACAGAGGAGTAAGGGAGGGAAGAGGAAGCGGGCTTACCCAGACAAATGACAGAAACAGCTGGAGGAGGAGCAAAGGCAAATAGGAAGAATTTATGCAGGCAAATTTTGTATCATGACTTCTGTATGAGGGTGCTTCTCTTAGATTAATGCCCATGGTTAGAATAAAGTGGCAAAGCAAACTTCTTTTGTTTGACTAAGGGTGCTAGTTTTACTGAGTTTTTAAAGAGCCGAGCAGGGCTCTTTATCAAGGAGGGAGACTTGTTAATACCACCATTCATTATCGTGGTGCCTCCTCCTGGAGGTGGGGATGAACAGTGCCATGCAATGACTGACTCGTGAAGACCCTACCGTGGCCTGGTAGTTCTGGACCTGGCATGCGGTCCAGGGCCCAGAGGGACATCTGTAGCACTCACCTCCAGCTCTGGAAGGGTGCACAGGCTAAGAAGCCAGCCTGAGGCATGGAGAGATGACAGCTAAGCCATTCAGGGCCTGGAAATCCCCAGGCAGAGACATCTTTTCACTCCCTCATCTGATATTAATGGTGAGTGAGGAGCTCATCATCAAACCTAGACAGTGTATTAAAAAGCAGAGACACCTTTGCTGACAAAGGTCAGTCTAGTCCAGGCTGCAGTTTTCTCAGTGGTCATGTACGGATGTGAGAGGTGGACCATAAAGAAGGCCGAGCGCCCAAGAATTGATGGTTTTTAACTGTGGTGCTGGAGAACTCTTGAGAGTCCCTTGGACAGCAAAGAGATCAAACCAGTCAATCCTAAAGAAAATCAACCCTGATTATTCATTGGAAGGACTGATGCTGAAGCTGAAGCTCTAATACTTTGGCCACCTGATGCGAAGAACAGACTCATTGGAAAAGACCCTGATGCTGGGAAAGATTGAACGTAAGAGGAGAAGGGGATGACAGAGGATGAGATGGTTGGACGGCATCACTAACTCAATGGACAATGAATTTGAGTAAACTCCAGGAGTTGGTGATGGACAGGGAGGCCTGGCATGGTACAGTTTATGGGGTTGCAGAACGCTGGACACCACTGAGTGACTGAACAACAGTGTGGAGATCATTGTAAGAATGTCTTGGGTGTAGGTTGGAAAACTATAGTCAGGGCCCACATCTGGCCCACCACCAGACTTTATAAATAAAGTTTTATTGGAACACAGCTCATTTGCTCATTTGTTTAAGGCTATTTTTGTGTTACAGTGGCAGAGGTGAGTTATGACAGAGACTGTTTGGTCTGCAGAGAAAGTCTGCCAGTTCCTGCCCTCCCTCGCAGAAGTGGCAAAACACGGTGATGCCCGGAGGTGGAGATCCACCCAGGATGCACTGAACATGTTGCCTTTGTCCTTAAGACTTTCAAAAAAAAAAAAGAGGGGGAGCAGCCACTGGCTTCAGCATGAAAAAGCATCTTCACCCCCACCAGAGTCCAGAGGGGATCTTGATATGCTGTGTTGACAGGATAATCTTAAGCCATCAAGAGAGTGATTTGGTCTTTTATTGAGTTGTTTTTTAAAAATTTATTTAATGGGAGGCTAATTACAATATTGTAGTGGTTTTTGCCATACATTGACATGAATCAGCCATGAGCGGACATGTGTTCCCCATTCTGAACCTATTGAGTTGTTTTAAGTTTTTTTTCTTACTCTCTGGCTGGGAGCATTGATTCTTGCGGCTGTCACTTACACCTGCCTCGAATACCCTAACCCTCTGTTAGATGGTTAGTTCGATGCTTCTAACCACAGAGGTAAAAAAAAAAAAAAAAAAGAAAGAAAATACGCCTTTGTGTGTGGAGTCTGTCCAAAGTAAGTGGGAAATGGCTGCTTCTAACTGATTTATTCCAGGGCCCCCAGGGAGGGTACTGACGGAGGGAGACCCTCCTTTTGTCTCTCTTCTCACCATCTGATGGGGGAGCCGGTCACTTACCTGTCCCCCAAGGAGGGTTTGAACAGACTGAGGAGCGGGCTCTGACGGAAGGGAGCCCGGGTCCTACCTGAGCGTGTGACTCAGCTCCAGGCCTCACGGGGACGGCTTCGTGGGGAAGGAGGAGTTGCCCCGGGGAGGAGGCAGGGGTGGACCCTGATGAGGAGGGGTCCACGGAGGCTGCCAGGCTGCAGGGGGAGCCCTGGGAGGCGAGGTGGGGGAGGTGAGCCCTGGAGACTTGGAGGGCAGCTGAGACCCTTGAATGGTCTTGGGGTGAGTCTCAGTGGAGCTGGTGGGCAGGGAGAATGACGGAATTCAACCTGCCATTTCCCCAGAAGGCTCAGAGGAAAGAAGGAGCCAGTGAGGACCTCAGTGTTTCAGACAGGGCGCTCAGATTCTTGGAGGCCCTGAGACCAGGCTTGGGCCGGGGGAGGCCCTCCCTGGTCACGGGAACTTTCTTGCTAGCACCCAGAGGCCGAGAGAAGCTGCTGGGAAAATGCTGAACCTGAAATGAAGAAGTACCAAGTGTCTGAGCCCCCTCGCCCCCCGTCCCCATCCCAAGAACTCCTTTGACCAGGAGACTTGTGCTGGGCCGGTTACATGCAGCACCAGGCAGGATGCAAGAGGGGCTGGATATCCAGACAGACGTAGCTCCTCCTGGTGCATGTACCAGAGCCCCTCCCTCTCGGCTTCCAATAGGCCAGACTGAATTTATAAGTCGGTTCTTCTTTTTGCAAAGCAAACAGCCACCATCTCTAGACTGCATTAGTGTTGTTGCGTTTCCAAGAACACAGGTAAGCAGATAGCAAAGTGCTTGAGCATCACTCTCTGGCTACCTGGACGGTACCATAAACGGCCTAATCAGGGCTCATTCACTATCCTTCACTAATGTTCAGTATCTGGCTTTCAACTTCGCATCGTTACAAACTCTATTTTGCCAGTTTTCCCCTTTTCTGTAGATCTGCACCTGTCCACCTGGGGCTGCTGTCACTGAGCACAGATTCTTGAAGGTGTGCTCACTAATGTGTGTGAGCACACGCATGGAACACATCTGCCAGATTTCAGGAGAAACAGGCCTTTAAGTGCTAGAGACAGCTTGACCTCAAGAAAAGGCATGGAAAAGGTGGTTTCCCGGGAGCCTGCAGTCAGCACAGAGGAAGCTGGTTGATCTCAGAAAGGTGGTCTGAGTCACTGCCTCTCAGAGGTGGCCTTGCCAGACGAGTCCTTATGGTCTGAGCTTGTGCAAGCTAGCGTCTGCCGTGGCAGTGTTTTGCTCTGGCTGCCATGAGAAAGTGGCACAGAGAGCG
This sequence comes from Redunca redunca, assembly GCA_006410935.1. Taxonomy (NCBI): domain Eukaryota; kingdom Metazoa; phylum Chordata; class Mammalia; order Artiodactyla; family Bovidae; genus Redunca; species Redunca redunca. Next base: position 270,527 of record SJYQ01003924.1, on the reverse strand, counting down.
CGGCTGATGCAACAGATGTTTATTCTCTCATGACTCTGGAGGCTGGGAGTCCAGATCAAGGTTCTAACAGGGTAGGTTTCCTCTGAGGCCTCTCTCCTCGGCTTGGGGACGGCTGACTTCCTCCTGTGTTTTCACGTGGTCTTTCCTGCATGTGTCCATGTCCTGGTCTGCTCTTCTCATAGGAAGCTGGTGATAGTGGACTAGGTCCCACCCCAGTGACCTCATTTTAACTTAGTTACCTCCTCACAGACCCTGTCTCCACATGCTTGTGCTGAGACACTGGGGGCTAGTTCTTCAACACAGGAGTTGTTGAGGGGAGACAGTTCAGTGTGTAATGTGGTCAAATCTAGGAGGCCAAGAGTGTTTGCTTCTAAGAGTCTCTCTCTTTTCCTTAAGGAAACATTGGTTGCCATTAATGACCCACCCCTCACACACACGGGCGTATTTCTGCTCATTGCATGCCAATTACAGCAAGGCCCAGCCTTCCTGAGGTTTCTCTTGGTTGGTCTTCTGGATGTTCTCAAGCTTTCCTGTCCCACACTGGCCACCCGTCAGCTGGGTCCCTCAGATGGCCAATCACACCCATTAGGTGAGAGTTTTGCTACTTAAGCTGAGAGAGGCTTTATGTGCAAACTCTCTGGGAGTCCCTTTCCTGCAGCCACCCTCCACACACTGCCAACAGGTGTGACTGTGTTTCCAGTCAGTAAGACAAAAAAAATGTAAAGAATGGTTGGGCCAGGGCCATGGAAATCACAGGGAGAGAGACTTGGACAAAGGAAACATCTACTTCTGTGGGTGACATGCTGTTGGAAGAAATCCCCAAATATGCTGACATCCTGGAGCCGTGGACTGACTCTGACGAGATAAAGTCTGATTGGGATAATCGTGCAGCCTGGTTCTTGCCTTAAGACAAGTTGGCTGGAACCCCCAAGGTGGAGAAGAAGTTGCACGGTGGCAGGGACATGAGGCAGAGACTTTTGTTGACAGGGAGTTTGCTGGGAGGCAGCCATGCGCACCCAGAGCTAGTGCGAGCTTAGACCCTGCGATGGTGGCGCTTATCTAAACGAGGGAGGAAACAGTCTCATTTTTCTTGAAAGAGCTCGGAGTACTCCACGGCCAGTTCTTTCAGAAGCGGCCACCACATATGAAGGCGGTGATAGCAAAATGGAATGATGTCCTGGGAAACCTGCCACCTAAGGTGACAGAGGTGTTACTGAGAGAGGACTTGGGGCGGGACGAGTGTGATGGACTAGAGTATTTGCAATGCAGTCGTATCCAAGACAGATGGGACTCGCTCTGTGTGGATGTGACATGAAGACCACTGGCTGGGGCTTAATGGGGAGTTCTGTTATTTACCGAGATAGTATCTAACAGACACATCAGAGGGGTGACATGTTTGAACAGAAGCTGGCCCTGGAGAGAAACTTGGAGGAGATGCTGTAGACGAGAGTTAATGGAAAACAATATGGAAGAATAAATCCAAAGTACATCAATAACTACAGCAAACACGAACGCATGAGTGCAACCGTTAGAAGATGCACAATCCAGGGGCTCCCCTGGCGGCCCAGGGGCTAAGACTCTATGCTCCCAATGCAGGGGCACAGGTTTGATCCCTGGTCAGAGAACTAAGATCCTGCGTGCTGCATGATGAGGCCTGAAAAAAGTCTGTCAGAAGATGTATAATCCAAACCATATCTTGTTTACAAGAGTAAAATGTAAGATCACACAAAAAGGTACCCTGGATAAAATTAATAGAAAGAAGCTAGTTGCTTGCAGCTAGAAAGTAGCAATATTAATATTAATATCTATATGGTTCAAAGTTACATTTATTTCTGTATTTAAATTCTCTTTATGGCCTGTATCGTTACCTGACATTTTCTCCCTTCCTCTACTCCATGCTTTGGGCTTCCCAGGTAGCTCAGTGGTAAAGAATTCACCTGTCAATGCAGGAGACACAAGAGAGGTAAGTTCGATCCCTGGGTTGTGAAGATCGCCTGGAGAGGAAAATGGCCACCCACTCCAGTATTCTTGCCTGGGAAATCCCATGGAGAGAGGAGTCTGGCAGCTTACAGTCCATGAGGTTGCAAAGAGATGGGCACGACTGAGCTACTGCGCACAGTACGCTAGTCCATGTCAGACTGTGAATTTATGAGAACGGGAACCATTTTTATCCTGTTTCTTGCACCTTGAACATTTCTTAGACCACTGAAAAGACTCAATAGGTATTTATCAAATGAAATAAAGGCTCTTAATTTCTTTCCTTTTTCGGACACTGACTTTCCAGCATGCAGGGTGTGTGAACCAGGCTTTGTTCTGGTTAACTATTTCTGCAAACAGACCACCCCAATACTTAGTGGCTTAAATACCAACTAGTTATTATCTTCCATGGTTCTGCTGGGTGGGCTGGGCTCATCTGAGCAGTTCTTATATGGGCTGTTTCATGCAGCTGTGGTCTGCATGGCGGGGGCTACCATTATTTCAAGGCTCCACTGGACCTGACATCCAAGATGTGGCGCACTTGCGTGCCTGGTGGTCGATGCTGATTGTCAGCTGGGAGCTCAGCGGGGTCTGTTGACCACAGCGTCTATGTACAGCCTCCTTGTGTGGCTTGGGCTTCTTCCAGTCAGGTGACTGGAACCCAACAGCAAGTGCAGTAAAGATCAGAAGTGGAAGCTGCCCCTGTCGACTACAAACTGGTGCTTGCCAAGGGCGTTTGCTGTCCGCCTCTGCGGAGACTGACCCCTGTGCTGCTGCTGACATTTCCCATGCCCTGAAGCCTGTTCCGGGTGGAGAGTGAGGCACTCTGTGCTCCAGGGAAATTGGTGGAAAGGGTCTTTAGATAGTTAGATATTTTCAGGAACTGATTTCATGATCCCAGTCCTGCATCTCTTCATATTTAGAAACTCACTAAATCCTTCCATGATGACATCAGCTCCTTGTGACCAGCAGGAAGAAAGAAGAAAGAAAAGAAAGTCACTCAGTCGTGTCCAACTCTTTGCGACCCCATGGACTGTAGGCTACCAGGCTCCTCCATCCATGACTAGCAGAAAGCCTTTTGTAAAGTCAGACCTTGATTGCACTGAACTCCCCCTTTCACCAAAATCTTGTATATTGACCTTCCCCCAGTATGTCTTTGGAGCAGTCTCTCAGAGCTATCTGAGGTGGTGTCTCCTGGGCTGCAGCCCTCATTCTGCCCCAAATAAAACTTAACTCGCAACTCTCACGTTGTCCATCTTTTTAGCCGACAAGTCTCTCAAGGCTTGAGCTAGAGAAAGGCACATCAGCACTTTGTCACAATCTACTTGGGCAGTCATGGATTCTGCCTAGATATATGGGAGGGGACATAGATCTGATTTTCATTCCCTATCTCAGTGGGAAAAGTGTCCAAAAATCTGTGGTCATCTCTAATCTACCGCAGACCTTCAAACCAGGGAGATTGCTTCATCTCTACAAATGACAGTGCTTGACATGACAGACAAGATTTCCTGAGTCTGAGGCATCTCTTTTCTCAGGGAAGGGCAATTCCATCATGGAAAGAAGAGCATGCTTTTCTGGAATGTGTGCAGGATGTGTGGGCTGGACGAGATGCCCCCCCAAGACCCTTCTCCAGTGCTGACATTCTGGGATGAAACCCCAGTGGCAGACCGGGTGGGGGGAAGGCATCAGGACTCAGTGAAGCCTCAGAGGGCTGTGGGTTTCACAGAGGGTAAGAAGCTGAGGTCTACCACTCGGAGTTACTCACTTCTTCCTTTCTCCCTTCACACCAGTTCAGCCCTCCTGTCTAGAGCCACCCATCTGAAACTCAATGCTGGAAACAGCGCTTTAAGGACCCATCATCCCAAGACACATTGCCACTTTGTCACAATCTGCTGGGCAGTCATGGAGTGTTACCTGTCTTGGGGATGGTAACACCTCAGAAAGTTGTACAAACACTGACCCTGATTTGTTAAAAAGTATCGGTGAGCTTTCAATACTTTGGTTTAGGATTTATTTTTAGATAGTGGATTCATTTTAGAAATTGCTAGTTAATTTCTTTGGCTTTCTCAGCTCTTCTCAGAATTACTAGCAGTGTGTCTATCCTTAGGCAAGTTACTTGACATCTCTGTACCTTATTTTCTCATTTGAAAAGAGAAGTATAATACTAGTGTATATTTCATAGGGTCATCATGGAGTTTAAATGAGCTGATATGCTGGGCTCTCCTTTAAGATTTTACAAGGCAGGGCTCAATAAATTCTAACTATAGTTATCTTTCTTTCAAACACAAAACTTAATAGCTGCATAATAACCCACTTCTGAATGTTCTATAAATTATTTTACCCATCTGTGAATTTTGTGTTTCTGTATCTTTGCCACTGTTAAAATGATATCATGAATGTCTTTATGGGTAAATCTTTGTGCCGACCACTTAGACAACATTCCTAGAATTGGAATTTTTTAGACACTTTTTTTTAATGCATAGTGGGAGTTAAATAAAGTTCAAAGTAGTCAAGTGAAAGGGTGTTTGAGTTCCACAGGAATGGCACCTCAGTTTACATCGGAAAATATATTCATCACCATCAACAAAACAGAATACTACTGAGGTTGATACTCAGATCTGCCCTGAACATTCATTCACAGCCCCTCTAACTCTGCAAGGGATCATTAGATTTCTCACTTGCTATTTTCCAAAATAAGTTTTTTTTTTTATTTATTCAGTTATTTTTCCAGATGGTCCTTTATCCCATTCATCTACAACTTAGCCTGGCTTATACCAAATTAATTCATAGGTCAACCTAACACAATGTTAATATTTTTAAAAAGGTTTTAATTTATTGAATTCTTTGTCGCTGAGCCTCCGGGCTTCCCAGGTGGCTCCATGGTCAAGAATCTGCCTGCAGTGCAGGAGATGGAGGAGAGGCAGATTCAGACCCTGGGTGGAGAAGATCCCCTGGAGGAGGGCATGGCAACCGATTCCAGCATTCTTGCCTGGAGGACCCCATGGACTGAGGAGCCTGGTGGGCTGCGGTCCACGGGTCGGGCATGAGTGAAGCGGCTGAGCACAGCAGCCCCCTTAGTTCTGACCGCGCTGGGTCTTGGCTGCTGCGCAGGTTTTTCTCTGGCTGCGGAGCGCGGGGTCTCCTCTCCGGCTGCAGCGCACGAACTTCTCACTGCAGGGCTCCCCTTGCTGTGGAGCAGGGGCTCTGGGCGCGCGGGCCCGGGCAGCTGTGGCGCGTGGGCTCAGTAGCTGCAGTTCCCGGGCTCTGGAGCTCAGGCTCAGTGGTTGTGGCTCCCGGGCTTAGTTGCTCCGCTGCCACATGGGATCTTCCCCGACCAGGGACAGAATCCCTGTCTCCTACATTGGCAGGTGGATTCTTTGCCACTGAGCCACCAGGGAAACCCATGTTAGTACTTTTAATTGGTCTTGATATGTAACAACTTTTTTATTCCAGTGGGAAAGATGAGTTGTGTGTATCAGTTATGAATGGGAGCAGAGTGCGGGTTCTTCAGAGAACCAGTCCCTAGGACATCTCACGTGATCGGTGGATGTAAGGTTTCACCCAGATCTCCTTGATTTCACATTCACTGAGTAACTCCTGTGACCTGACCCTGCCAGTCATCTGGCCCCTCATGCAATCTCTTCCCCGCTAAAGTAGCACTTGCCTCTCTGTCCGTCTACAAGGGTCTCCTTCCTCTACCTGGAGATCATTGCCCCCTCTGGCCTTTCCATTCTCTGTGTCCTCTGCCTGGAACGGGCTCTCTGGCTCTTCCATACCCAGTTCACTCACCTCCTTCTGAGTTCAACCCGAATATCACCACCTCAGAGAGGCCCTCCCTGACTACCCCCTGAAGCAGCCCCTCCACAGCCCCTGGGTGGGGGCAGGGGTCACTCTGCTTCTCTTCAAGGGTTTTCAGGAAATAAGTGGAAACACTCTTGCTTTCTGTCGATCTTCCCCTGTAGGCTGTGAGCTCACAGTGGCAGGGACCCGCAGGGGCAGGGACCCGTCTGTTTGGTCCGTGGCCCATGGCAGTGAGCACTGGTGGAGGGGATGGATGTGCCCTGGCGAGTCGCTGCAGAGCGCAGTGCTCTGAAGATGCCTGTGGAGTTTCCTGTGGCTGGGTTCTGACAAATGACAGAAAGCGGAGTGGCTTCAAACAACACAGATTTATTATTCTATGTTGCTGCTGCCCAGAAGTCTGAAAGTGGGTCTCATGGCAGAGTCGTGTCTGCCTGGGGGCTGAGGCTGGGATTCTTTCCTTGTCTTTTCCAGCTCACACTCCCTTCCAGCAGGTGCCTCAGTGGAGGACCCGCGTCTGTTGTCACCCTAACCTGAAATCCATGTTATGGTTGGTTCTTTCCTCTCTCTCATCCATCTTTCCCTGCTCATCCTGAGCAGCCTTGTCCATGTGTGGGGAGGGAGAGGGCTGGGTTACTGTGCAGAAATGTCAGCGGTCTCTATTAAGCATGCACTGTCCCAAGGGACTATTCCCTGCCATTCAGTGAGTTCCCACGAGGACAAACGCATCTCCCCTGGGAGCCAGCCAGCTGTGGATTTTGCTTTCCGGAGACCCGAGGGTCCTCTTGGCTGCAGAGCAACACCCAGGCTTTCAGTCCATTTTCAGGCTTCATTAATGCTGCTGATTGTTCACCTGGGCGAAGGGTGGGCCGTAGGCAACCTGGCAGGCTGATAGCTGTCCTGCTTCTCCATGCCTTACTTGGGAGGGCTGTCCCAGGCTGAGCGGTCCACCTCAGGCAGTCTCTCTGTGTGTGACTTAAGCAGCAACAAGAAAGAAAGATGACCACATGCCTAGGTTTTAGTTTATATCACAGATGACGAAATATATCACTGATAGCTTGGAGAACATGAAAGCCAGCAAGAAAAGCAGCAGGAAAATGTCTGCTTGTTTATGGGAAATTTACAAAGAGTAAATATAACAAAGAGTTGGTCGTGGTTGCCTTGCCAACACGTACACTGGGGGAGGGGCCCATATTTCTTTTCATCAAAACCTTTACCACTGTCAACATACAATGTAATTTACTTCTTTTTCCTCGTCCCCTTTCCCTTCTTCTCCTCTTCTTCCTCTCCCTGTTCCCTCCTCCCCCTCCTCCTCTTCCTCCATCAGCGTAGACAGTATATGGTGGATACTCAATAAGTACTTGTGGAGTGAATAAATGCTGGTGGGGGAGTTTCTCAGGAAACACCACACGACACTGATTCACAGGCAGTGAAGTCCTTACCACCTTTCTGATTCTGTAAATTTGTGGCTTGTTCCAGAAAGAAGTGAGATAGGAATATAAGGAAAAAAGGAGTCCTCATTAAGAAATTACATTAAACACAGCTTCGTAGTGTGAGCTAATCTATTGCATGGACGGACTGATCCATTTTCCTGTCACTAAGGTCTTCTGCTGTGCAGTGGGCAGTATGCACCCCGTAGTTGCTCCAGTTTGGCCTCAGGGTTCATTTCCACACAGCTGTCGTTAACCTCCCAGGAAGTAGCCTTTACTTGTTGCTGTTGTTCAGTCAGTAAGTCCTGTCTGATGCTTTGTGACCCCATGGACTGCAGCACACCAGGCTTCCCTGTCTTCATTATCTCCCGCAATTTGCTCAAACACACCCACTGAGTTGGTGATGCCATCCAACCATCTCATCCTCTGTCGTCCCCTTCTCCTCCCACCTTCAATCTTTCCCAGCATCCGGGTCTTTTCAAATGAGTCAGTTCTTCACATCAGGTGGCCAAAGAATTGGAGCTTCAGCTTCAGCATCAGTCCTTCCAATGAATGAATATTCAGGGTTGATTTCCTTAAGGATTGATGATCCTTTAGTTGCTATGATATTATTTCAGTGATAAAATCAGACAGCCCCTCACTTTGACTTCTGATAATTGGCTCAGATGCAATTCTTCTGCTGCTTCTAATCTTAAAACTCTTCCACGGAGTTTGGCCTTTCAAGAGTTGGACTGAATAACAACAACAGCAACAACATTTTAAAATTCTAGTAGTTCATTTCTCTTTTCAAACCTGGCCTTTTTAATTTCTAGAGGCTTGCTCTTTTCGTGTGATTTCGACTCCTCTTGTTTGTAGTTTCTGCTGTCTGATGTAGGATATTTAATGCTCGTCTGCTGAATTTCCATCAAAGTTGAGTGTTTTATAAGATTTTATTTCAAGTTCATTGCCAGGGTATTTTCTTCCTCAGTGGAATCCATGGGTTTCCTGCTTAACTCAACCAGCACCTCAGCTGGGCTTTTGTTCCTGTACAATGTTTTGCGTTTTCTCCCACTAACTTCTCAGCTTAAAGGTTCCTCTAACTATGGCATCAAATGAAGAAGGCTAAGGAAGGCATTTTTCCCCTCTCAGAGTCTAGCCAGTCATCTACTTCCTGTCCTTTCCTTGGGGTAGCTAGGACATTTTTTCCCAGCCACTACATTAAGGGTCCTGACTTTGTATGTGCATCTCAGACTCCTGAGATTTCACTCCTGCAAAGCCTCCTGCAAAACTTGTCCTGTGCTTCCTGGTTTCTGCGACTCCCCTCTCCTGCTCCAGTGCTGGGCAGGGCAGTTCACACGCCTACCACATGGCTTCTGGTTCATGCACTATTTTTTTCTTTTTAGCTGTATTTCCCCACATTTCTAGTAGGAGGGTTTTCACATTGATTTTGTTGTCTACCTTACAAGTGTTTTTAGTTCATTGTCCACGTCATCTCTCTCTGAACTGGGGCAGTCACCAGGGAAGGTGCAATGTGGGACTTCACAAAAGCTTTTTTTCTTACTGTTGACGCTTTTGTTATGTGGCTCAGACAGTAAAGACTCTGCCTGCAATTCAGGAGACCTGGGTTCGATCCCTGGGTTGGGAAGATCCCCTGGAGGACAAAATGGCAACCCGCTCCAGTACTCTGGCCTGGAGAATCCCATGGACAGAGGAACCTGGTGGACTGTCTTCCGTGGTGTCACAGAATCGGACATGGCTGAGCACGCATGCACACATATGAAGCCTGACATTGTCTTGTGGTCACTTACTCTTACCACAGCTGCGGTCCTCGGCTGAGCCTGCGTTTGCCCACTGCTCCAGGGAACAATTGGCAATGTCAGGAGACTGTTTTGGTGCCACGACTGGGGGCTGTTCCTGGTATCTAGTGAGCAGAGCCCAGGGATGCTGTTAGCACATCTCATGTTGCCCAGGACAGCAAAGAGGGCTCTGCCCCCGTGCTGATTGTGTTGTGATGGAGAAACCCTGTCCTTCAAGAGCAGCACTGTCTTCAGTTCAGCTCAGCCTCTCAGTCGTCTTTGACTCTTTGCGACCCCATGGACGGCAGCACGCCAGGCCTCCCTGTCCATCACCATCTCCCGGAGTTCACCCAAATTCATGTCCATCCAGTCGGTGGTGCCATCCAGCCATCTCATCCTCTGTCGTCCCCTTCTCCTCCTGCCCCCAATCCCTCCCAGCATCCGGGTCTTTTCCAGGTACTTTCTTAATTAAGTATCAGTGATCACTGCGTGGTTACTCTCTGCTCCATCCCCCCCATCCCCCCCCACACCCTTCTCTGCTCTGCAACCAGGAGGCTCACTCCTACAGTCTGCACTGCTGTCTTCCCTGTCGGCTGGCTTCCCACTGGCTTTGGCGTTCGGGAGGCAGTAGCTGACAGCTGGAGCAGAGAGAGGGAGCTGGGTGGGTCCCTGCCTCTCCTGCTCTACTCTGGGCTGCCTTCCTCTGGCAGACGCTGGATCCCTGTATGACTCTGGTTCCTTGCAGGCAGCCCCATCCCCATGCGTGCCACTCTCACTGGGCCTTTGTTGGGCCATTTCTCCCCTCCCTGCTGGGCTCTGGGAGCCACAGCATCCTCCGAGTGTCCGCTTATCCTGCCCACAGCTCTTCTTTCTTTCCCCTGGAAACATCTAAGTTGGATTCTGTGTCCTGCCAGGATGCTGGCTGGTACAGCCACTGTGGTTTCATTCACTGTAGGGCATGATAACCTTGTTCAATGCACCAGATTGCCTTTCATCTCTGCCTTGCGTCCAAGATCCATTAGGCCCATGTGGACCCATAATCACGAATATGGTGACGTCTCTCTCCTTACAATACAGTGATGTGGAGTAAACATCTCTCAGAAAGAGGTCTTAACCAGGTTTCTATTTATATGACAAGCTAGGGAAATGATGCTGAAAGCAAACAGGAATTGACTTGTGGGGGTTGGCACCGAGATCCTGAGATGGGGACCCCTGCCTTTGTGAGATTTCTCTCAGTTGTATCGGACTCTGCAACCCCATGGACTGTAGCCCACCAGGCTCCTCTGTCCATGGAATTCTCCAGGCAAGAATACTGGAGTGGGTTTCCATCCCCTTCCCCAAGGGATCGTCCCAACCCAGGGATCAAACCCAGGTCTCCGGCACTGCAGGCAGATTCTGTGCCGACTGAGGGACCAGGGAAGCGCTTCCAAATCGTATGCGTTTAGACACTTACCCCGCAGGTACAGGCTCTTGTCGTGTTTGCCTTCTCCCTGTTCTTGTTCGTTTCTTCCCTCTCCTGGGAATACTGCTGCCTGCAAAGGCTTGGGCTCTGTGTGCTGTGCCTCCTTGAGGGTTACTGCGCTTTCACCATCCACCTCTCCTGGAAGAAAGGCTGACATTGAGCTAGAGAAGAGCCATGCCTTTATCCCAACCTTCTCTCGGAGGGTAGTTATATGTTCCTTTGACTTGGAGATTGGTGGGACCTCACTAGCGTGGTCCTGAGAAACAGAGGAATTTGACACCTGGGAGCTGGGTGATTGCTGTATTCTGAAAGACCCAGGCTCTTTTTTAATGAGCTCTGGGCAAAGATCCCAGAGCCTTTGCAGGAGAGGCTGAGCTCCTCTCTGGGTGTGACCTGGAGACCTTGCAGAGTGGCTCCTCTACTTCCTCTGCAGGCCCCCCCCCACCGCCCCCGCCCATTATGATATTTACAAAGAGGAACCATGGGATAATTATATGAGAGCCAGGAGGAGAGGGGCGCATTCCGGGTGGGCGGGTGCCAAGCAAGCATGGTGAATCCCGTGGTGATGCTTCAGACTTGGGCCTCTGAGTCAGGAGGGAAAGAGCATGTGTGGTGGTTTTCACGTGGGGCTTGTGTGTCTTGAGTCCCATAGTGATTGCTTTAGCCGCAGCGAGCTAAGGGCTGTGGACGTGCGCTGTCCTGTCCTGCCCCCAGAGACCAACCATGTTCAGCTTCTTTAGAGGTTTCTGGGCCACCTTAGGTCTTTGGGTCTCCTCCACGGCTGTCTGTGGAGGGCGTGGCCTGAGTTTTCCTGGGCTCAGGTTTAGGTCATGGTCANGCTCCTAGTTCTGCAGAACAGTGGTCTGGGAGAGGCAGGGCTGGTCCTCTGCTCAGGGTCTTGGACAGCAGAAATCAGGATGCTGTTAGGGCTGAGCTCCTCTCCGAAGGTTCTGGACAAGACTCGACCTCTGGGATCATTCAGGTTGGTGCCTGAATTTGGCTCCTTGTGATTGTGGAACTGAGATCCCCGTTTCCTCGATGCTGATTTCTGCTTCTGGAAGTTGTCCCCATTCTTCCTCAGATGGCCTCCTCTTCATCTTCCAAGCCAGCCACAAATCTCTCTCATGTTTTACCTCTTCCTCCCAGAAAGAGCCGAATGCCTTCTTTTAAAAACGGTTTTATTGATATATAACTCACATACTATTTGGTGTATAATTTAGTAGTTTTAATATACTCACACAATTGTGTGACATGGGCTGATTTTAGAACATTTTTATCACCCTCCCCAACCAAAGACACCTCCTACTTCATTATCAGTCACTCCTCATTTCCCCCGAGTTCCAACTAGTCAGCTTTCCATTTCTAAGCATTTGTCTCTTCTGGACATTTTGTGTAAAGGGAGTTATGTTAGACGTGGTCTCTTGTGATTGCTTTCTCTCACTTACCATAAAAAAGCTCACCTGTGCTGTCCCGTCCGTCAGTATGTCACTCTTTTTTGTGGCTGAATAATATTCCATTGTAAGGATATACCACATTTTATTAATCTATTAGTTGATGGACCTTTGAGTTGTTTCTACTCTGGGGCTGTTATGAGTAACCTGTGTACAAGTTTTTGTGTGGACTTATGTTTGCATGTCTTTCATATATACTTAGGAATGGAATTGCTGAATCAAATGGAAACTCTCTGTTGAACTTAATAAAAAAATTTCCAAACTGTTTTCACAGCAGCTGCACCACTTTATATTCTCCTCAACAACGTATAAGGGTTCCAATTTCCCCACATCTTTACCAACAGTTGTTATTATCTGTCATTTTTGATTGCAGACATTTAGTGGATGTGAAGTGGTATTTCATTTTTGATATGCTTTTCCTTATTGACTAATAGTACTTTTCATGTGCTGACTGGTCATTTGTATAGCTTTTTTGGAGACTTGTCTATTCAAATTCTTTGTCCATTTAAAAATTGAATTTTTATTGAGTTGTAAGGGTTCTTTGTATGTTGTATATACTAGACCCTTACCATATACTTGATTTTCAGATATTTTTTCATAGTCTGTGGACTGTTTTTTCCTTCTTGATAGCATCCTTTGGAGTATGCAAATTTTTAATTTTGGCAAAATCCAGTTTATCTGTTTTTTTCTCCCTTTGGTTCCCTTTGCTTTTTATGTTCTATCTAAGAAGATTTGGCCTAGCTGAAAGTCACACAGATTTACTCTTACACTTTCTTCTATGTGTTTTATCGCTTTAGCTCTTACACTAAAGTCTGTGATTCATTTTGAGCTCATTTTTGCATGTGTTATGAGATAGGAGTCTGACTTCATGCTTTTGCATGCAGATACCCATGGTCCTAGCACCATTTGTAGCAAAGACCACTCTTTACCTGTTGTGTTGTCTTGGCACCTTTGCAAAAATCAGTGGGCCATAGATGTATGATCTTTATGTTTATCTTTATGCCAGTACTGCTTTGATTGCTATTACTTTGCAGCAAAATTTAAAAGAGGAATATGTGAGTTCTCCAACTTTGTCCCTACTTAAAAAAAATTTGTCTTGGATTTTCTTACACTTCCTTATGAATTTTAGGATTAATTTGTCTCTTTCTATAAGAAATAAAGTTGGGATTTTGATAGGGATTGCACTGAATCTGTAGGTTGTTTGGGGGAGTTTTACCATCTAAAAAATGTTAAGTCTTATAATCCATGAACATAGGATGTCTTTCTGTTTAATTTCTTGCAATGCTATTTTATAGTTTTCAGTGTTCAATTCTTCCATTTCTTTAGTTAAATTTATTTCTGAGTATTTTATTTTTTGATGTTATTGTAAATGGGATTGCTTTCTAAAACATCATTTTAAAATTGCTAGTATAGAGAAAAACAATTGATTTTTAATGTCAATATTTTATCCTGAAACTTTGGTGAACTCATTTATTATTTCTAATAGTTCTTTCAGTTCAGTTCATCGCTTAGTAATGTCTGACTCTTTGTGATCCCATGAACCACAGCACTCCAGGCATCCCTGTCTATCACCAACTCCTGGAGTTCACCCAAATCATGTCCGTTGAGTCAGTGATGCCATCCAGCCATCTCATCCTCTGTTGTCCCCTTCTCCTCCTGCCCCCAATCTTTCCTCTTCTTGGGCAAGCTGTGCAAAGTGCATGGATGAGATCTTTTTTCTCTTAAAGAAAAAAAAAGCTTTTTTATTGTTCAGTTCAGTCCCTCACCCCATGGACTGCAGCACACCAGGCCTCCCTGTCCATCACCATCTCCTGCAGCTTGCTCAAACTTATGTCCATTGAGTCGGTGATGCCATCCAACCATCTCATCCTCTGTCGTCCCCTTCTCCTCCTGCCTTCAATCTTTCCCAGCATCAGGGTCTTTTCCAATGAGTCAGCTCTCCACATCAGGTGGCCAATGTATTGGAGTTTCAGCTTCAACATCAGTTCTTCCAATGAACACCCAGGACTGATCTCTTTTAGGATGGACTTCTTTAGGATTTTCTATATACAAGATCATGTCATCTGCAAATAAAGATACTTTTACTTCTTTTCAAATTGGTATGGCTTTTATTTCTTTTTCTTGCCTAATTGCCCTGGCTAGACCCTCTAGTACAATGTTAAAAAGAAGTGACAGGAGGGTCATCCTTGTCTTGTTCTTGATGTTAGGGAGGAGTTTTTCTTTCCTTCATTATTTAGTGTGATGTTAGTAATATGTTTTAGAAATTGCTTTTATGTTATTTTTCATGAGACTTTGAAATATTTACAGATGAAATGAGGTGATACCTTGGATTTGCTTTTAAATAATCCAGAAAAAATAGAGTGGAAGGTACAAGCAAAAAGTGAATGGCCATATGTTGATAATACTGAAGCTGGGTGATGAGAACAAGGATTCATTATGCTGTTAGCTCTAATTCTGTGTGCGCTTGAAAATTCACATAATAAAACTTTAAAAAGTCCTCCTTCTTAATTCAGTCCTCAGAACCCCGTGGGCCATTGGTTGAGGGCTTGAGAATGAGACGGAGGCTGAGATGGGTTTAGCTACAAGCAGTGTGATGCAACACACATCCAGCCCTAGGTGAAGTGCAGGGAGAATAACCCTGGTTGAAATACACTGTCACTGTTTCTCGGCACAGGTCTGGCCCCTTTTGGAGACCAGGGTGCACATATGATCGAGTCCTGGGTGAGTGAAGGGTCAGTGAAAGGGACCGTCTTAGTCCATATTCTATGAATGGAGGCTCTGGGTGGGACAAGAATCGCAGCTCCAGGAGTTTACTTGGGAGGTAATCCTAGGAAGCCTCGTGGAAAATGGAGACATGAGCTGTGGGAGGCAGGAAACCTGCCAAAGACTGCCTTATCAAGCCAGCTGCCACGTGGGGCCCTGGACCGTAAACTGCAAGGAGCTTTGGGTCCCAACCCAGGCGCTGGGGAATTTCCAAGCTGATTCCACCATTTGTTGAGAGTTTCCTGGGAGCTTGAATTCTCCAGCACAAAACCCTCAGGCAAGGAGGTGCAGATGCTGGGGCTGAGAGTGGGGTGGGCATACCTTCATTACAAAGATGCGGCTCAAGGCCACGGAGGGCAGCAACGGCATCTGCCGCAGTGACATTTCTTCCTGCTGGCATGTTTACCTTTAATGAGCTTCTATCATCGTTCTGTCCTGCAGTTAACCTTGAATGACATTTAAGCATTCACTCAGAAATCCACCTCTTTCCCAGGAAATGGAATATAGAGTAGTCTTATTAGCCACTTACTTCAACTTCACCTTTTCATTCAAGGTCATCCTGCAGATTCCCAGAGAAGCAATATTGAAAATGAAAGAAAACCAAGATGTGGTCTTTTGAGCTGTCTCAGACATTTATTATGCAGTTTGAGTCAGTGAAAGGCAACAGTAGTGACTCATGTTTTCAAGGCTAAATGGAACAGTATCTCTGATATAACCTCTGGCTTCAGTCACACTTTCTGCTGGGAAATCAGATTCCCCACAGCACCATCTTCTTGAGCTCTCCAGCAGCCTGGGAAAGCAATTAGGAACCACGTGTCTGATTCTCCTGGCTGCCAAGAGATGACCCAGCCCCACGTGTATGTGGATAAACATTTAATAACTAGCTCAATGGAGGAAAAAAAAACAAACAAACCCAAAGCTTGGGTTTTTAACATTTGACCATTTCCGTGGTGTAAATGTTCCCACTGTGGCTGATTTCAAATTACCAATAGTTTAACAACTTGCTTGCAAAATTCCTAAAGATTTACTAATTGGATATTGTGAGCTGTTAAAATGTCTCCGGCATACCACAGCCGCCGAGGACTACTCCTCTCCTGGACCCTTGTGCTTCAAGCCACTCTTGGCAAATCCTGCCAGCAGCTTCGACAGCATGAAAGGCACCAGCTCTGATGGGACAAACCAGAAAGCAGTATCTGACCCCCACTCCTCTGCTAAGGGAACCAGACTGAGGCTGAGCAGGACCCTGTGAGGCCTTCCCAGGACAGACATCACCGCAACCCCCC